>VZRS01009648.1:0-28159 GCA_013398055.1 Ifrita kowaldi | reverse complement strand
AATATGGACACAAGCCCATATTGGAGCACAAGTCTGATGAGGAGAAGCCGAAGGAGATGGGAGGGCTCAGCCTGGAGAAAAGGAGGATTGGGGGAGACCTTCTGGCTCTGCACAACTCCCTGACAGGAGGTCAGGCTCTGCTCCCAGGGAACAAGGGACAGGACAACAGGAAATGACCTCAAGTTGTGCCAGGCACGGTTTAAACTGGATATCAAGGAAATTTTCTTCCCTGAAAGGGTGGTCCGGAGTTAGCACAGGCTGCCCAAGGAAGATCTAAAGGATCTTCTAAATATCTCTGGAGATATTTAGATCTCAAGACATGGTTCTTGGAGATGTAGTTTAGTGATGGATTTGACGGTGCTGGGGGAATGGTTTGACTTTGTGATTTTAAAGGGCTCTTTGAACCTTAATGATTCCATTATTCTATAATATCAGGGAATATTCTTCAACATACACCAATCCTCATTTTTTTAAAAGCTGCAAACCTTGATTCTCGGGTGGGAAATCAGAGTCCACCTGGGCTCAGTTACCTGTGCCACTGTAACACACTGCATATCATGGAAAAATCTGCAGTCAGAACTCTGTGATAAATGGAACTTTCATTCCATTATAGTAAAACATTTTTGCCGTACTGTTCCGAAAGATTACACAGTCAGTTTCTTTTTCACAGCGTGAGGGAAAAAAGTCACCTCAAGAGAGAATGAGGCTATGCAGTAGAAAGTAGCAGTGGAAGGTCAGGATGCTTCCTCCTCCTCCTCCTCTGCATGGAATTTATGCATCAGGTAATGGCAGAGAGAGGAAGCTTTACGCACACGAGATGCACCCCGTAAGACATGAGATTTAAATATCCGCCTGTGCACAAAGGATCTGGTTATCACCTCCCTTCCGCATGTTTAAGAGAGATGTAGGGAGATGAAAGGATGTGCTGGCAGTGCTGATGAATCATGCCAGCTTTGCAGGGCTGCTGCTCTGACAGGGGGAGCACGAGGCGGGCTGATGGATCCGCTCGCTCGCCCGCGCTCCCCTGTGTAATTCATTCCTAATGCGAACAGGGAAAGCTGCAGCGAGGCCATTCACAACCAGACTCCTGCAGGAGCACCGTGAAATATGTCCTAATGGCTTTGGTCCTCTGCTGATGCTCTGCACCCCACAGAGGTAAGGGGAGAGCCGCTGATCATCCCACACGTGCACGTCAGTGCGTGTTCTGCGCTATATTTCCTTGCTGTGGTAGTGGTTGGGGTGAATAAAACTTCTGCTGAGCATAAGCCAGATAAAGGGAGAGTAGGTCAAGTGCTGGCACAGGATTTGGAGGTCCTGCCTGAGCTCCCTGATCCTATCACAGCTTGTGATATTGAGCAAACTGATAGATAATCAGGTCCTCTGTGAAATTTCAGGGTAAGGGTTTAGGAGTTTTTCCTCCACAACATACAGGGGAGTTAGGTGCTTCAAGGTGGATATCGTAAAAAGCAGGCTGCAACATAGAACTGCCCTAGACAGTAAAAAATATAAAAATTGCAGAGGAAATGAATCATTTAAAACCCCAGCCGCCTCCAAAGTTTGAGTTATTCTTCCTATTTGAGATGGGGAAGCTTGAAACTTTTATTGAGTGTTCTTTCATTTTAGAACAGAGAGGAGGATCCTCCCCTTTCCCAAAGGTCAGCAAAACAATCAGAATCTTGCTATGCAGCAGTGGACAGGTTAGAGCAGCCCACCAGCCCCTGGGTCAGACACATCCTGTTTCCTTTTCTACCTGAAATGTTCAAAACCCACGTCTCCTGGACATCACATGCACATCTCCAACACATCAGATGCTGATCCGCTTTAGAGGAATGGCAAGTATTAAAATAAAAGACAGGATTTTGTGTTGCTGCAGTTGAAATTGCCAAGGGAGGCAGGGTGGAAGGCAGCCCGAACAACCTCTCCTTGGCCTCACAGAGCTGAATGTTCCTCCCAGAGCTATCAAATATTGAGTGGTGTTCAGGGGGTGTGACAAGGAAATCAGAGAAGCCCATGTGGAAGTGGCTGCTTTCTGAACTCAAACACCTCAAGAATTTCTTATAATGTAGTTTTTCTGATTTAATTTTTTGGTAAACCTCTTTTTTTTTTGATGAATAGTGAGCTTTCAGAGAGTTAATTTTTTTCCACTGCATAATTCCTAATAACTGAAACCCTTTTGGAGAGTTTGCTATCCCTTCCTATAATTTAGTTTTCTTCAGGTAAGGGGAAATTTCCGCATCTTCCTTGATAACTTGAGACGAACAGTTTCGTGTGAAGTTTCTGGGCTTGATTACCTCTGAACTAAAAGTCCTGATGGATGAAAGTGATGAAGGAAAACATTATTCTGAGTTATTCTGAGTTCTTTATCTCCCAGTGTCCAAGATTTTGGGTAAGGTCAGCTCTACGGGTTCCTTCAGGAAGCAGGGTCTGCAGCCTTTATTCCATCCAGTAGTAATAAGATGTCAATCAATAGACAACCCTTCTGGAGCAGAAGGGGCTGGAGATTATATGTATTTTCCTGACTGATGGAACTGCTGCTAAAAGAGCATTTGGTGCTTTAAGATAAACACACAGGTCCTGCGTGTAGGCTTAAGTTGCCTTGCCAAACCAAAACTTCAAACCAGAAACAAAAAAAGGAAAATAAAGCCAAACATTACAGAATTTTACTCAATGTGGGTGAAATTGCACATTTGATAGTCAATTTCATTTTTAAAAGTGAAGAAAATGCCTTATCTTTCCTTATGCACCATTATTTCTCACACTTTGGAACTCTACAAAAGTGGAATTTGCTGCTTGCTTTCTTTTTTCTTTTTTTTTTTTTTTTCCTTTTTCTTTCTGTTTTCAAACTCTCCCAGTGTGGTGCTGAATTCAAAATTTGAAATTTGAAAAATCTTACTTCTCTGGACTGGAGTTGAATGTCAGAATCTAGAGGTTGTCTAGGCCCCAAACCCCAAATGTCAGTAATTCTCTTCCCTGGAAGTAAAGGGTTTATTTCTATATAACAGTCACTTGCTGCCATGAAAAATTCAGCTAAGAATCCTATACTTGCGAAACTTTTAGGGCAACTTCTGGTCCTAAAATAAGTTTGTTACTTACAGGACTTGACCTGATCATTCTTTTCAGTTTTAAACTCCAGTTTTAGGCATCCTCTTTGGCAGCAGGATTGTTTCTGCGTGGTAGTGCGTGCCTGACACTGGGATGAAGACTGACCCTCTGGGCAACCAGGACCTTCGTTAAAATTAAAAATTAAAAGGGAAAAATAAAAGCAAACCAAACCAAACCAATCAACCAACCAACCAACCAAAAAACCCCAAAAACCTCCAAACCAAACCAAACCAAACCAAAGCAAACTCCAAACACAAACCAACCAACCAACCAAACCAAACCAAAGGCAGATCTGTTTTCAGCACATAAAACTGGTGGGATTTCAGTGCAAATTTACTCAAACACATGTCCAATTATTCATGTTTGTTAAAGGAGATATTTTGATGGATTTGACACTTTAAATATCTTTTTCTCTTTGCAATTATATAGTTGACATATCTTGATATTCTTTAATCTCATTTTTATTTTATGGAAGTGTGCACTTTCTGCACTTGTCAGAGTAGAAGGTGAAGCCCATTTCCCCTTCTTCCCTTTCTTTCCTGCAGCACTAATAAAAGCCATAACCATAAAACATGGAGGGGAATTATTGGCTGGAGTAAGACCAGTTTCAAACCTCTGTCCCTTGATGTTTCTGTGAGGCTGGAAAGCTGAATTAAAATAGTTTTGCTCCTGATACAAGGTTTGAGAAAAGGCAACAGAGAAGGATTGAAATATCAGTTATGTTTGAAACATATGTTGAACACATCTAGGTAAAGATGGTGATACACCTTATACGTGAATGAGTTAGGTAAATGTAATACAAACTTTAACGTTTTGGGTCAAAACTCTTTGAGGCAGAATTGTGAGAGAGTTTCTACTTGGGGATGTATGAGTCTGGTTCTAATTCCCCAAGTTTTGATCTAATAAGCTCCATAATAGCAGACCATGAAGCCAGTTATGCCTTATGAGAAATTTAAACTTCTAAGACATTTACAAACCACTTGGGTACTTACTTGTTGAAGCAGAGAGGATGAGTAAAAGAACTGTTACTACAAGAATTGGAAACTAAAGGAGAAACTAAAGTAGGACTGGCAACTGGGTGTGTTGAAAAGAGAGCATGTCTGAGGACATCACAAAAAAATTTCATGAGAAATTTAACTGCAAAGGACATATTTTCCTTTTTCATATAGAGTCTGGCACACAGACTGGAGTTTTTATAACTAAACTGTGTCATGGCACAAAACTGGGAGGAACTATCCAGTTGGGAAGGATTGCAAAGTTACACAGGCAGAGTTTAATGATTTTGGGACAGGGAAAATAAAATGGGATGGTATTTACTAACAGGAAGTAAAAGGACTGGATAGATCACGTACTTGGATGTCTACAAGAGGTGTTTTCCCACAGAGTGAAGGATTATTAGGAACAATAAAACACACAAGCATGTGATTTCTAGCTGACCCCAATGTGCAAAAACTCCTATTGAGTGCTGTTTCAGGCAGGTTTTCTTCAGTGAAATTGAAACTATGAAACTGTGGCACTGCTTAAAAAAACCCTAAAACTTTAACCATGTGGCTAAATTGTTTATGACCATATTTGCTTAAGTTATTAATTCCAAGAATTTTACCCTATGAAATACGGTGCTTTTATCTTACGGCTGCTATCAATTATATTTCACTGACTTCCAACGTGAGTATATTTTTTCTAAAAATATACTACTTGTAAAGCATCTTCTTGTTTTATATGACACATAGCAGGATGCCTATGAAAAGACCAGGTTGGAGCTTGTGGAGCTTGAGCACGTCTTTTTTGCATAAAGTATCTAGAAGCACAAATAACGATCACAGGAGATCTCTTAAAAAAAAAAAAAAAAAAAAAAAAAGAAGAAGCTGATCAAAGCTCCAAATCTTTTTTTAGGTTACAAATAGTGCCTACTAAGAAGCAGGCTGTCTGCTCTAAGTGCAATATGTGTGCTTTGACTTCCAGTAGAGGTATGGATACCTAATTCACCTACAAGTAATGCAACGGAATGTAATTTTCAGCTACTAATGAGTCAGCAACTGAAAAGATAATTAGGTCACAAATGGAAATTAATATGGTTTTGTGCTGTTGTGGGATGGATGCCTTAGAGCCCAGCCTTAAGGTGGTTTCTGAGGCGACTTGACCCTGGATGGACACCTGGTGCCCACCAAAGCTGCTCTATCACTCCTCTCCTCAGCTGGACAGGGGAGAGAAAATACAAGAAAAGGCTCGAGGGTTGAGATAAGGGCAGG
Source organism: Ifrita kowaldi (assembly GCA_013398055.1). Taxonomy (NCBI): domain Eukaryota; kingdom Metazoa; phylum Chordata; class Aves; order Passeriformes; family Cinclosomatidae; genus Ifrita; species Ifrita kowaldi. The sequence continues at coordinate 22,808 of VZRS01009648.1, read as the reverse complement.
GAGAGGTCACTCAGCAGTTGCTGCCATGGGCAGACCAGACTGGACTCAGGGAAACCACTTTAATTAATTACCAGTCAAATCAGAGTAGGGTAATGAGAGACAAGCATAAATCTTAAAAAACCTTTCCTCCACCACTCCCTTCTTCCCACTCCTGAATTCTCTTCCTCCCTGCCCTGCAGTGGTGCAGGGTTTCAGGGAATGGGGGTTGTCATCAGTCCATCCCACGTTGTTTCTGCTGCTCCCTCCTCCTCAGGGGTTGGACCCCTCTGCCCCTGCCCCATTCTGGGACCCTTCCCACAGACTGCAGATGAGTTTCTGCTCCACCATGGACCTCCATGGGCCTCAGGGATACCGCTGCCTCACCACAGGCTTCCCCACGACCTTCTCCTCTTCTCCATGATCTGTCTCTCGTGGAAATTTGGACTCTGGATCCTCGGGTGAGCCACAGTTCTCAGTGTGGTCCATTTAGCCATCTGGAATTATTAATAAATAGAAAACTTTTTATAATAATACAGATTTCTAGCATCAAAATCTCACATTCAAACCTTTCACTGCATTTTATGGCTGATATACTGACTTTACGCACTATATGTATAAAGTGTAATATTTAAAGCAAGTTGCTTGATAAACAGTGCTCAGTTTATAACTGTACTTTAAAAAAAAATCATTGGAAAAGAGACTTTTACCTTGCAAAGCCAAGTAGATTAGTTGTGAGTTTATTAAAATCAAATGGTACATTTCTGATGTGTAATTAAAACATTCTTTGCAGTGTTATCATACAGACTGGTTTTTTTCCTCCATTACCATAAATTATAGTGCCATATAACAAGGATTAAAATGCCCACGGTTCCCTTTAAAATGCAGCATTGCAATTATTCTCTGCTACAGCTCTAAATAAGTGTCAAAACTCTAAATTTACATCTATATTAAGGTACATGAAGGAAACAAAGGTGAGGTGGGTGGGCCATGGCAAGCCAAGGGTGTCTGTTGTGCAAATCCCACAAAGACCTAAATGTCAGTAAGTGCTTCTCTGCTCAGCTTGCTCAGGTTTTCTGTAGAACTGGGCTGGAAATCAGTATTTATGCCAGGCCTAAAATGCCTAAAAGATGCAAGATGGTCTCAGCTCCAAGGTCTTCTAGTTTGAATGTTCTCAGCCATGTGATGGTGACAAACAATGGTGTCTCATGTGGATGAACTCCAGGCATGTACAGACTTTGGAGGGCAAAATATTTAAGCTCAAACAGAAGCTACAGCTGGATACCCAATGTGTCCTGGGCCATGCCTGAAGGTCTAAAGTGTACGAAGTGTGCCTGAAAACCAGTGAATATGTAAAATTAATATCTGTAGAATTCTCCTGTATAAAACATAGAGTCAAGTCTGTGGAGAGAAGCTAAAAATCCAGATATGCTTCACGTTTTGTTCTTCCTGTTTAGACTGTGAGTGTGTTCTGACTTCTATATTTGTTTAATGATTAGGAAAACAAGGCTCAAATTTACCTGGGGTGTACAGGCTACACAAAAACTTACAGGCTTTGGAGACTTTGGAGACTCTCTTTGGGTCTAGTAAACAGTGCAGCACCTTCTGTACTGAAACAAGCTTTAGATAGGCATTGGCAAATCACACACCTGTGAACACGGGAAAAAAAAACCAAAAACCACAAAACATGAAATCTGCTTGTTGGTGGTGTGGGACTCCCCCGTNGTCAAAATAAGTGCCGTCCAGGGGGGATAAATCCTTTAAAACAGGCAGGACAATGTCTCCTGCACTTTGGGTACCAAGAGGTGGGAAGGCTGAAGGAGAGCCATGATGAATTCTGGCACCAGTTCTACCGGAAATAACTCAAGAATCAAGAAGTCTGAGTCACATTAAGGAGAGCTCCCACATGTTTGCATAGACACAACATTCAGCAACACAATAACAACAATAAACACAGCACAGCCAACAGAACAGCAAAGATGCCTGCTTGATAAGGCAGAGGGAGAAAACAATGCAGAGGAAATACAGAGCATTTGTGTATTCATGTAATGGTTACATGTACCAGTTAGCAATAAAATGCGTCAGTTTTAATATATGTCTGTAGTTGTGTGGTTCTGTAGAGATCTATGCACACATGCATGCATACAGCCCCAGTGGTGCTTGTTGCTATAGGTTGAGCCCCTCATACATATGAATGAATTTAGCCTCCAAATGCCCTCAGGAAGGAGAGAATTCTTATGATAAAAATATATAATTCATATAATAAGAAAAACGTAAAACATTGCAGCGCAAAGTAAAGAGCAGGAAAGAATAACGCCGCAAAAAATCAGTAGAGGCAACCAGAAAGAAGAATTCCCAGAGAGGTTAAGACTAAAACCAGAAATCTTTAAAGTGAGGTAATTACACTTTAGAAGGCAGCAGAGCTCTGAAGAGAGTGGGAAGGGCAATTTTTGACTGTGGGGAATCGTTGCCATGTTTAATATACTGTGCATAAACTTCTGAATTTCAGGACTGTCCAGGGCACACAGCTTCAGTACATTTTCTTGCAAGAATGCTGCAAGTTTTAAGTGTTGGTAGGAAACACACGAGTAAATATTTGTAATAGTATCAATCTGATCTATTGGCTCCTTCACAGCACAAAGGTGCTGTAAATCTGGCAGCTCAGGGTCTCCTATCCAGAATTTTCCATCTTTCTCCTGCACCCTTCCAAAACGTGGAGGGTTTACTTGAAAGTCTGATTCCTTTGAAACTTAAGATGGTTTCTAAAATTAAAAAACCCAAACCAGTAATACTTAATATCTTGATAAATTTTAGAGACACCTCAAAATATCCGAATTGCTTCAGAAATTTTTCTAGGTGTGAGCATGTCGTTGGTCATTTTGTATTCAAAATTCTGTTTAATTTATGCCTAGTGTGAGGCATTTCTGGTCCCCGCACCCCTTTACTCTAACAATAACCTGTAAGACACTTCTAATTATATGTCCTTCAGCCTGGTTGTCTGTCTATAAGAACTTGCTAAAAAAAGCCCCACTTTTCCATGCTTGTTACAGTCCAATTCTTAAATTTTCAGATGCTGTCATCAAGGGCGTTATACAAACCTGTAGGTTTATATCCTATATCCATATACGTTAAGAATTGATGGAGATAGGCTTGCATAGATAATCTGTGCAATTGTTTATACTTCTAAAAACAAAGTAAAGCTGCAGAGATTTTCTTGGTGACATTATAGTCATTTTACTTCTGCTCTGTCCCCAGCACAGAAAGTGGATTTTCAGGTTTCTCGTTGTGACTTCATTGTCAAAATCAGCAGTTAAAGCAGCTGTAATGCTATTTTCATGGAAGTTAATGATTAAAGTTTGACTTGGGTTCAGATTGAACCTGTTTCGTGCTGACACTCTTTCAAATCATTTGCTTTTAGCCTCTTGAAATTTCACTGTGCCATATATTTTTGGGTTGGTTTGGGTTTTGGGGGTTTTTTGTTTGTTTGGGTTTTGGGGGGTTTTTTTGGTTGCTGTTTTGGAGTTTGGGTGGTGGTTTTTTGTTTTTTTTTTTTTTGTTTGGCTTGTTGGGGGTTTTTTTTGTTTGTTTGTTTGGGGTTTTTTGCATTAGGTGGTTTTGGTTTGGGTTTTGTTTTTTTTTTTTTTAATAATCCTGTAAAAGTGTATAATTAAATCCCAAATAAAATTCCACCTAGTGTCCATGTTGTCTAAAGCAGTGGACCAACCAATTTCTTGATCTACAGAGATTTCCTGCTTAGAGAAAGTGAACATCCAGATCCCACCATGAAACTGGGAGAGGCCGAGCTGTGTATCTACAGTCGGGAAACGCTCTTGAGGTTCCACGCTCACCCACAGCAAATTATAGAATCAAAATATCCTGAGTTGGACAGGACCCTCTAGGATCATCCAGTCCAACCCCTGGCCCTGCCCAGACACCCCAACAATCCCACCCTGGGCATCCCTGGCAGCGCTGCCCAAACGCTCCTGGAGCTCTGGCAGCCTCGGGGCCGTGCCCATTCCCTGGGGAGCCTGGGCAGTGCCCAGCACCCTCTGGGGGAAGAACCTTTCCCTGAGATCCATCCCAACCCTCCTGACACATCTCCAGCCCTTCCCTGGTCCTGTCCTGGTCACAGAGAGCAGAGACCGGAGCTGTCCCTTGGGAGGAGCTGGAGGCTGAACACACGGAAGCATTTGTGATATTTAAGCATCTTGAGGAAAAAAAAAGCCTTCAAATTCCTACAGGCAAACAAAACCCACCCACATGTACATAGGAAAGCATCCTCCCTGACAGGAAATCATGATAATTTCTAATTGTATCACTTGGAAAATACCATTATCTGCATTTCCTGTGTAATTTCAGCCGAGGCTATATATTAATTTGTAACACACCTTATGTTGTGCTGCTCGAGTCTAAATCAGTCAGATATTGACATTTATCTAGAAAAAACCCTCTGTGGACCAAATTTCTGGGAGACTGGCATTCACCTTGTCACTCGTCATAGACTTAAAGAAATAGAATGAAAACTTTATACCTGGTGAAATAGAGATCAGAGAGAAAAACTGGAAAGACAGAGGGAGTTGTTATTCCAGAGCACTGAGCATCAAGACTATACTTCCTGACATATAAATTACTATAATTTGCAAGCCTTTTGTACCTCCTACCCAGTCTTATTTACAGGTATGCTGAGCAGCAATTTAATTTCTTTCCACCGAACTTTTTATTTTATAGCTGTGACATACGGATGCCTGAATCTCATTCTTGCAATTTTGGGGAGGGGAAGAAGGGGAGGAATATTTAGCAAGGGAGGCAGCAGAGTTCAACTGCTTGCATAAATTAACTTAATGGTATTTATTTCTACTTTAAAAAAATAAAATATGAAGACTGGAGATACTGGGATAATATTCTCCTGATATGTGCAAATACAAGCATCTAATTTTTATTGAGATTACTGTAGGGTAGCACTGAACTCTGTGGCGCCATTGAATCACAGAATCAGAGAATGGTTTGGGTTTGAAGTGACCTTAAAAATCATCCAGTTCCAGCCCCTGCTGTGGGCAGGGGCACCTTCCACTAGACCACCAGGTACTCCTACAAGTCCATAAATCAGTCAATTTAAAAGTATCTGAGCTAGTGCCATGCTACCAGGCACTCAAAGGCATTTTTTAAGTTCTCTTATGCACCAAGTTCTTTGAACTCACATTTGAAGACAGTTTCTGTAGTGGGAAGGACTTAATAGACCTGACTAGTTCAAGGGACAAGGACAGGCACACAGGGCTTTTGAGGTAGGGAAGTGGTGACAGTCCCCTGGCAGACCCTGGTCCTCCTCCTGGGAAAATAATTTTATTTATAGTGTGTATATATATATGTGTATATATATATANATGTTAGTGTGTATATATATATGTGTATATATATATATATATATATATGTTTATATGTATATATGTGTATATAAATACACTCAAAATGTAAATGTTGTATCAAAATAAAATAAGTACAATAGATATAAAAATAATGTGAAATAATGAAAATTAATGTAAAGAATATAAAAAAAGGAGATATAAACAAGCATGGCAGTAAATCTACAGATTCAAAGACTGCTAATCAAGGAGGTGGAGCGACCACTTAAAGGAAAAATCCTCCTTCTCATCCAACAAAATTACATATTAGCACAAAGGCACTCTTCCCTGTGAAGCCTTGCTGGCCTTCAGCAAGCAGCTTTCCCCCAGTCTCTCCCGACATTTTACATCTCCATCTTGCTCATATTTGGTAAAATCCAACTCCTGATTGATTTTTACTCCATGTGGTAAAAAGGAGTCGTGACCTGCTGAAACATGCTTAACTCACAGAAAGGACAGGGTGGAATAACTTAGGCCACCTGGGTATTATTTTTGACATTACACTTTATTGTGTGAAATGCCCTGAGCTACCTTTAGTAAAATTTTCTCTTTCAAGTGCCTTTATCTGAGGGGATTTAAAATTAACCAGTAATTCCAGCTCTTAGCACGGAGCTGTAAAAATGACAAAGGAGGACTGTGGGACCAGAGTTGAGTGGCGTCCTCCGGAGTCAGGGCTGGGATATGGGGAAGGAATTGTTCCCTGGGAGGGTGGGCAGGCCCTGGCACAGGGTGCCCAGAGCAGCTGTGGCTGCCCCTGGATCCCTGGCAGTGCCCAAGGCCAGGTTGGATATTGGGGCTGGGAGCAGCCTGGGACAGTGGGAGGTGTCCCTGCCCATGGCAGAGCATGGAATAAGATGATATTTACCAATCCAAACCATTCTGCAATAAGAAATAATGTATCATCATAAAAATAATGTACTTTTATTACTCCCTTCAATGTCAGCTGTGCAATTACCTCCTTGAAAAAGTCCTTAGAAAAAGAAGCTTTCAGGCCCGTGGGAAACTACCCAAAGGTAGAGATTTCTTTGTTCATCTTTAGGAGTATTTTAAGAGAAATTTTGTGCTCTGAATATGCAAATTAATTCTATATCTTAATTTTCATAATTATCATAAAAAGTTGTTGTTCTTAAGATGAAACCTCAGAGAGCTGATGGAAATGAGGGCGGTCTATTTAAAAAACCATTCTGGAATTATGCCCTTATCTCAGTAACATGTCTGGAGACTCATGCAGAAGTGGTAATTTCAATCCAGAAGAATGGTATCACTCATTTTATAGCTCTTTAAGAAAATCAGATAGCAGATTAGTTCATAAAAGTGGTGAATATTTATAATAGTAATATTAAACGTGTGTGTTTCAGAAAAATTTTCCAGTTTTGTGCTTTATTTTACACCCATGCATACATGTAAATATCCATATATAAATTCACATACATTGACATATATAAATATCTATATGTATTAAAGTCCTTCTTTTTATTAGAACTCTTTTCCTCTACACCATGAATCCATTAATATGGATTCAACAGGTTAGTATACAGTGTTAATTAAAAAACATCAATTTTTCTTGAGACAAGTTTAAGGATTAAGAGCATTTTTTTAGCCATTTGCTAAAGTGTCTCCCTGATAAAGTGCTTAATTTGCAATACTAATTCTAACAGCTTATTAATATTTACTTCATGCTAAAATGTTTTCATCGCCAGTGCTTGCAACAGGTAGAAAACTTAAAGTCACAGATATTTAAAACTCGTGCATGTGACCCTGTGTTCTTGCTGTTCCTTGTGAGAGGTCTATGGGGCTCGTGAGAAACAAAAAGGAAAATATTATGGGTTTTTTCAGGTTCTGGGGAACTTATTCTTCGTGATAACACCCCTCTTTTTCTTTATAACCAGCCAGTCAGTCCTGAGCCATAAGCAACAGGACTTAGGCCTGTGCTTTTGCTAAGGAGAAAAGGCCAAAAAAAGGCACATGAGAGCAACAGGAAATGTAACTTCTTCCTTTTTTTAATATCAGTGTCTCATCTACCATATTTTCTCAAAATATGTTCTCAGGCAATTCATTTTCAGACCTCCAGGGAAGATATTTAACCTCATAATGGCTCCTTTCCTGTAATGCTGCAATGGTCCTGAACCAGCACTGCATTTTCCCTGTCTAGCAGAAATTGTGTTTGCTATCTCTAACCTTTCCTTGCCAAGAACTGGAAATGTCTCCATTAGATTGAATTCTGAACAAAGGGCGTGAACTGGGAGTAGATAACTTCAAGCGAGCTGCTGAGCCACATGATTTTCACTGGTTGTGAATATAAATTTAAGAATGTCTGTGACACGGAAATGGATTTTTGTAAGGGTTTGGGGGAGTCAATAAACACCGATAAGTTAAACATGCAAATCACATTTTCGAAGAGAAATGATAGAGGATTGTGATGCCTGGAAAGGAGGAAGAGAAGGAGGAGTCATGGTTTGTGCTGAGGAGAAACTTGATATAGAAGTCATCTCTGACAAAAAAAAAGGCAAAAAATGTCCCATGGAATGCATCTGGGTAAAGATCAGAGGGTTCATTTCTTGAGGGGACCTTACAGCAGACCCTTGGTGCTGAGCCCCCAAACCAAGATGATAGAGCTAACAAAGCAGTATTTCCATCATTTCAGCAAATTTTGGGGTCAACAGCATGTGGTCCTTATGGGTGACTTCAACCAAAAGCACTTTTCTGGGAGTGATACCTAAGGTTTTTAGCTGTTCGTATTTTTCATAAATTTGTAGGTTTGTAAGTTGTTAGTGCATGGCTGTAGCTTCTAGCACATTTCCTATTTCCTTCCCTACATTTAGGAACACTAAGCTGATCTTATAAACACATTCCAAAAATATTGCTTAGTCTTATTTGGGGAAAATGGACTCCATCCCAGTCAGACACGATAGAACTATTAAAATTAAACAAAACAAAAATCAACATTAATTGAAAGCATCTCTATTTATTAATCAAGTTACAGAGTTTCCTGTGTAAAGAGACTTTGTTCATTCTTTTTCCCCACTTCCAGTTCAAGTTCCTGAACTTACGGGGAAAAAATGGAATATAATAAATTTTGAAGAGGCAAAGATTCTTTGTTGAATCTGTAGGAGATAGAGTTCCTGCACTTCCAAACTGAAAAACTTTAAAAAGCCTGAAATAAACATGGCACTTGAAATCTGTGTTTATGTATCATTTTTGTGTCACAATGCTAACAGAGGAGACAGACACAATTACTGAATTCCTGACAGCCACTTCCATTTGCAAGAACACCACAGCAACTCCCTCTCTGAAGAGATAACATGGATAACTAAACTCTGAAATACTGCAACAGTGTCAGTTCATAAATGCAGGGACCTCTTCAAGAGCTGAGTTATTGTTATTTATTATTGGGCACCTGAAAGAAACTCTCTCCACACACCAACATCTCTTCTTTGGGCATCCAGGTTGCTCTATTCGTAGGAATTACCCATAATGTCATTCATGACCTTAAAACAACACTTTTGATGATGCTATTAAATATGAGAAGTATTTAATAAACTGTCTTGGGTCTATTTAATCTGCATTTATTTAGCACTATGAAGAATACGCTGCATCTTGGTCTTATAGGTTGTCCTTAAATTGCTCACTACAAGCATATGCTGTCTGGAGCTGTAAACTGCAAATTTTCTACCCTGTGTGACACTTTTTTCACCCCAGGACTAGATTATAACACTTTAACCCGGAGGTGAATGGTAAATAATGAATTCTGTACTTTTAGCGCAAGCTGTTGGACAGATAATAATTTATGACATAATTTGTGAGGCCTGAAGGATTTGCGAGCATTTCCATAAAGAGCCCAAGGCAAACTAAAATGTACACATATAAAGCAAGCTGTGCTTCACATATTCTCACAATATTAAAAGTTATTCTGACAACTCTATCTCTCTTGTCACCCCTTAATGACAGTCCATGCTGCCTGGGAAGAGCACACAAACCCCGCCTCACCTTTGGCATCTTGTTAAATAGGGCAAAGATACTGGAAAAGGGTTTGAGGGGCAGAAGGATAATACAGCATGTTGTTAAAAATCTGCATCCTGCAGTGGTCCCTTCTGATTCCACTCCAGTGTCAGCTGAAGGGGAAGGAGAGGGTCCGTGCATCCGTGTGCGTGATATCTGGGGACATTCTTACCTGTTCCTCATCCTTTTGAGGGAGTTTTAGTCTCAGCTCACGGAGGTTCTGTCCCGAATAAGGGATTATTCTTGTACCTTCTGTATAAAACAAAGGTTTGTCGTGTTTTTGGGGTGGTTTTTTTTGTTTTTGTTTTTATTTTTTCTTTTTACATTCTGTCACAATGAATGGAAAAAAATGTGTCTTCTGTTTAAGAATGTACAGCTGTGTTGATACTTAGTGAGATTTTAATTCACATCACTAACATAATTTATATTATATCCTCTTTATATAGGAGTGAAAGTAGCAAAAACCCTACATTTTTTCAGATTTGACTGGTGATAAAACACATTTCTTAGTACATCACCTTTAGCACCAATATGACTTGAAAGTTACTAATAATTCATTATTTTAGTTTCCTACCTGAGACTGCACAAAAAGATGAAGATATTTTACTCCCACTGTCACATATGTGGGCTTTAACTTATCTATAAAATTTTAAATTACTGGGTTCTTATAGATAATTATTTCCAACTGTTTACTGACATTAAATCTTCATATAAGAAGATGATACCATCACTCTGCATGAGATCACTAAACTTCTGTAAGAATATTGCTACTTTTAGGATGGTATAGCAAAAAAATATGAATATGAGGAAATTTATTTTTGTTATGGGAAAGATAAAATTGTCACTGAATAACCACTGTCAGTAATATCCAGAAAAAAAAGACAATCTATCATTATAATACAATCTGTGGGGTTATTCTGGGATTGTATATTTGAGATATTTGGGTAGAGGGGGGGTAAATTAATACAGGGAAGACGCAGGTATTTTGTAAAATGAAGACAGTGACAGTAATAATTTTGAGATATAAACGTGGGAGTGTACAATATTAGCTAAAATCTTAGGAGAATCTCTATTATGCTTGTGATTTAGAAAACCAGAAATACCAAAGGGTGATACCCAAAGTTCTCCCCTTCTCCATTGGTTTAGAAATATACAGATGGGGAGAGAAATACTATTGGGTTTTTTTTAATATCTTTTTTGGTGTGTATAGATTTTGCAGCAGTTTTGAAGCAGCTGAGGCTTACAGCTGATGAGACATAATGATGCTGGTCAGGCTAGCAAATAGCCGATAATCTAAAAAGCTTTCTAATTTCAATTTGATTCTATTTAGTCACACTTTTGTTACTGACAGATATATTATGAGTTGGTTACTCTATTCAAATGCCCTTGACATTTAGCTGGCTGGAAAATCTAGTGGCAGTTCTCTGAGCAGTGATGGAGAAACTGTTTGACCTCTGTAGCTGAAGTGGGCGAGGCAAGAACACGAGGTTGTAGTTCAGGAGTGCACGGTTCAATTAAAGAGAATCTGACAGTGCTTAACGAGGCTGCTGTGAACACCCCCGCCCCAAATTCCTGAAATCCGGCCTCAGCAGCAGAACACGAAATGTGTGGGAACCTGGGAGCCATTAAATCAGAGCTGCTGCAAAATAATTGGCCTTAAGTGGTAATATCCTGACGCTTTGTTCCGTCAGCGAAGTGTAACAAATCTGTAATAACAGAGTCAGTGTGGACAGAGCTTCACTGAATACGGGCGTTTTCCCAGCTTCTAAATGCCAAAGATCCACTGTCATATTTGCAAGTGAGGCACATCATCTTGCAGAGATGTTTTAATCATGGCTTTCCTTCCTTCTGCCAGGTTTAGGGTGAGCTGGCTGCTGCTGTACAGTTTGTGAGGGATCACCTACGGGCCAGACAATGAAGATGCTGTGCAGGTTATTTTCGTACCACTCCAGATTTACAGTGCTCATCAGGTGGACAAATGTAATGAAGCAAGGGCATATTAATGATTTGACAGGATCCTCAGCTGGCGTTCAGCAGGGCTGCCTTAAATTTTGGAGAGGAACAGGAGAAGATTGAACCTTGCTTCCGTGACTGCGCTTCAAAATCTTCTCCCTCGCTTAAGACTAAAACCGAATTGCTCAGTGTGGTACATCCTGCCCTCAGTGACTTCAGCAAGGGTGTCCCAGCACACAGCCCCTGAAGCCACAGTGGTGGAGACAGCCCTTGCACCATGAATGGAAGAAGAGAAGGGCTCACTGGTGTTGCCCAAGCAAGGAATCAGAAGCGCTCACTGCAAGGAGTGAACAATCCCGCTCACTTTAGGAATGTCATCCAATCTGGATCTCAATCATGCCAGCTGATCTCTAAATGCACATTCTCTCTTTCATGACCAAGCATGTATGGAAACAGGAGAACCACCCCAGCCCAGAGCATGGTATTGAGAGCATTAAGGTAAGGGATGATGTGTCATGAAGTGCTGTACTCACTGTATTTGTGATAAATTACACTGGCCACTTGGATGACTCAAGGCTTATGAGTGACCCTGGTTGGTTAGAAATGCCAGAAAAAACACTCTTTCACCTCCTTTTCCACTCTACATTTGTCATCTGCTGCCATACTGTGAGTCACAGGAATTAACTCTCTGCCAAGTCCCAGCTGGTACATTTCTGCTCCTGTGGCCACTGAAACTTCTCATTTTTGCTAAAACATGAAGCCTTTGGGCCAGAGGCTAACCAAAAAAATAAGGGTTTGCACCTGAGTGTGCCAATCAATCCTTATTGACATGGGATATTTTTCGTCTGACCACCACAAAGATTTACTGTTCACTGTTTTTCCTTTCTTCATGCATGATGAGAGTGGGATAAGATCACATATTAATTCTTCAGTTTCAAGCAATTTTGTTTTAGAAAAAAACCTCGTCAATCTGATCTGGTCCTTTTAATTATTTAATTTTGCTCCACAACCATGTCTGGCAGCATGTGGATGTATACCTAGATATTTTCAACTCTCAATCACTTAAATTTTACAGAAGATTTTATCCCTAGGAAAACCTGATTACTTGAGGGATGGATGTTTCTCAGAAAGAAGGTTGACTAAGCAGAAAAATCAGCAACCTGCAGTCATGCCAGTCTCACTCTAGACAGAGTAATAATGATCGGAGCTGGCTCTTGTAAATTAGTCATTTTATGAGAGACGTGATTTCCTCCACCACTACTACCACAGAAAACCAAAATGACACTTCTTTCTTGCCCTAACTGAGCCTCATGCCTCCAGCAGGGATGCATTACAATTTATTTTTCTTATAATCTCCAAAATGAATGCAAGGAAGCACTAGAGTTTGGGACTGTGGAGGAATTGCCTGCTTCTGCTGGCAAATTAATTTTGTGATAGCTTGTTGCTCCAGACAGATCTCTTCTTCATCTGCACCGAAGATTAGACTTCAGAACTTTGTCAGTGTCTCGTGAAATGTCACTGAACAGATGGTGCTTTCCACTGTTTTCTTGATCAGAACACAATCTGTCAAAGTGCTTACACACATGCTTAACTTAAGCACAGCAGCACTCCCATTTGTGTCAGTGTGGTAATCAAAGCTTTATGGATTCTGGCCTTTAAATAATCTTACCAGTCAAGGAAAAGTTACTTTTAAATGTAGTACTCAGCTGCATTTAAGTGAACTAGAAAACAAGCCTTTGACTGCAAAGAAACCATTGTCAAAATCCCTCCTTTGTGAAGATACTTCAGTGAGGGTGACTGCAGACACTTGCCACAGGTGAAAAGAATAAAATAAAAACTGCATGAAATGCAAATTGATGATAACAGCAGTCTCTCCATAAATAATGAAGTTTTTAATAAGTATGCACAAGTAGACTTACGGTGATTCCATCATCCTTCAATGTGCAAGAATGGAGAATTGTTCTGGCTTTCTGGATAGAGCAATCACTCCTTTCTTATTTCTAATTTTGTTTTTTAAAATTTTTCCTACCACACATGCAAGGCTGCACTCTTAAGACATCTTTTGGAGCCGACAGATTAGGGAATGAAGCCACAGGTCTTGTTGTGGACCGGTAATTTCGTGATGTTGCATACAAAGACAATTCTCAGCTGAAAGATGAAAATCAGCTGCTAAAATCAAGAAGGACACATTATCCGGCATCTATTTTCACAAGACGCATGAAAATAAACTAACTTAATCTCAATCTAACTTTTCGTTAAACATCAGTCTCATCTTTCTCTTCACCATAATCAAGGGGTTAGGTATATTATACTACCTTAGAATTTAGATTATCTTCTCCAACATTGCTCTCCTCTACTTCAACACATTCTTTTTTTTCTCCCTTCTTGATTACACCACTTGGAAAGGAAAATTGTTTATGATGAAAAACATGCATTTACAGCAGTAAGAAACAGTCACAGTGTCAGAGTTAATGCAAAAAAGAGAAGTAATGCAGCGCTGAAATTATTTTACTTCAGGGCAGAAGATTTATCAGAGTATTTCTTTGCATTGGATGCCAGTTTGTCCATTATAATGTATATATTATTTTCTGGATTGTTTTATTACACAATGAGAGTCGTTTTCTCCTACCCTGGTGCTGGCCAAATCATCATCAAACACTGAATGTACTCATGGACAAAATATGTATTTTAACACTGATGCACTGGAATTACGTCGGTGATTCTGACAAAATCAACACAATTCACGAGTTGTGTTCCAGGTCCTTCCTCAACACTTATTTCATCATAACCTCTTAATTGCCATTTTTATCTTTCATTTCATACTCCCTACTGTTTGTTTTGGTTTTTTTTCCAATCCAGTCTGTTGCCACACATTTGGAGTACAAGCTTTTGGAGGAAAGGAATATTTCATTTCTGTGCTTTCTCATTAGCAGCATTAAGCGCCCGGTGCGCTGCAGCTCGCGTCCCTGCAAAGAGGTGCCAATGAAATATTGCAGCTGTGAGATGAAGTAGCTGGAGGGATTACACGCAGAAAATGTGCAAAAATGCTGGTTCAGTTGCACCAACAGCCACAAAGTGGAACAGCCCCAGCTTCTGTAGTTCAGCCCAAGTTTCTGAATATGGCACGTTGCAGGATTGTATTTATTGGATGTGTAAAGAGGACTTAGGGCAGGCACTAAGAATAATGGCATAGGATTTCAAGGAAATACTGATTTTTTAACAATATCTGCTCATCAAGTCTGACAAGCAATGCATGGGATGCTGTTTTTCCTGGGAGCAGGCTTAATTGTGCTCAAATTCCCTACCATAAACAAAATAGCATCCATGTTCTCATGCCTACTGGTTTTTGATAGCCTAGTGCTTCAAAAATTTCTTCTGTTCTCATTTCCTCAAGGTTTTCTGTACTCTCGCTAAATCCTTGAAGAATCCCTGCTGTGGCTCTCCTGCTTGTGTTTTTTAGTTTTCTTGGGTTTTGACCTTTTTTTGGAAAATATTTTTTGACTCAACTCCGTCAGGTGATTGCTATGTTCATATGGGAGTTACATGTGTGCGAAATTTTAGACTCCCTGATGTATTCTCATAACTCTGCAGAAGGGAAAAAATATAAAAAAATGTCCATCTCAGACTAACTGGCTCTAAATTTGGATTGCAAGAGAATTCGTCTATCAAGGGTCTATGTCTTAACTAAACATTTGTCATCTGCAGTTAATGAAATAATGAAATAAGGAATGAGTTCTGGTGATGAATTACCAAGGTCTCCTTCAGATCTCTCTGTCCAGTTTCAGTGCACATGCTTCAGGCAAGGAAATGCTGAACATTTTCACTAAAATGGCTGAAGTTTACAAATGGACAAAAAGGATGATTTTGCCATTAAAGTTATTATAATAAAATAAAAAAAAGTGGTTACAGGGAACCACCTTTCAGGGGATTAGGCCTCAGATTGTGTAAATCTCATTGTCAGTTGTTGCTCTATGTAACTAGTTGTTGATCTGTTGTTTTTAATTGGGATGAAACCCTCACTTTTTTGGCCTGAATAATAATCTCATTCCTCTTTAGAGCAGATTTCTACCAAGTGTCTGAAGAAACATAATACTGATACTACGATTCTTCAATTCTTTTTTCACATGAGGGAACCATTTGTAAGTATTGGGTCTCACTTTTGTACCGGTAAAATTTTAGCAAATTCAACAGATGAATCTTAATTTGAACTGTTGGGAGGGTAGAATCTGCTGACATAAACCTCCACAGACGCATGCTAATCTTCAGATAGATTAAGACAACATCAAAATACAGTTATGATTGTAGAGATTGCATTTGAAGGGTTGGAAAACTTGGCTTTGAGGTGGTAAAATAAGATTGCAATGAAATCCATGTAAGGGGGACTGTTGTATTAAACAGGTGGAAATAAAGCCAGGACACACCACAAATATTAGACGGAAAGACAAAGTGACAAAGCTTTACAAATTATGATTCCTTCAATACAATCTGACCAATTAATACCAGTAGAAAGAAAAACAAACACTTTTAATGGAAATTGATCTGAAAGTTGTGCTTCATCTCCAGAGGCAGAGCAGACCTCTGTCAAGCGTTCCTTTCTACGTGTGTTTAATGATATGCTGATGCATTCATAAACATGCCTGAAGATCTGCCAAGTGATGAGCAGGCATGGCATCAAGATGTTCATGAAGCAGATGAAATAAACTTAGTGTTGTTTTCCTATGGTAAAATCACAAGCTACAACAGATATTTTCGGTCTAAGCCTTCCAGGTGGTGCAAAATGAAAAACTCGGTTTTGGATCTGCACTTGGAACAGCCAGCGAATTATCAGAAGCACTGGCTGGGGAAGGGTGAGAATTGCCTAATAAATAGAGTCTTACGAGTTAATGATAGATTTATCTGCTTTTGAGGAGCACTGTGTTGTCAGACTCCTTCCCTGAAGAGCCTTGTGCATGCTGAACATGAAAGAAACACCTCAGAGGAGCTGGATCCTGCAGCTGCCTCCGCCTCAAGGCTATAAACCCGCTCTCACACACATTTCACCCCGTCTAACCCTTCCTTCTTGCTGGGTTGACAGAGCTACTACATCAGGAAGTTGCCATGAGGACAGTGCACCATCCTTTATGAATAAAATCTCTGTACCGACCCCCATTTTGGATGGGGTAGCTTAACCCTCCCCGCCTCCAGCTACTATTTTACTTTGTCATCCCTCAGTTTTGCCTGAGATATATTGTTTTGTAGTCAATTATAAATAAAAGCTGCCTTATAAATAATGCTTTACAGCTTACTGCAACCAATAAACCACAGCAGAGTGTGTTTTGATGCCTTCGAAAAATGAGCTACGACACATTAATATGAAATCTATTTTTCCATTTTCCCATGCTAAAAGTTTACAGGCAGCTCTTTTCTCTCACCCTTCAGATAAAGTTAAAGCATCGTTTCTGTTTGCTGGTGATTTACCCAGGCACATAGCCACGGTAACACAGCCTTCTAAGTGACAATAAAACACAAATCTGGGCAATAGTGACATTTCCCTACACAATATCTCCATTATTTTGGTATTGAAAGTACAAGCATGGCACTGCTTCTAAAAGGCATCTTTGCACTTTAACAGCAGGCTGCATTTCTACTTTTTTTTTTTTCCCCTGTAGATAATTGATCTAATCATGACCCGAAGGTGCAGGGAAAAAAATAATGTGGTCATGAATTACTTCTGAGAGTTTCTAGTGGAAGTTAAATATGCAGGATGGCAATAGCTATGGCTCTGTGATTTTCAGCAATTTTAAAAGGCTGCATTTTGCTTTGATGCACAACTACTTTGTGATAATAGGAATACCAGTGTATGTAATCACACACCTACCAGAACAACTTTTTCCCTGAATATTTGTGAGGCAGTTCCCCTTTGTGTGCTTTCTGCATTTTTTATTATTATTATTTTTTTTAACAGAATGGTTTTAAGAGCATCTTTAATATGGAATGTATTTTAGTATAATGTTCTTAATGAAAGGATTAAGACACTCACAGGAAATTAATTCTGAATTTAGAATTTCAAGAAAAAAAACCAAAAGTCTGGCACAGGACAGAGTTAAATAGTCTAAGAATTGAAGGGGAAAAGTACCCTTTTTTCCATTATAACAGTCAGTAATTTGTGAATTTTCTTCAAAAGCAGAGTAATTTTTAGAGGTGATTCTTATAAAAATTTTAAATGGCTGAGGAAGTTAAAAACTGTCTTGGAAATTAAATCACCTTTATGATACGACATTTTCTTTTCCCCTGCAAGGCATTAATGACTTCCCCCATTCTCCAATTTAAGAAAAATAGAATTATATGATTTATTTATGTTTTGCACTTTTTTTTTTAGCATTTGTGTCAAATAAAACGAGGCATGGAGATATATCAAGCTCAGTTCAGGTCTGAAAGTTTCTGCAGCTTTGGGAGAGCCACAGCTGTAATTACAAGTTTATCCAGTGTCTCCTTTTCCCTTAGACATGACAATTTGTTACCAGTTCTTCTCCATTACTCTCACAGACATGGACACTGCATTGTGCTCCTGATAAAGAGCCTCAAAGCATTTACACATTTTGTGGCTTTGGTCATTTCTTTGTTTGGTTTAAAAAAAAAAACCAAACCCTGAGAATGTGTTCCAAAGCTGGATGAACAGAAAAAAGACTTCAACAGGTTGATCTGATTCAAAGGTTACTTCTCATTGTATATTGGACTCAAGAGTTAGCCATCTTATCTCTCCCGTTTTTTAGGAGTTGTGTTTGGCTCAGCAAAACTTTGCCATTGACAGTTCAGAGGTTTTCTTTCGATCTTTTTTTAAAATTATTATTCAAGTCCAGAAACATTTTTGCGTATTTTGCATTTTAGGACCCTTTCTTTTTTTCCCCAAATGGTGAATTATAGCCGAATAGAAGACAAATGCCCTGTGGGCTCTTCCTGTGATCATCCTATTGCATTATTCCTTCCAGGGGTCAATTCCAGAGGTGTCTACAGCCTCATTTATGTGAGCAAATCCATATATTGACCCCTTTAAATTATCATACGTTGTAAGCCACCAGCATTTTATTTCTTGTTCCTCTTTCTACTGCTTCTCACTGCTGAAACAACCCTACTTATCTTCTTAATATCCAGGGTGAAGGTAACAAACCCCACTGGCATTCTTTAGAAAAAACAAAATATGGGGTCCCTACGAGGTTCCTGGGCATGCCAAGAGAAGTTCAACCCTGAAAATGCCCAAATTTATTAAGTCCCACCGAATCACCCCCCCTGCTCTCTGCTGCTTTTCTCCTCACAGTGAGACCAACAGTCCCCAGTCCCCAGAAATGAACCTTGGTGTGTTGGACGCTCTGCAACCTCAAGGTGAAAGAGACTTCGCCCTCAGAATGCAAATGCAGCAAATATAACTTTTTTCTTTTTTTTTTGGGGAAATAATAGAGGACTGAAATATGGGTGAGGAGAGATGAAACCCCTGGGATGTGCAGGAAGATCATCTGGAAACTGACTCCTATCAATTTTCGTTCTCCATTTGATTTATCAGGTTTATTGTTGAGCCGGACACCATTTCCCATTGCACCCAAAGAATAATTTATTTAATTTTGGAGTGGGTCAAGCCAACAGGTGACTGAGAACCATTCCTTGTGGGGGAAAAGGCTGGGTTCCTGTTGTTGGGCAGTCAAAACCTCAGCTCCCACCTTTCCCATGAGCCCCCCACCCTGCAGTTTGGCTCTGGCTATCCTGGCAAAAATCCCCTTTCCAACTCTGGGGAAGTGCCACTTTTCTGTAGTGGACAAACGAAAAGCTGAAATATGGATGTGAAAAGTTAAAAACTTGTGGTGTTTGTACCTGGCACGGGACCTGAGTCACGGTTGACGTGGGGAGAGGAGGGCACCCAGGGCACCCAAGAGTCTTTTCTCACATCCACCGTGGCTTTGCATGAAGATGAAGTTGCTGCTCCCGTGTCACATTTCCAGGAAATCTCAACTCACAGCAACAGAGGCTTGCCCTCTCAGCTTCCTTCAGAGGCTGATCCATCAAACATTCACTTTTCCATGCAGAAAAGCCTTGATAAACAGATGATGTTTTGCCTCTCTGTGCAGAAACAGCGGCATATGGTAAACAAGTGTGGGGTTTTAGTTCAGTGCAAAGTGAAAATAAAAGCTAAAACCTTCTCATGAATCCTCGTGCTGCTTTGACTGTGAGATGTACTTAGGGCAGAACCACTTTTCTCCTCATCGAATCCAAACCTGATGCTGTGAAGATTGGGATTTTCCATGTGTTTTGGTATATTTCTAGAAGTTAAACTGTAGGTCAAGAAACTTGAAACCAATGGTTTTTGTTATTGTGTTATGCAGCAAAAAGATTTTTTTTCCCCCCCAAAATGAGAAAAACTGCTCCGCTGTTTTTATTTTGCCATAAATTTATTGCCTTAGGACCATGATAAGATACCCCAGACCAAATCAACTATATCTGTATGTCCTGTCTCCTAAACTGAAAATTTAGCTTCATGACAAGATCATAAGAGAATTTTTCCATTGGTGGTTGATTTGTGTCCTGAAATGAAAGAATGTTGTTCCTCTTAAAAGTATAAAGTAATCACTGTTCAAGGCAGGTGATCTAATACCTGATACCACTAAAAAAAAGTTTTTTAAAATTTTCAATTTATAATTTAAATAATAGTAAATTAAAGTTTGTATTATGTAGTTTATTTCTAGTCTCAAGAATTTAACTGTTCCTGGCAAATGTTACAGTTTAATGGCATAGTAAGTAGTATTAATTTTTTCCCAGACATAATCCTTCCTATTAATGCTTTTATATTTCTGGACTTTAAACTTCACTGAAAGAGTTGTTGCTTTGTTGGTACGAACAGAAAGGCCTACGCGACCTTTTGAATGCTGCTCCTTATCGATCAGAGCACAAGGGGTTTGTACCAGATTCCTCCAAAAAAGATGTAAAAAACGCCTAGTTGGAATTGTAAATATGGACCACGAGTGAGAAGGTCTTTGTTTTGCATGATCACATTCCAGCCTTTGCATGGACACAATGTTTACAGAAATATTTGACTGGACAATTTTTTAAGGCAAACTTTCCTGGGTACGATGCTGTGGAAAAGACATCCTGGCAGACCACAGAGCTGAGGGAAGCAGATGACAACTTTCTGCCACCATAAATTACAGCCATTTGTTTATTTCTATTTAGCGTTTCCACCGCCGGCTGCATGCTGATGATGCGAATTGGATGGATAGATGTTGACTAATCTGTAAACACTTTAATTGGCTTCTGAAATGTAACAAAATCTCATGCCAGGGTTTTATCCACAATTAAGTCAAGTTTTATGAACTTAATTCCTCACTATTGTTTGCTGCCAAAATAAAATTATCAAAGCCTTTTGCTCGTTGACATGCTGCGAACAATTATGGGGTTGTTTACGAGCACCAGTTTGGAGTTTGGGAATGAAACAGCCTCTGCTGAAAGGTTTGGGTTGCAGCATCACTCTCCATTTTGACGCGCTCTCTGTGGGAAAGTGCCTTATGTCTGAGCAGAGCAAGTTCGTAAGTTTGCTTAATTTCCTGTCATTTTTGAGAGGCAAGTGTGAAAATCCTCGGGCTGAGGAAACGAAGTATTTTGGGAGGGTCCCTCTTGCAGAATGAGGGAGCAGATGCAGACAGTGCCTTCCTCGCGCTGCCTGGCCTGCACCTGGCAGCAGCTTTTATCACATCTGCTGTGAGACGAGCAGAGATCTCTGGTGCGTGCATTCAGCTTTTTAGGAGCCTGGTTCTGTAAGTTGCACCTCAGTGAGCTGCAGCAAAATTCACCCAGCGTCCAATGAGACTTATGATTAAGTGTAGAGAGGCAGGCTCGTGATCAGGGTGATCACACACTCACTGAGGTGTCGTATTTAGTTAAAAACAGGAAGTGTGCGTTTGACGTGGCAGCTTAAGACAGGTACAGAGGAACGAGGAGGGGAAAAATCAGCCTGACAAGACCAAGCATCTGCCCCTTTCAACATCCATCCATCCATCCATCCCTCCTACAGATTGCTGCTGCCATTTTGCCATATGCTCCCTTCTATTTTCTCTCTGCTTACAGGAGACTAAATCATCTACAATTTTTGTGTTCTGAAGAACGTGTATAAACAATCAAAGGAATGATTTTGGTTTTATTATGAGAAAGTTGGCTTGAGTTTTATAATAATTCCTGTCTTACCAGAAACACTTTTCCTGAAGGATATTACTAAAGATACCACTTTGCTATTGATACTCCATAACCAACTACAGGGTCTGAAGAAATACTGACTCTGCTTCACATATGTGTCCTACATATAATAATTTAAATTTCCAATCTGTTAAATACATTTTAATACTGTTTTATAGGCTGACTTTGGAACATAATTTTTTTTTTTTTTGGCAGGAGAAAATATCAGAAATATTATTTAAGTGCAGAAAAGTACATTAACAGCATAGCATCTTTCTGTATATTAGTTGAAAAGAAAAATTTTCTACGTTAGTATGAGTTTGAGGAAAAGGGAAAAGTGCAAATGCAATATTCCCTTTATCTGTGTTATTTCTGCTTGACTATTAGGTGAATAGAGGAAATTCTTTCTACCCAATGTGATACTTCTGCGTTCTGATGAAATTGACTTACAGCAATTTAAGTTTGTTGTATCTGTAAAAGTTAAAGTCTATAAAAGAAAAAGGCCTTTTTCTTGTCTCTTGTGGTGATTTGGTGTTTGTCCATATTGATGTGTTTTTTCCATCTATTGTCTTTTCGTCATGTTTGGGTATTTTCAGTTGTTTTTTTTAATTCTTTGTTTTGGGGTTTTTTTGTGAGTTTTTGGGGTTTTTTGTTGGGTTTTTGTTTGTTTGTTTGTTTTGCTTTTGTTCTTGTTTTTGTTTTTGCTTTTGTTTTGGGGTTGGGTTTTTTTTTTTTTTGGGTTTTTTTTTTTTTTTTTTTTTTTTTTTTTTTGTTTTTTTAAGTTGTTTTTTTACTTAGGTTTTTTGTTTGTTTGTTTGTTTTTTGTTTTGTTTTGTTTATTTTCCTTTATGTAGTTGTTCTTAGTCTATTCTATTCCCTGTCTGGAGACTGAGGTGCTCCTGCTACATCTTGACCAACCCACTTCCCCTATACGAGATATCTGGCTGAAGACACTGATATTTTTAAGAACTAAGTGGCAGAAAGCTTGGAATCCTTCAGGTAAAAATGCCCTCCTACTTTTGAGCAGATCGAATTCCGTAGAGGAAAAAGCATCTTGAAGTTCTCCTAAGTGATTGTAGAATTGTGTTATTGAAGACAGAGCTGGCTCTGTGTCTGCCATGGAGATTTTCTGTGGAAAAGGAAAGAGGTAGATTTTTTTTTAATACTGCTGATGTCCCTTTTGAGATGACGAAACACGAGGGCACCAATTATCACTTTACCGTGATTTATGGAACCTCCCGTGATGAGGGGGATTTGCAGAGTCCCAGCTGGAAGGTTGAAAAGATGAGA
>VZRS01009644.1:80511-106841 GCA_013398055.1 Ifrita kowaldi | reverse complement strand
GGGGGGTGGTTGTGTTGGGTTTTTTTTTCCTTGCTGCCGTCCGACTGGCTTTTTCTTGGCGGCTGAGAGCGGGAGACTTATCTGCAGAAAATGCCATTTGAGTTGATTAAAGAAAGTCCTGCCATTGGCCCAAACTGACAAACTTTCTGCAGAAACGGTTGCACTTTCTGAGAAACCGCCCCGGGACCTGCTGGGTGCAGCAGCCTGGCCCCGGGGCGGCAGTGGTGGGGACGGGGAGTAGGGGAGGAGGAAGAGGAGGACAGCAGGAAGGCTTCCCTGGGCTCAGGGAAGGAAAACAAAGCAGAAGACAAAGGATGCTGGGGAGAATCTTACCAAGGTGGAATCATACCGAAGAGGATTTGCCAGGCAGAGGGGCAGTGGTGGTGGGCACGCTTCTGTGCTTGCCCTGCTCCACCAGCAGCAGCTTGCACTGCCCTCGCACTGAGGGGTTTTGGTCCTTGTGCAGCCAGGTTTCAGCCTGAGACTGATCCAGAGGTGAAAGCCTCTGCATCCCAGCACCTACCCCTCAAGCTCACCCATCCGATACCCTTGGGAGCCAAATCACAACAGCCTTAGCAGAAGCAAACAGCATCTAGTACACCTTCTTTTGTAAGCCCTCTGTCGCATCTAAAATAAATTTGCATGTAAATTGACAGGCTGATTTTAATGTCTCCTGGCTGTAGAGCACTGAAGGCCCAGGCTTCCCTTGTACATGGGCATGTGGCATCGTCCCTGCTCTTGCTGGGAGCTGGCGTGGTGGCACAGAGCCATTCCAGGGTGGAGGTGGGAGAGGCATGGGGTGGCTGCTTGCAGGGAAGCAGAAACTTAGTATTTCCTTTTTTTAAAAAACCCCAGCTTATTGAAAGTACTGATTGAGACTTCCTGACAGGCTGGTGGCTGAGAATGGCCAGCACAGGAGGACAGCAAGCCATGTCTTCCAGTAGGGATGCTGCTCTGTGCCAGGCTGCTCCACTCCCAGGGCCCACGCAATGCCCTGGGTTTGCAGGAGCACAACCCACATCTCTGTCCTTGCCTGGCAGCAATTAAACACATTCCCATCGTAGGTATGGGTTGCCAGAGACAGCAGCCATGAGTCACTGATGTCTTGGAGGGTATCACTTTGGCCAGTGCACTCCTTGGTGCCTGTGTTTGGGGAGCATTGCTGGAGCAGGAGCCAGTGTGAGGATGTGTTAGGAGCATTTCGGGAAAGGCTGCCTAGAGCAGAGCATCTCCCGAGCAGTCTCGCCGTGGCAGCTTTCCTTCGTCATCCATTATTTATTTGATCCTCTGCAAAACAAATTCGCTCCTCGGCACTGATTCTGATGACGGTGCTCATTTTACAAAAGAGGTAAAAGGAGCTGGTTTTGTTCCCAGTCTGAAAGACTTGAACAAAAAGGTGTTTCCTGCCGCCTTCTCTCCTGTATCAGTGAGATAAATCTGCAGAGTTTTGGAGTGGTGATGAAAATTTTGGTATCTCAAGTAGTGAAACGTCGAGCAGTGCTTTCCCTGTTGATCCCCATCTTCCCTGGACCTCCAAGGGTGTTTGCTGTGTCAGGATCAGGGGGGACCAAGATGCTCAACTCACCTCGTAGCTCACAGCTGAAGGTTTCCTGAGGGTATGGCTGTGTGTCCAAGGAAAAGGGGCTTCACGGGTACATCTCCTTCCTCTGTGTGCTGTTGGAGGGCAGCTCTGCTCCATGGGTGCACAGAAGAGTATGTGCTCAGGGTTTGGAGCCAGTGGGGTGGTTTCAGAAGGTGTTTGGGGATGTCCTTAGTCACACCACTGGCCAAGCCAGCTCCACGTTGCTTGCACCAAACAAGCTGGAGTGGTGGGCTGAGCGCTGGGCCGGGAAGTTTGGAGGGAGGAGACGGCGCGTCGGAGCCACGTTCGTCAGGATGGAAATAACTGTCAGCCCCATTCAATCTGTCGCCTTGTTCCCGGGGGACAATTGCAAAACAGGATTACTGGTACTTAAAAATTCATAGAAAACGTTTCTTATCACAACGTCATAATTGTTATGACTCAGAAGAGTAGAATTGCCATTTTCCTGTGCCTTTTTCCCCCCCCCACTTCTGTTGCATACCAAATCCCTTGCTGCAGCTGCGAGATCGTCAGGAAAGGGGGGAAAAAAAACCGAAACAACAAACCAAGGCGATGCTTTATTTTATGCTAACTGCTGCATTTGACTTGAAAATGATGTCCCACTGGGTCTCGTGGTCAGCGTATTACGGCGTGATGGATGGCTGTCAGAGCGGCGGTGGCTGGCAGATTGCGATGGGTGGAGGAGAACAGATGCCCGGTGACTTCAGGGGCTTTAGCAGAGCCCAGGACTGAAGAGTGGAAAACAAAAGCAGATGGGAGAGCTCTGCTTGGGCTAACTATTCTTCTCCGGCCACGTGTCGGGGAGGGAAGCTCGCCGGGCGGCCGTGTCCCTTCTGTGCTGTTCCTCCCTGGTGAGCTGGGCTGCCTGACGAAGCCCCGGGTGAACCCCACTTGACCTGAGGCCTGAGCCTACGTGCAGACCATCACTGCAGATCTCGAAAGGGCAACCTTTTACCCCCCTGAAAGAACAGCTTGCGCTCCATTTGATGGTTCTTGTTAACCCTTGGCCCTGCTGATGGAGCCGAGGCAAGGCCTGGGCAGGCTCTGGGGGTTGCCCTTTCGGAGGGCATATTGCTGGTGTATTTTGTGCTCTGCATGGTGTTTGTCTTTGGAGTTGGGCAGGACCTTGTGAATTTGGGTTGTACTGATGGAAGGAGGTAGAAGGAGGAGAGTGAGCCTTTCCTGGAAGAGGCTGTTGTGAACAAAACCCTTTGCAGATGCTGCTCTGCCACCTGTCATCTGCTCCCTGTCCTGTGTCTCCTGCAAACTTTCCTGCACTTTAAACCCCTTCAGAGGGTTTAGAAAAGATCCTGCCTTGCCCTATTTTACTTGTTACATCTATGTATTTCCTCATATTTTACCCCTTCACTCTCTTCCTACCCCTCCAGTCCATCCAAAGTTGGGCAGGTGGCTTCTGCCTTCCCAGCTGGCGTTTGCTGGGGATTGCAGGGTTAATGGTGAAATTAAATTTCACTGCTGTTTTTAAATTAATTGAATCATCAGCGTGGGTAACGGGAAACAGTGGTATCATAATGTATTTGATATGGGTCTTTAAGTCAGCATTTGCTGTGAGATCTGGAGCACTAGATCTTGGTGGAAGCGATGGCTGACTGATATATTGCAGTTATGGCCACAGTACAAAGGCTCCTGCTATGTCTTAAAAACGTTCAGGTCATGAAGTTGAGTTGGTTTATGATATGGCTGTTTTCCGTGCGTGCTTCCCACGGTGCTCCTAGATCATACTTGGAAAAACCCTGCAGTTGGCAGGAGCCAGCGGTGCTCCCAGCTCGTGCCTCTGGGCAGGCACCACGTGTCCAGGAAGATGCCCTTTTGGGTGACAGAGCAACATTGGGGTTTTGCTCCCCAGACTCTCCGAAGTTTTTTCTGCTGGAGTAAGCAGACACAGGGGAAAACATCGTTTTTCCTCAAAGAAAACAGTGGAAAGAGTTTCACTGATTTGCAGCATCATCTGTGCTTTCCTTGGTGGCCCTGGGGTGGCTTCAGGACCTTCCTTGGAGAGGAGAAGCTATCCAGGCTGAGGGTGAGATCCTCACCGTGCTGGGGACAAAACTTCTAGCAGGCCATTGTATGGGCTCCTCTTTTCTTCTCCTTTACCTGGTCCAGAGTGGTGGGACTGCATCACAGCGTGGTGGGACTGCATCACGGCGCGGTGCCTCGTGGTGGACTGTGGCACACCCCTTCACCATTGCTAACAGAGGGCTGGTGTTAATTAAAAAGTGGAAAAAAGTTAAGTTTTAATGTGTGTGTTGTGGAGATTGCTTGCAGGTTTCCACCCATGAGGGGTTCCTGCATCCTATCCCAGCAGCCTGGGACTGCTGGAATAGGCAGGATGAGAGGAAATGACCTCAAGTTGCACCAGAGGAGGTTTAGATTGGATATTAGGAAAAATGTCTTCACTGAAAAGCTTGTCCAACCTTGGAACAGGCTGCCCAGGGCAGTGATGGATCCACCATCCCTGGAGGGATTTAAAAGCCGTGTAGACGTGGCCCTTGGGGACGTGGTTTAGCGGTGGGCTTGGCAGTGCTGGGGGAACGGTTGGACTCGATGTTCTTAGAGGTCTTTTCTGACATCAGTGATTCTATGATTCCCTCTCGTCAGCAACTTCCTCCGGAGATCACAATTGTATAGATGACCCCAGAGTGCACCTATGGCCACGTCAGCAGCACTGCCTTTCGCAGCCAAAATCTCAAGGCTACTTAACCAACTGAAACCTCTCAGAAGCTGCCTTGATATGAATATTGATCTCCACATTTAACTCTGCTTTGCCCTGTTGATATTGCCCAGGCTGGTGGTGTGGAGGACAAGCAGGCTACAGGATCCACAGCTGGATTTTGGAACAGGGTTTGGTGGGACACACCAAAAACCTCAGTGCTGAAGAGCCTGTTCTAGTGCACTAGTTCAGATTTTGTGTGAAGACTTGCTTATTATTTCTGCTAGTTATGTCTCTAATGAGGTGAGACGTGCCATATGTTGTCCATAGGGAGGGAGCGCCGCAGGTGGGGCGGGGGCTGGCCTGGTGGGTAGTTGCTACACAGAAGAGCCTGAAACTGCCTCAGACTCAGACTTGGTGAGCCAGGATTCCAGCTGATCCGTCTGTGCCATGGGCATTGGTGCCATGTCACGTTTCAGAGCCATCTACATACTGGCAGCACCTTCTTGCTCTTCATCCACTGTCATGTTCTCCAGCGCCCGTCAGTTTTATCCTTCCATTCCTTGTTCCCTTCTCTTACCCACAACAGGTTTTTGCTTCAAAATAAAGTGATTTTGGGGCCAGGCCCAACTGTGCAGCTCCTTTGCCTGCTCGCAGGAGTAGCAGCTCTGGCCCTGATCTATGCAACCCAGGCTGCTCTCCGAGCAGAAGTTTGAAACTAAACCATAGCAGGGTAAAGAAACATTAATTGGTGAGTCCTGAACGTAATTTGAACAGGGCTCTGCTGTTTAAACAATTGTTGGAGCCATAAACCAGAAGCCCTTAATTATGGCTAATTATTTTCTGCAGTGAATCTATATGGAAGCTCCTCAGCATGAGGACTCCTCTGAAATGCACCGGTTGCGTGTTCAGGCATCATCCAGCCTGGATGTCCCTAATAAAATCAGAGGGAGAAGTGTTGCCTCCAGCCCGGCTGCCTGACCAGGCAGGAGCCTGCTGCCTGCAGTTTCCTTAAACCCAGGGGTCGGGGCAGCGTGCAGGGGCTTGGAGGCTCCCTGGGCAGGCGGCTGGGGACCCGAGGGCAGGCAAGAGCAAGGCAGGAGCTGTTTAGGACATGGACTTTAAACTCTCTGGCATTTGGGGTTTGTTTAAAAACGAGCTAGGTAAATATTTGTGAAGCGGTTGGGATCCGGCTGCGGGGTCAGGCGCTGCGTGCAGCCCTGCGGGCTGGCCTGGCCTCCCTTGGATTCCGTCCTTCCCACAGCAGAAGGCATGTCCATCCTCAGCCCTGCCGAGGAGATGGTGGAGGCAGCACAGGGCACTTGGCATCATCGCTTGGGCCATGTTTCTCTAGGGTTTGGGTGAAAACGGGTGCCTAGAGGTCTCTCTCATGGGGTGTACCAGCGAGATGCTTCAGTGGGACAAATTTGGAGCAGGTCTCCTGTCAAGGCTGCGCTGTGCATCCCAGGGATGTCCCTTCTGTGCCATCCAGGCTACTTTTGAGGGTTGGTGGTGCCTTTTCCTGATGAACCTGGAGCTCCTGTCCTGTGCCTCCTTGCAGGAGGGAGGCTGCTGGGGGGATCCCGCTGGGGACCCACAGTATGTGCTAGGGCAGGTAGGACCTGTGGCTTGCTAGGGACGATGGCACAGCAAGGGTAGTGTGGCAGGGATGGCATGGTAAGGATGGCACGACAAGGATGGCAGGGCAGGAGGATGACAGGGCAAGGATGGCACATCAAGGATGGCGGAGCGGGAGGACGGCGTGATAAGGATGGCACAGCAGGAACGGCAGAGCGGGAGGATGGCATGACAAGGATGGCAGGGCAAGGATGGCAGGGTGGGAGGATGTCACAGCAAGGATGGCAGGGCAGGAGGATGGCAGGGCACGGTGCGGCGCCGAGGGAGCGGTCCAGGCTGCCTGTACACAGCAGCTGTCAGCGCTGCTGCCTTCACCCGCCCAGCCCCAGCCTCTTCCTCGTGGCACAGATGGTTTTAACACTTTCCTGGGCCTTTTTTTCTATAATTAACTCTTGTTTGCAAGTGGGAAGACACTTCTTTCCTTTTGGCAGAGCCATCAAACTCTCCTCGGTGGTGTGCTTTTTTAAAGCCATCGTGTATCTATCCCCCAACTGCAGTCTGTTGTTTTTACCAGGCTCTTTTAAGGCACTGGGCTGCCCCCCCTTTTCTCCCCGCCTTGCTCTTGCCTGGAGGTAAAATCCGCAGGGATTGCAGGCGGAGGAGGCCCCAGCCAGCTCCGGCAGGGGAGTTAACGAATCCGGCCAAGGCGATACAAAAGCCGGTGCCCGGGGAGGGGGGAAGATGGAGGGGCCCCTTCCCTGCACCAGGAGCCTTTGAACCCCCCTGCTCCCAGCTTTGTGTGGCTTAGCAGGGTGCTGCCTGCACAAAGACCTCTCGTCCTTCATGTCATTTCCATGCTGCAGCTGGGAAGAGTTTTCCCAGGAGAGGCCATTGCCCACCGAAAGCCTGGTGGGTGCTGGGGGCTGCTGCGGTGGGTGCCCTGTCCCACCGGGATGAGGGGAGGGAGGAACCCCAAAGAGCCCTGGAGCTTTGGCAGTACTCAGGAATCTGTGGGGTGCCGCAGGAGGGGTGGGCAGCGGAGGGGGATTCTCTCCAGTCTGTGCTAAGATCCAGAAAAGCTAACTGGAATGCCATGGGCCATCCTCTGCTTTCTGGGGACCTTAGCCTGTGGCTCCCTGTGGGGTTTGGGGGTGTCCTGCTCTCAGGGAGGTGAGGGGCAGCAGCTCTCAAAGCTGGAAGGTTTTAGGCTGCTCAGCTTTGGGGATTGAGGAGGGTCAGCATCACAACCTGGTGCTTGTAGGAATGTCACCTTGGAGAGGAGGGTGCTATGGGGGCCATGTCACTGGTGTCAACCCGCCAGCCCATGCCTGGATTTGTGTCGGGGTGTTGAAAGAACAGCTCTGGCTGTGGAGAGTGAAGGAGCTGTTCTTACCTATGGATATCAAATGGTGGATGTGAAACAAACAAAAGAGCAAAAGCCTGTCAGGAAGTTTCCACCAGCAATTCATGGCCATGACCACCATGCCTGTGCTCCCTCCACTCCTCATCCCGGTCCATCCCTTGAACTCCGCTCACCAGCTCTGTAGCCAGGTTTTTCCCAGCACTGCCAGTCTAAACAAGACCTTGCAGTGATGCTCAGCGCTCTCACATCGTTCCCTCCCCCTCTGTGCTGTCTGAAAGCCTGGGGCTCTTTTTTTTTTTTTTCCCTTGCTCTCCAGACTTTAAGTTTTCCTGCCTCACGTACCAGTTTATTGCTGGGTCAGGGGGCAGGGGTTTGCACGCTGCTTTTATAGGGTCCCTCCAGAGCCGGCTTCAAAAAGCTCCCAGTTCATAAATGGGGGGTTTGTATTAACCACTGTGTTTTGACAGGGAGAGGTGCTCTTAGAAGAGAAATAATTATTGTTTTGTAAGCTTTAAGGGTGACGTGGCTTGGAGTTGCATCTAACCAAACTGCTCTGTGAAAAAAACCAGTGATTTTATTAAAACCTGTATTTTTGTCAGAAATCCTCTTCTAGCCCAATGTGCACCTTGTCAGTTGTGCAGCCCCAGGGGGACTTTTCCATGGGGAAGTGCTGCAGCTCAGCTGTGCCTGGATCACCAGTGCCAGCGACACCAAAGCAATGCAGAGAGCTGGTGGTAAGGTAAATAAACTGTGGGGCCACTTTGGAGCGGTGTTTCCAATCCCCAGGTAAAGGCAGGGGAGAGGAGGCAGAGCAGGAAGCGAGCTGGTGTGTTGTATTCCATCTCATCCCATGGATGTGCACCTCTTCTCCTCCAGAACACGCTGAAATGGTTAAAATGCCTCTTCCCGTTCACCCTCCCCCTTCCAAGAAATCCCAGCCTACCAGGGGAGATCTGCGCCCCCTCCAAGCTAGCTTAGCCCCTGGCTTTTTTTGGCAGTGGAGAAAGCCACCAGTTCTTGGGAACAACACTGAATTACACAGTGGCTTACGTCAGATTTACTCCTCCTGTCCTTTGCTCTAGCTGCTCTATTAATTTTGAAATGCCTTGAGCAATTATCCGACCTGGGAAACACTATTTTTGGGGGGCAGCACCTACAAATAACTGCAATAAACCCTACTGTTGAAAAAGGGGAGGGAACAGACATGGGGCTGTGCTTGTCTGGATTTTGAGTGTTTCGATGCGAATTTTCATTAGAAATCGTGTGTGTGCAGTGGTTGGGGGAATCTCTCAGGGGTCTGGAGGAGGGGATCACACCCTTTCCCCACCCATACACCACTTTTGAGGTCCAAAGCATTACTCCCAGGGGCATAGAGGGTGCAAAGGGGCAGCTCAGGAGCAGGTTTGGGATGTGAGGGCTCCATATGGCTGGAAGGGATTAGCCTGGAGGATTAGATGAGTGGAGAGGAGGGGAAAGTTGCTGCAATCCCCCCTCCCCAAAAATCCTCATCTCTGACCCCTGGCAGATGCGCAAAGATGAATTCTGGGGACGATTAGCGCTGCTTTAGGTTTGTCTGTGCCCCTGGAGTCACAGCTCAGCCTTGGTGCTGCCAGGGTAAAGCGATGCCCACGGCCTGGGCTGGGATCCTGTGCTGGCAGGTGGTGAGGAAAGCTGGGATTTTCCTCCTGCCACCGCCTCACACCCACATGTTGCACCTTCCCTTGCGCTCGGTGTGTTTCCAACCTGAGCTGTTGGCTCAGGCTTTCAGTTTGCCTGGAAAGAGTATCAGTGGTGCTTGGACAAACCCGCTCCCCAGGGATGGGTGAGCCTGGGATGCAGCACTTGGGAAGTCACATGTGTTGTGACCTTGTTGGTGGCCAACCACTGCTGCTGTGGGATGTGGGGGTGCAGGGTGTTCTGCAGCTCCAAACTGGGCGGTGAAACACTGCAGGGATGCAGGATGCACCATAGCTCCACACCAGAACGCTGCAGGGATGCCAGGATGCGAGACGTTTTGTGGCTCCTTTCCGAGGCAGGATGTCAGTGAAAAGGTCCGCATGAAGGGCAGAAAGAATATTTTCCCCATTTTTCAAACATCACCCTGGAAATCATGGGAATCATGCCAAGGCATGATGGCTTTTCTCCATCATCACTCAGTCACAAAACCCATCTTGCTTGGGATTGGGGTTTGCCAGCAGCTTTCCTTGTGGTGCTCTGGTGTTGCTGTCCCAGCAGTGGCTCATCGAGGACTGGGTTGGCTCTCGGAGCACAACTGCAGCCTCATGAAGGATTTCTAAGCCCATAGTGGCTTCTTGGGGTGAATCAGGGGCGCAGAAACATGGAGTGTTAGTCATGGCAGTGCTCCCGGGAGGGTGGGTCCTGTAGTATGGGTGTTACTTGGGTGGTGGCAAGGACAAAAGCCCATAGCCATCACTGCTACTGAATACAACAATCCTCAAATCGGCACTGAGTCCATCCATCCCAGTTAATTTAGGGCTCTGAAGGGCTGCCCTGGGTCTGGCCACAGCGGTGCCGGCTGCTCCTGTGCAAAGTCCACCATCTACCTCCCCATCCACCTCGCCAGGGTTTATAGGATGTGCCGGACTTTGTCCCTGTGCAGCAAGTCACAGGCCTTAGCTAAGTTCAGTTTCCACCTCCGCCTCAATTTAAGGCATTTCCACTCCTCCAACAGCATTTTTCATGGAAGATGCTGTGCAGAGAAGGTCCTACAAAGCACCGTCAAACATCAACAGAGCCGCCTTTATTAAAAATAGTGATTTTTTTTTTTAACCTGCTGCTTCATTAGAGAAGGGGATTTTTCTCTTTTTCCTTTTTTCTGTTTTTTTTTTTTAATTATTTCCTTTTTTAAGGGCTCGCTGTGGAAAAACTTTCACAGATCAGCAGGCAAAGCCATCAGGGGCCGCTGCGAGCGGGGCTGGATGCTTGGCCGCCTCCGTAGGTACACAAAACCCGCCTGAACGCCCGCGAAAGGTTACGGCACTGCTCAAAAAGCGCCGCCGTAACCTTTTGCAGGCGTTCAAACAGGCTTTGTGTTATTACACGAAGATGGTGGCCACGAGCATCTTGTCAGGGACAGGCAGATGGTGTTCACCTGCTCCGGACCAACTTCTTTTGCCCTTTGCCTTTGGTGTCGGGGAATAATACCAGGGCAGCTGCTCGCAGTAAAATAGGCTTAAGCAAATGGGATATTTTGGCATTCAAGTGCACGACAAGAATGGGAGTATTTGCATTAATTCTCTCCTCTCTTTCCCTGCGGCGGGAGAGGATGGAGAAAACTGGGATGTTTTCCCGTGGGGTAAAGGCAGGGCCTGGTCTTCTCCGCCTGGGTTGGGGGTGGGAAGTGCTGGATGCTGTGCTGGGGTGTCCGTGCTCCATCCCACAGCATCCGACTACCCAGACAATGGAAAAGGATGTTTTTCCGGGGAGGTCACGGTGTTTCCTGCTGCACTGCAAAGGCAGTTACCAGGAAAGGGTGTCTCACCCCCTTGCCTGGATTCAGATGAGGGTTAGTTACCAGGCATCACTCCCCATGCAAACTCACAGCTTGTTTTGTGTTATTTTTGATTGCAAAGAGCAACTGATGAGATCGACTGGCTAAAACACAAGGTGGCAAAAATTTGGGGGGAGAAAAAAAAATTTGAAAAATATATTTGTAATCTGCACCCATCTTTAATGGGGAAATTGCTGCTGTACTCCGGATGCCGTTGGGGTGTTTTCCCAATGGGATTGGCAATATCCTTGTTAGTTGTCAGTAAATCCTTTGGACAAGTTAAAACTAGTTTTCTTCAGATGCACGTGGTGCAGTGGCATGGCATTTTTCTAAAGTCATGGGCTATTATTATTTTTCCTTCTTGAATTAGATTACCAATTTAAATCTAGCTTTTCTTACAACCCCTTCCAAAATGTGCTTGGCAGTTTCAGTCTGGAAGAAGGCAGAGGAGTGGGGAAGAGCAGGTGCTGGGAAGCAGAAGTCCAGCTGCCAACACCAGCAGCCTCCCCTGCACCTCATCACCACATTATTACTAGTTTTTTGAGAGGGAGGCAGTATTTTCCTTAATGTGATCTTTTCAAAGGCCGGTAACAGAGAGGACCTGATTTTGGCTGTGATGCTTAAGGGAAGGATGGAAGGTGAGCTGGTGCATGTGCCACTGAGCATCCTGCCATGCAATCCCACATAGTTACACCCCAGAAACTGCAGCATGGAGCAAGGGACATCACTGGGAGTAAAGTCCCCTGGAACTTAACCATCACAACTTTGTAGCAAACTCCAGCAAATTACTGCTCCCAGCAGCTTTGCTTGCTGGGATCATTTCCTTTTTGGTTTTAAAGATTGTGATGTTTTTTAAAATCTGAAATTTATCTGTGGGCTTTCCATAAAGTCTTGTGTGGGTACATCAGGAGCAAGTTTTGGTGGAAGCACTGAGTGTCCAGTGCAGAAGGGAGTGCAGGTTGTTAGTGCAAGGAGCTGCTGGGTGGCCCTCACAGAGCTGAGCATCCCACACTGATAGATGAGCAGTAGATTAATAGTCCTAAGCAATTGCATTATCTAATGAAAATTTAATATAATTATTTTATATAACTTTTTTGGCAGGTAGACCCTGAAATGGATGGTATTGATTGCTGGAAAAGAGCCTGGCCTGTCTGTTGCTGGAATTATTAGAGGAGAATTGATAGTAATTAATACCTGTGTATTTACAGCATTTTCCGAGGTGCTAATTGCATGGGATCCATTTAAGCTGTTTGGCAGTGGGGAGGGTTCATACACTGGGTGGAAGGTGTAGCTGGACATGGATCTTGTGCCGGGGAAGATGCTGGCAGTGGGAAAGCTGGGACCATCAGCTTCACCTTCACTCCAAGCCAGGGATGAGGGGGCACTCCGGGCTACCCATGGCAAAGCATCCCTAAATACCAGGGTCCGGGTGAATCTGTACACCCAACCACATGGTGTGAAGCCCTGGAGTGCTGTCCTCTGCAAAGCCCTTCCTGAGTCAAGGGAAGCACTTCCAGCAAGCCCAGCTTCACTTCCCACAAGTTTCCCTTTGTAAACCTCCCTGTGCACACACGTGTGCAAAACTGAGCCTAATTGCATTTAGTCTGTTTTACACCTCCCATGTTTCTCCCCCCACCCCACTCTCCACCCCCCCTTTAATTTGGTCGCTGTGAAATTTTTGCAGCCCTGCCAAGTTATTTCCTTGGGATATATTTAGAGAAAGCCAGCTCAGCAGAGCACGCTGGGTGTTTGTGGAAGGATGTTTGTAAATGTTAGCAGGAACGCTGGCGGGCTGGCGGAGCAGATGTCCGCGAGATGCTACCAAGAGCCTTATTTACAAACTTGTAAATGACTGAAGGGGTTTCCTTCCCGGGGATAAGGGGGACGCCGACTTAAGAGATTAAAATCCTATTGTTTCGTGGCCGGAGCTGCTGTCTCAGATTATCCTTTACAAGGGAGGGGAAAAAAAAAAGCCAACAAAAAAACCCATATTAGCTTGAAACGCCATTCAACTGTTGTGCCTTTTTTTAAGGCTCAAGGAAAATAAGGGGCTGGGGGTTGTTCCTGTCTCCATAAAAGAGAGGGAAAAAGTGGTCGAGCATGGCTGTTCCCAACCAGGGTGTATGCTGGAGCTTTGTGTGCCGGGTGGCTCGCAGGTGATGGATTTAAAATAAACACAAAAAGCTTGTGCTGTTGTAGAAGTATAATTAAGCTGAACCTGTATGCACAGCGTGGTGTCCTATGGGAGCACAGAGATGGCTTTTGGGTGGTTTGGTGATACTGCTATGAGCACATTTAATCTGTTTTGGGGTTTTTTTTATATCTTGCAAATACACAAAGCTTCAACCCAACGTTCTTTTACCTTCTCTTACCCTAAAATAAACCAAAACTGTTTTGTTTTGTCTTCTGGAGCATCCAGCTAAGTGGCTTGCAGTGGGGGAAGCAGGATGGAGTGTGGCATACCCCATCTGGGGAGCACAGCACGCCCCAAAAACACGCTGAGCCCACCCGAGAGGCTCTGCAGGCGCTGTGGTTTTGAAGTGGGTGCCACAGTGGGTGCCCGCTGCTGGCACATGGGCTGGCAGTTGCACTCTCAGAACCTGCAGCAGGCTGGTGTTCTATTTATTTTGGTGCACGTTGATGCAACGCAGGCGCTGGCACCGACCCGCGGCGGGGACTGATATGGGAGAGGATCTGAGGGCTCGGTCCGGAGGAAGCGGTCGGCGTGTCGTCCTCCCTGGTGTTAATCGGGTTACTCTGAGGTGTGGGAGGGTTCTATTATTAAATTTAAAACCTGGCTATATAAGATGAAGGCAGCTTTAACGAGATGAAAAGGCTTAACTGGAGTCCAATTAAATTCCGTATTACCTGTTTACGCAGCCTGCTTAAGTCCTGACCCGCACGCTGGTTTCTTCTTTAGGCTCCAAAGCCTGTGCTCTAGGCAAAAAAATAAAATCAAAGGAGACAGATAGATACCAGATCACCAGCATGTCCTGAGCACCCCTGCATGCTCCTACCAGAGGCAGCTGCCCTCAAGTCTTGTGCTGCTCCCACAGTGGCCACGAGGTGTGAGATGCAGCCAAAATCCTCTGATCCACTCTTCTGGAGAGGAGAAAGAGGGCAAAAACAGCTGGAGCTCAAAAATGAAGTACCCAGCCATCCTTAGTTTGGTTTTAGGTCTGTGCCATGAAGGTATTTTTGCTCTCCCCATCTCACTGCTGGGTTGATGGAGACTGTGGCTGGCTGAGCAGCCAGTGCTGGTGGTGCTTTCCATGAATGGAGCATCCTCTCTGCTGCCTGGCAGCACCTTGCACCGCTGTTGGGAGGTTATTTTTATTAAAAATTAGTGTTTGGTGAAAGCCAGCATGTGATGCTGGGGCAAGATGGTCTCCTAGAGCATGCAGTGGGGACACCAGCTTGCATTTAATGGCAGAGTTACTACCACCAGTTGGAACCTGGTTTTCATAGGTGGTTTCTATTAACCATTGCTTGTGTTGGTGAAGCGTGGCAGGTTTGGGTGGGTGGTGAGCTGGGGCTTGGGTGGTGCCCTGCTACCATTGTCTCACCATGACGCTGAGAGTCCTGCAGGATGGGGTGCAGTGCCTTAGCCCACCTTCAAGCTGCTATTCAATGTCCAGCAATGGGGATGAGGAGGAAGAATCCCTTGCAGCAGCCCCGTGTGTGGACAACACATCCAGAGAGTTCCTTAGCTTCCCAAGCCCTCTCTTGTAGGGTGCTGCCTTTTATTAGGCGGGTACCCTGGAGCTGGGGGCTGGGAGCAGCAACGTTCTGGCGGTGACGGTGATTTCAACCCACCTGCTCTGGTTTCTAAATTCAGCCCCCAAAACCCTCGCGGGGCCTCGGTGGTGCCTCACGGCTGCTCCGGGGCCGAGCGTGCGGCAGGGCGGGGGGCAGGAAACGGCTCGCCGCACCCTGCTCACAGCAAACCCTCACGCCCAGCAAAGCCCTAAACCCTGCAGTAAAGAAAGTAAATAAATAAAAGCACCGGACCGCAGCTCCTCCCTGGGCTGTGGGACAGCGGAGGTGAGTTGTGTTCCCGGCTCAGCCGGCCTGGGAAGGCAAATTTGAGTGACACCAAAGTGCTGGGGGAGATGCGCCAGAGGCCGGGGAGCTGCGTGGGGCAGCCACGCCAGTGCTCTACCCTGCTACTCTACAGCACAGTTAATACAGCGGAATAACCTGGTTTCTCCTGAAGGATTAGGTTAAGAAAACAAGATGGTTTTAATAGCCCTTTTACATCCTGCATAGATTGCAGCTGAAGACCTTAACCAGTTTTGTAGCACATCTTTTCCTTTATTCCCTTTTTTATCCTCCATAACCTGATGCCGGTGGTCCCGTGCAAGCGGGCTCCTATCGATAATTCAAGTGCCCAGCTCCTGGCTGTGCTGTTTTGTCCGATTTCCATTGCCTCCTGACCTCCATCCTTCTTTATTTGCAAAGCTATACTCGCAGGCAGCGGTAATAAATCAATTAATGACTCTGATGAATCGTTTAATGGCTGACAAAATAACACTACAGTCAACAGCTTGGATCTCTACAGCAGTACCAGAAGATGCTGGTTGACTCAGGGTAGGGAGACGAAACAGAGACTGTTAGCTCAATTAGTGCAATTAGTGTGCGATTTAAAGGCTTAGACGGCATCTGCTGGCGTACCAGGCCGGTGTGTTAACTGAGAGCTTCGGTTTGGAAGCGAAACACGGTGATCCAGATTGTCATCATTCCGCTGGCTTCCACCAAAAAAAAGAGGAAAAAATACCAACGTATGTGGCAGGGAATTAAAAATACATATGTGTGTTTGTGTATATAGCTCTACATGTGCGCCCCAGGAACACATGTATATTGATTTCCAACGTGGAGAAAAATTTGCCATCTTACAAAAGGCAAATGAGCTGGCATGCCAGCATTGCCAGAGCTGTCCTGGCTCGTTTCTGGCAGTGGTTTCCATGTGTTTTGGTGGAAGGAAATTCAGGGTGTCACATGCGAACGGGGACCTTCATGTGGCTGATGTGCTTCTGGTTCAGCAGCAGCTTGGACGTGGGGTGGCACAGCAGTTCCATGCCCATTTTGGCCAGCTTCCGTGGCAACTGCACATTGTCTGTATCTGCACCAGGGAGACTCGATGGGTTTTAGATATTCACCTAAGGAAAGAGCTTTGGAAAGCAAACTGCAGCTAAGAGTCCCTAAAAAGAGTTTCTGGGACAAAATGGTGAATATAAACCTTGTGGGAGGAGTTGCGTGGCCAAAAAAGTCCTGGAAATGGGTTCTGGAAAGCCTTTGGGTTTGGGTGCTGACCCTTAGGGTTTGGGTGCTCACTCTTAAGCTTTGGAAAAGTTGTTCTTGCTGTCTTTTTTCCCCTTTTTTCTTTCATTTCTGGCACGCCCAAGTGTTTTACAGAGCTGCTCCAGCCACGGCTGTGCTCCCATTGCTTCGCCAGGGCTAAAGGTGCCTCGGTGTTTACCTTAGCAGCGGTGATGGGGAGGGAAATAAAAAAAGAAATAAAATGTCACTTCGCAGCCTTGTAAATCATTCATCAAGGGCTGACCAATTTGGCTCCCATCCTACAATATGCTCAGGGCACTTGCGGGTTTTTAATTACCGAGTTCTGCCAAGCGCCACATGTGCGAGGAACTTTAAATCCCCGTTTACGCCGCGAAGGCATAGGTGAGGTTTCAGGGTGTTTAACACGGAAAAATACTCTGTGGTTTTGTGGAAAAATGGGCATTTGCTTCAAGATTTTCTTTGGCTCCTCTGCCCTTCTCCCTCTGCTCCCTGTTGCAGAGGAGAGGAGAAGAGCAGTGTTCTTCCCCCCGGATCGCCAAATCCATGTCCCTCCTCACTCCCCACCACTTCAGGATCCATTTCGCTTTGGGAGATTCCCCAAGCAAAGGATTATAGTGTGCTGGAAATCTCTTGAAACCATAAAATACCACCTTGGCAGCTTTATTGCAGCGCTTGCCGCCTTGGGAGAGAAGCGTTTTGCGTGATAGAGGGTTTAATAAAGGAAATTCCAAATGGGCTCGCTGCAGTTTGGGGCTCGGTCTTATATATTTTTGCATTAAGAACCGTCATCTGCTTTGCAGAGAAACTGCAATATGTTCATGGCCTTGGATTAAGATTTGGTTTTACTTTTATAGCTGACCCACTTGGGGGGATGGAGGGAGGGGGAGAAGTGGGTTCACTCCCTCTCCCATCTATTTTTGCTGCCGTCTGATGTATAAAAAGAGCCTGGAATGGGCAGGCTTATTTTTCCTGCTAGGACTTTTTTTTTTTTATTAACTGTAAAAACACTCAGATCTGGCCTTTGCTGCTGATGGGGGGAAGGCTGCTCGAGATGCCTTGTTCAGGGGCACGGGGGGAGCGTGGCGTGGGCTGTGCCTGGGGTTGCAGGACTCTGTAGCCTCAGGGGGAACTGGTTATTTCATGAAGGGAGGCTCTTACTGGGGAATCAGCCTCCGCTGTTGTCTGTGTCACTTGCAGCTCTGAGATGCTGGGGTGGTAAAACCAACCACTCATCCGGCATGGTCCTGGCCTTCATCCCACATCCTGCACGCCAGCTCCTGCTGGAGAACGTGATGAGGGGCACAAGGCATGCCCTGGGAAGGCACAAGGCAATGATTAGTCGGGTGCTCCTCTGCCTCTGCAAGGCTTTCTGGTCAGGAATAGCAAGATTGCCGACCAAACATGGGGATCCTGTCTTGGCAATCTTTAGTCCTTAGTAATAATCCTTAATTTTCCAGGCTGCCCTGACAGCCTAGCTTCCCCCTCTGCTCACATCTTGTGGTTGTTGCTGCATCGGATGCGGTCGGGAGCCGGGGCTGGCTCGGCTGCTGTTGGGACGTGGGGTTTGTTGGGTAAAAGCAAGCCTGAGCAGGCTCACATGTACCCCATCTGTTCATGGGATTTCCTCAGTGGAAAATTTTTCCACTATGGTTTTAGGTGGGTATGTCCATCATAAAAACTGGTGGAGGGAGTAGTTCAGTGATCCAAACCCAGTTAACAGCACTGAGGTGCCTTTATAACTGCCCTGGGAATGGGGGTCACTTGGTGGTGGGCAAACTGGGGTGCAGTTGGATGGCACAGGCACTGCTCCTAACCGCACAGGGATGTGTCACCAGCAGTGGCTTTTAGGGAAAGATCTTTTTCTTATATTTTCCATCAGAGTAGGAGTTTCCCATCATGCTGGTGCTTTCCCAGAAGAAGTGAATAAATACAAATAGGGATGCTGAGCAGGAGCGAGTGGAGTGTCCAGGTACTCCACGTCTGTCTCCGTCCCACCTTTTTGGGGCTGGTGCTGCTGTGGTGGCTCATTCTGGGGAGGCAGGAGGGGGAATGTGAGTCCACAGGTTGAGTGCAATGAATTTGGAAATGAATAATAAAGCCTTGGCATGCTGGTGAGGTCAGGGAAGCATAATTTTGGAAGGAGAGGGCTAAACCATTGAGCATGGCGGGGAGGTAGGAGAGAAGCATTTTAAAAGCTTTCAAGCAGGTTCTGCCTAAAATGACACGTTGGATGAGGCTCCTTGGTGGGTTAACAAGACTCAGTGCCTGGGTAAATGAATAAACAAACCCCAGAATCATCTCCAGGTTCTGTGTGGCCATCTCCTCCGTGGGTGAGTCACAGAGAGCAGTGCCCCTCCAGCTGCGAGCATCCTCCACCCGTTCCTCCACGGGGAAAGATGCTCAGGACCCCAGTGATACAAGGCAGATTGACTCAGCGTGGTGTGGCAGGAGAGGTGGCATTTTTGATGTGCTTTTGTCGTAACTCTGACCATGTTTGTCCTGGTTTTGTTCCCCGCAGAGTGCAGCTGCTGCCCCGAGTCCCGTGCTTGGAAACATTCCCCCGAATGACGGGATGCCCGGGGGCCCCATCCCGCCCGGGTTCTTCCAGGTAGGCTGCCGCTCCTCCCGGTGCTCCCTCCACGCCGCGCACGTGTTTGCTTTCGCTCTGGGTGTCAGCGCTGTCGTGCCTGTGGTTTGTTTTTTTTTTTCCAAGAGGATGCTAGGGAAGCAGCATGCCTGCACAGCTGACCTGTCTAGGAATAACTTGTGTTCTGCTGTCCTTCCACATTTTCTTTCTATCTTTTGTGGCCTTAAAGCAAATTCCTTTCTTGCTCGAAGAGGTTACTGTGTATTTACAACCAATGTTTTTTTCCAAAGCTGCTTGGTTTGTGTTTGGGTTGGGATTGTATTTGTTCTCCAGTCCTAACAGACGGGCGTAATTGAAAACATTCTGGATTTTGATTCCTGAAACTTTTTCCCCCTCCTCTGGTTAACCACTTGATTTTTTCCAAATGCAATCACTGAACGCATTAACAAACCCTGGCTGCGGCTGCAGGCGGGAGTGGGCTCCAGCCAAATCCGTGAATGCCGTGGAGGCACCTTGTAAGCAAATACCCAGCAAAGTCCCCAACGTCCCCTCACTCCTTCCTTATCCCACGTTGAGCTCTGGCAGAGGAGGGGCTGACATCTTTGGAGTGATGCTGACAGAAAGGGTATCAACAAGCACAAAGAAAAGGAGTTTTCAAACCTTGAACCTTGGGGGTTTTCTCAGGAATCTCTTTGCCCGGAGTGAGCTGCTCTGGTTTGCAGCAACATAAGCTTTCGGTGTTTTAAAATCCTCCTGCTTGAGGACGAAACACTTGTTCGTGTAAAAAATGGGATAAGAGTTGAAAGGAATATTTGTTTTGGCAAGCTGGGCTTTTTTTAATCTGGGCTTGTGATTTGTATATGGGAGAACTTCTCGGGCACTAGACAGGCGAGCTCGATAAGGAGCTTGTGATTTATTGTGGTGATATCTGAGCCCGATATCGGCGATTGCGTTTGTGTGGGAAGGGGGAAGGAGGGTCCCATCTTTTTGGATTTTTTGAGAGAAAGAGAGATCCCATTTCCTGAACATGCTTCTGACAAAGTAAGAATATCCGATATTGATCGGGAACCCTAAAACAGGCAAATCTTGTAGCAGCGCTCGGCAGCAGGGGGTGAAGCCAACAACGGAGATGCAATCTCGCAGGTCATAGCTGCTGCCAGCAATCTGAGTGCCAAGCTGCTGCTTCCAACAAATGTGTCTCCAAAACGTCCTGATCTCGCCCCGCGGTGAAGCTGACTGTCCTTTGGGGCTTCTGCTTCACGCCGAGCTGCGAGAGCTGCAAAACTGGCATGAATTTAGGGCAAGGCATCAGGAGTATGGGTTGGCTTTCCCAGAGCGGGAAAGGTGAGGAAGAGGAGTCACATCTCTCCAGACTTACTGTTCATGCTGCCGTCTCAACTCTTCCCGTTGACAGCCCCCAAGCTGTCCCCCCTCTTTCCTTTCTGCCCTCCTGTAGTACTTTTGCACTGAGGGTCTGATTCAAGAGCAAACAACCCATCCTCGTTCCCTGCCTCCCATGCAGCTGGCCTGGGAGCCGCTGGGGCAGGGGGTGGCTCAGAAGCAGGAGGGGATCCTGAAACCCCAGATAATGTAATAACACTGGTACAGGTGTCGTGTGGGGGATGCTGCCCATC
Organism: Ifrita kowaldi; assembly: GCA_013398055.1. Taxonomy (NCBI): domain Eukaryota; kingdom Metazoa; phylum Chordata; class Aves; order Passeriformes; family Cinclosomatidae; genus Ifrita; species Ifrita kowaldi. Next base: position 86,593 of record VZRS01009644.1, on the reverse strand, counting down.
CCCAGCACTGCCGGAGGGAAGAGAGGGTGGGTGCTGGTGCATATGGCTCACATGTGACATCTCAAGAGCCTGCCTTTCCTGAAAGCCCTCCAACATCTGGTTTCTCCTCCCAGCCCTCGGGATGGAAAGCAGAAGAAAAATCCCACCTTTTAACACAGTCTGAACATCGCCTCCATGAAAGCCTGTCTGATTTATTGCGGGTGCTGGAGCTGATTCCAGCTTCAGGAGATGCTGGAGAGCAGCTCTTTGCAGAGGTGGGCTGGAGGCTCAGTGTCGAGCCAGTCACAGCTCGGGGGTAATTTCCTATCTGTAGGAGATTCAAGTGCCTAAATTCCGAGGGCAAAAACAAAAAGGTCACAGAAGATAGAAAGGATTTTTCCCCAACCCTTGGTATGCCACTCCTGGGAGTGAGTGAGGTTGGTACCACCTCAGCCAGTGCCATCCTCATGCCAGGAGACTGCTGGAGAGGCCTCAGGGATTTTCAGCATCTCGCTCTTCTGCACCAGGGACCTGTAAGGGATATCCCCAAGGGCAGCAGGCATGGGCAGATAGTTTTTGAGAGGATTTAGAGAGCCTGTTCATGTCCAGGCATGGTGGGGCATCACGCAGGGAGCTGAGGAATGAGACACCAGCAAAGCTCAGGTAGCAGAAACCCCACACTGCCACCCTTGGGGGTGCATGACCCCCCCCAGCCCTGAATGTGAGGATGTCCACCACAGGTTGGCAAAGGAAAAAAATTGTATGGACTATTCCTGGGGCTTTGTAGCCCAAACCCATGTGAGTGAACTTGGGAGAAGTAAGAAGGACTCCAGGCTACAGTACCCATCCACAGCCACTGCCTTGCAGTGAGATTCCCTTCCCAGTGCCAGGGCTCAGCAGCAACCTTCAGGCCAGGGGCCAAGGGAAGTGCAGCCTGCAGAATCTCCCAAAATGATGGGAAAGGAGAGGCTCATGGCACTCCTGGGTTGCTGGGGCATTTCATGGTGCCAGCCAGCGGCACAGCATCGGCTGCACTCTGGACAAAAGGTTGGCTGGGTTGACGGCCGGCATGGGTAGATGCTTTTATTTAAATCTCTCTCTTTGTCCCGTTGAAATGAGCAAACAAACCCTCTGCTCATCCTCCTAAAGGTCATCAGAGGCGTTCCTGCTTTTGTTTTGAAAGCTGGATTGATGCCGGGGTGCAGATCCCTTGCAGGAGGGACAGGGGGGTGCCAGGCAAATATAGGAAGGAAAAGGAAAAATTGAAAGCAATTAATACCACACCTTTATACCACTAAAGAAATGGGGGGGGCCGAGTCAGCAGCCCCCCCAGCCATGCCTGCTCTCCCCAGCGCCGCCCTGTACCCCGCGCTGATGAAATGGAAAGTTGACCATAAATCAATGTCGGCGCTGCGTTAGCTATGCATCACCGGCTCGGCGCCGAGATGCACCAAAACAAAGCGCCGGCTGCTCCGTGTTCCCACACTGCCCCCTAATGCAGACAGACCTCTGGAGCTGGGGAGGACCGGGGGCTCCCCCCCCTACATCCCTTGCCCTCCCCACCTCTCCTCCCCACGTCCTGGAGACCTCCCTGTTTGGGTGAGGTCGCCCATGGGGTGAGGATGGTAAAGCCAGGGACAATAGGAAGGGGTCCATGTTGTCCTGCTCCCTCCTTGGATGCCACCATTTTCCCCCTGCCCGGCTGTCCTGATGTCTCAGTGGGATTTGCCACTGCTCGGCGGGTGCCACCAGCTCTGGTCAGCCAGTTCCTGTGAGGCAGCACAAGAGCTGTAAAACCAGGCTGCCCTTCCCAAAACCCTGGGGTAGAACTTGGTACCAGCCTGCACCAGGCAGGGTTTGAAGGAAGGTAGCCTACAAGCTGGAGGAAAGGAAAAGCAAGCATCAGAGAAAGTTTTTTTTCTGGAAGTTTAGTAGGATGCCCGAGGCTTTTGTACCGAGCGTCTGGAGCATATGGTGGGATTTGCAGTCAACTTTCTCTCGGGTGCTCCAGCCAGATGGAGGTGACTGTTCTTGGCTCCGACTGACACGGGTTTGTTTCCTGAAGAGCTTGTGTTAAACATATTCCTTAAAACCAGGCTTCTGCAGTTGGGAGCCCCAGCTGCAGGCGAGGCAGAGCTCCTGCCCACGACTGCCTTTCGCTGTCTGTGGGGGAACTTGGCCCGCCTCGCCTCGCCTTGCCTTGCTGCCTTGCCTTGCCTTGCCTTGCCTAACCTCGCCTTGCTTTGTCTTGCCTTGCTTTGCCTTGCCTTGCCTTGCCTTGTCTAACCTCTCCTGACCTCGCCTTGCCCTCTCTCGGGAAGGTCCTCACCCAGCAACACATGCTGGAAGTCAACCAGGGTCTTTCTCTTTGAAGGCAACTGGAGCATCTTTCCTAAAGGCTAAAGTGCTACCTCATTTTTGTCTTGACAACTTGCAAAACATCTCTCTCCTTCAGTAGAAATAAAGGTCCTCTCCAATAAACCCAGGCATGGCTTCAATTAATATCCATCTAATTTATTTTAGTATTTTCTAACGTCAAAACTGGCAGGCAGGGGCAGGTATTTTAAACACAAGATGCCTCCCTATTGCTAACTCGAAACCATCGGTGTCTCGTGGCAGTGATGCTTTGCCTTCTCGTACCATCCTGCCTTGTTCTGCCACCCCCAGAGGTGCTTGAAAATGTTTTTAAATAGCAAAACTCCCCCATTAGCTGAAAGTATGTAGCCCATAAAACATGATCCATTTGTGGTGAATTACACTGGAAACATAAATTGACACACGCAGGGCTATGATTGCTTGTGCCATTTTCCATCTTTAATATTTTACAAGAAGTTTGAGGAGTCAGGCTCATGAAAGACAGAGTGGAAATAACCTGATCTCCTGGAAACTCCCTGTAGGAAGCGGCTGTGGCAGCGAACTTTGGCTGTCCGGCAAGCCAGGTTGGGCTTTGAAAGTCCCTGGAGTGTAGAGGGGAGAAACATATGAAGCAGAGCGGAGGTTGGGGCACCGACAGCTGTTGGAAACAGTTTCCTCTAACACTGTTTTAGCTGTCGGGATTGTTTTTTGGGGGTTTTTTGAGGCAGCTACAGGAAGATGAAGAGTAACCCCACACACAGAGTGTCCAGTTTGGGGGAAAAAAAGGGAAAACGTAATAGATTATGTCATTTCTCTGGTTGGGGAGAGTGCTGGTCTGGAGATGAGAGTGAAGCAACCGCAGAGCAGGTCCTGCTCGCCCAGCATGGCGTGTCAGAAGGAGCTGTGCTGCAGGGATGCGTCTCCAGGGCTGGACAGAGGGATGTGAAGGAAGCAGGACGGCATGTGTTCAGCCTCCTCTTTTAACAGGAGTAATTAATAACTGCTAAACACACGTTTTTTTAAGAAAAAAGGGATGTTCTGTTGGTTGGAGCCCACATGTGGTCTCTGCAAAACACTTGTCTCAACTGCCGTGATCCATCGGGAGCATCTGCTGCTTCCTCTGCAGCGAGGCAGTCCCGTGCGAAAAGGCAACCGCTCCGGCAGGCGTTCCCAGCCCTGCACGGGTCCCAGCCCTGAAACATCTGCAAATATTTATGGAGATAACACCATCCAGAGGGGCTGCGTTCCTGACGGAGCAGGGCGGCCGTGCCGAGGGGGCCGCAGCAGTCGCAGCTCGGAGCGAGCGTTTTGGATGCTGCTGCTCGGAAAAAGCAAGAAAAGAAGGAAAAATAAAAAAGCTGCTTTCAGCTCCTCCCTGCCTGCCAAAGCATTTGCACAAGCTGGGCGTCACCTTATCCAGAAGTGTCCTCTGGGAACGGTACCACATGGGATAATGCAAGGGCAAGGATGCTGCGGCACTGAGCCTGGAGCATCCCGGGAGCAGCCTTGGTGCTGGGGCAGGACCACGCTCCAGAGGATGCACTCAGCAGCACAAACAATGGATGCTCTCTGGATCCAGCTGCCGCAGGGGATTTTTCTCTGGTGGAATTGCTGCCATGTCTCATAGATGCTTTCTCTCCAATAATCAAACGCTGTTTGCTCTGCAGCTCGAAATGCAGACCCAGAGCATCACCTTCAGGCCCAGCCAGGGTGCCTTCAGGTGGCCCTGTCTCCCATGTGTTTGATACCTGTTCACCCCACATCCTCACCTGCTGTGGGATATGAGGGGAAGGACATCAGCACCTGGACAGCAATGACCCCCTCCTGCAGCACAAGGCAGGCATCATGGGGGACACTGACTCTTGCAGTGATGGGGCTTGAGGTTTGGCCTCTGCCAGCCATGGTTTTTACCTTCCAATTGGTTTCATCACTCATTCACCTCTTCTCATCTTCCCTACCCCAAATCCTGCAGCTCAGACGTGTAGGAAAGGCTTTGGTGGTGGCCAGACCTCACTGGGGGATAGTGGGAGGTGTCTGCTGCCCCTGCTGCACTTTGCATTCACAGACAGACTTAGCAACTCAGAAGCAAAAATAAGTCAACTTCCATGCCTGGAGAGGACTTCTGCTAAAGGAGGCTGATGCTGCAGTTGGACCCCAGAGGTTTGTCTTCTCCACTTTGGTGGGACATGGATGGAGAAGGCAGGGGGAGGGTTGTCCTGAGGTGCTGTGACCTGGTCCAGATGAGGTTGGCCAGGCAGTAAGGGCAGGGCCTGGTTCCTCTTGGCTCCTGGAGAATAAATGGTGGTGTAAGTGGTGGGATTTCAGCGGCTGGAGCAGAGAGGCTGGCAGGAGGCTGTTGGTTTTAAATCCGCTTGGCTCCATCTCGCCGCCGAACCATTCAAATTTAAAAAAAAAATTTAAAAAAAAAAGAAGAAGAAGAAAAACCCACCCTCTTACTTTATTTACATTGCACTCAAGTTTCCGCCGTACAAAAGATTTGCAGGTGCAAATATGTCCTGCCTTCATTAACTTCCCCTCCCTTTTTAATTTATGTGATTTCAATTTTCCTTCCCTGTACTGTTAATTAGGGGACCCTCTAATCAGTACCATTATCACAGTGGTATTCATGTTTAGGAAAGCTGCTAAACAAATGCTTGCAAAATTGCTAAATGGCTAATTAATGTCTGTTAATTAAGAAAATTGCTCATGGTAACAAACCATGCCATTGCTGGCAGCAGCTAGAAGGCGAACACTTGTTGAAATTAGTAACGAGGCAGGTAGAGAACATCTGCTCCGGTGCCGGTCCTGGAGCCTGCCGTCGCTTCCCATCACCTACTGACAGAGCTCCTGTGCTTTCTCTACCAATTACACCTCCTTTGACTCAAAAAATACTATTTTTTTTTTTTTCCTTTCCTCACGTTAACACGCACCGGTATATTTCTTGCACCGAGCTCGCAGTTTTTCCAAGCAAATTTTCATTTTGTGCTTTTAAGGGAAATTTAAAAAAAAAAAAAATTTAAAGTGGGCGTTCAAGCCCAAAATGTCAGCGACTGCTGCATTGCAGCCTTAAACCTGCACCAACTAATCTCTCCTTTTTTCCCCTAGACATCCTTTCTTTGCTTGCAAGCCATTTTACTCGCATCCTTAGGGAATCCACCTCGAGGAAGGATGTTGCATCCCTTCAGTGTGGCGGTACAGCCCCAGTTGTGCCGGCCAAACGCTGCCCAGGCGTGAGCTGGGACGTGCTCCTTGTCCTCCACGCTTGCTCCAGCACCTCCGGTGAACCACGGTCAAAACACAAACCCGGAGGTGTTTCCAACCTTTGGGATGAGAGAGGAAAAAAAAGATTTTTTTTTTCAATTTTTTTTTTTTTTTTCAATTTGGGGATGTTTTTTGTATTTCCCCCAAACATCTCTGCTCCTCTCCTGCGTATTTTTTTTTCCTTGTTGCACGCCCCTGCAAAGTGTTTTCCTGTGTGTTTATCATTGCAGACTTGGTTGAACCACTGGACCGTTTACCCTCAATGTGGCCACTGTATTTTGACAGATGTTCTGATTTTGAATATATATTTTTTTTGCATATATCATTACTCATTATTCAGCTGCAAATGAATAGAAACTCAATTTTAGGAAAAAAAAAAAAAAGGAAAAAGAAATAATTTAAAACCGGGAGAACTGACTCCCCAACTAAACAGGTCCACCCGTGAATCCTTTTTTTAGCTCTTTCTGCGCTTTCATGTGCTAATCTA
>VZRS01009644.1:61414-76185 GCA_013398055.1 Ifrita kowaldi | reverse complement strand
AAAAAAAAAAAAAAAATAAGAAATGCATTTGCTGGTGTGGCCTGCGCCAAGGCGAGCGGCGGCGGCTTTCCCGGGGGAGGCTGCTTCCCACTGCCAGAGCTCGCCGTGAAACTTGGAAGCGGCGAGCGCGCACTGAGCGCCGCGTGGGATGGCGGCGGCTCTGGGAGCCGGCAGGAGTTGTGAAATGTTCAGAGCTTTATTTTTGACTCCACCATTCCCTGTGTGTGTACATTGGGGAGAGGTTTTTCGAGAGGCAGCCTTTCCCTGGAGAAGCGCTGGGCTTCCCAATCTGGCACCCGCAGGCACTGCTTCCCCGCAGCCATCCAGGAATCAGCGCCTGCGCAGGCAGCCACCAAAAATACCGACCCAGAACCAACAGCCCCTCACACCTTGTGTGCCCAGGGCTTGATTTCCTTTAAGCTTTGTGTTGGGACCTTCTTAAATACTGTTGAAATGATTCCAGAGGGCTGCAGAACATCCAGCCAGGACACCCCGGCATCCTGACAGCAGCTCCTTATTACACAGCAGTGATGAATCATCCCTTTCAGCTGATTGCCACTGCCTTTTTCCCTTTAAGAGTCCCATTTGTAGCTCTGCAGAAGCCAGGACAGAGTTTGCCAGCACCGATATGAAGAGGGTTTGTAGCTCTCTGGGTTTTGCCGGTGCCTTGCCCAGGTCGCTCGGCACAGCTGTGTTCCCTCCCCACCCTCCCTGAGCATCTTTCAGCTGGCTTCGTTTTCCAGCCTTTCAGCTCCAATTAAAAACGCTGAGCCCTTTTTTTTAAAAAAAAAAACAAGGGGCTTGATGCTGCTATTCAGCGTAAATGGCTGAAATTTCGATCAATTAAGGACTTGCTGGTAATTTGTTTGGGGAAAACCCTTTCCTGCCTTTTCAAAACAAACTTTGGTGACTCCCTCAGCAGGGCACCATGCACTGGTGTGTCCATAAATCCAGGTAAAAATTGACAGCTCTAAAGTATTGTACTTAAAATCCAGCTTGGAGCACTCCAAGGGGCTGTGGTGTAGGAAGTGGCCAGCCGTCCCTCCTCCTGCTGTAGCAGTTTTTTCTTTAAACGGCAGAAACACAGTCCAAAAAGATGCATTACAGAGAGGGAGGTGGGAGGGGAAGAGCAGCAGCGCGACCTAAATCCGGCTCCACGTCGCCTGGAGGGCACAGGGAGCAAAGCACAGACCAAATGGAGCGCGGCATTCGGGGGATTCCTCTTCCTCCGCTGCCTTGGGCTTGGCTTTGTACTAGAGCTGGTTTTAGGAGATGGGGGATGCAGATCTGAGGCTCCTGGTCCCAGCTGGAGGCTAAGCCAGAGAGGAATAAGGCAGGAGAGGAGGCCCAGGGGGCTGCCTGTCCTCGCCCGCTCCCCGCGGCTGCAGACCCACTCCGGGGGATGGAGCAGAGAGCTGGGGAGCAACAGAAAAACAAGCCTGGCTTGGTTTTCCCTACTCCAGCAGTCATCCAGGGAGCAAGGAGTGCTCCATCTCAGGGGGAGCTCATGCAGCCTTTTCTCATCCTTACACTGCAGCAGGAACCTTCCAAGTGGTGCCTTTTCTCCTCCTGCCCCTGTTTTCTCCTGCACAAAGGGAAAAATCCAAAAGGCTGTTGCTGGCGCTGGGGGCTGTGAACAGAATTGTCTCCCAGAGCGGGGAGGGGGCTGTTTTCCCTCCAAAGAGAGCGGGGAGGGGGAACTTTGAGGCTCAGCCTGGATCCCATCCATATTCAGCTGCCTGGTTTTTTTGTGAACACAATTGCCTCTTACGCTCATCGTCATTAATTTTTTTTTTTAAAGCTCATTTTTGCACACAGACACGCTTGGTTTTTTGTTTGTTTATTGGCCTTTTTTCCCCTTTCTCTTGTCTCTCTGGTGTCCCTTCCCGTTACAGTAGACTGACCCTTGGTTATCGTTGCAGAACTACGGCAGCGGCATGAGACCTCCACCCAACTCCCTAGGTCCTGGCATGCCTGGAATTAACATGTAAGGCAATTCCCACGCCGGGAGGTTGGACCACTGACTCGGGGCTGTCTGGGGGAAAGCACAACATTTATTTTTTCCCCTGTTTAATTCTGTCCCCAGGGGGCCGGGCGCTGGTAGACCGTGGCCGAACCCCAGCAGTGCTAACTCAGTGAGTGTCTTGGGGCAAGAGCGGGGTTGGTTGGGAAGTGTCCTGCAAATGGGGTCATTCCCCGTTAGCTGAGTCCTGCTAATGAGAGTGGGGTTCCCCAGCCTCTTGCTTAGGCTTGCTGGGACTCCCATCGTGGCCAGGCTGGTCTTGGCTGTGCCCTGCTGGGATCCAGCCTGCAGGAGCACCCCATGGCTGAACCTGTCTCTCTTGTCCCTACAGATCCCATATTCTTCTTCATCGCCTGGTACATACGTGGTGAGTCCTCCTGCCCCAGCTGTCTGTCCTTTTGTCAGGAGTTCATGTGCTTTGGGGGGGAATCAGTGCCATGGGAGGTGACTGGGCTGGGTTTGGGGGGGTGGGAGTTGTGGGAAGTGTTTGAAAACATGGAAAGGTGGGCAGTCAATGCTCATATTTGCACATCTGACGCCGGCTTTGTCTCCACAGGGTCCACCTGGTGGCGGTGGCCCGCCAGGGACACCCATCATGCCCAGTCCTGCAGGTATGAGCCCCCTGAGACCCTCCTGTCTCCAGGGCCAGCCTTTCCAGGTTTCTACCCCTTCCCATGCCAGGAAACCCCCATCCCTGGGGTTGATCCCTGCCCTATTGGTAATGACCGATGTTTGTGGCTTTTGGCTTTCTGGGAAGTGAGCGGCATGGGCTGCCTGGCTCTGGGATGGGATTTGGGGATGTTCCTACATCCCCCTATGGATTTGGATGCTGTGGGGCTCAGGAAGGTGAGGAATTGCCTCCCCACCCTTCCCAGCCAGGAGTTGAATTATTTTTCACAGTTGAATTTCTGTGATTAAAAACTTTGTGGATCTTCATTAAATACAAATTAGCCAGAAAATGGTGGTAGTTAGAGGGAATTTTGGGTGATAAAATACAAAAGAATGAGTTCAAGTGGCATGAGTTTGTTTTAATTAAGAAATGAATTAATCAACCGACTTACTGGGCTTCACTGTTCCACAGATTCAACAAATTCAAGTGACAACATCTACACAATGATTAATCCAGTACCGCCCGCAGGCAGTCGATCGAATGTAAGTCTGCTTTCTAATAATTTACATATCAGATACCATAACAAATCATAATTAACTTCATCAGTTGAGAGTAAAGCAGTTTAATTGATTTCAGCCATTTGTTACAAAACAGAAATAAAACAAACCATCAAAAAGCGATTAACTGTTGGGCGACTTTGTTAATTTTTTATGCTTATTAAGAGAGCGGCGGTCCTGCTGCTCCGGCCGAGGTGCTGGGCTTTGTGGGGTATGGGCAGCCTTAAATCCTGTGGAATGCTGGTTGGAGGGAGCTCTCTGTGCTGCCATGGCTCTGGGTCTGCCATCCAGCCAAATTTTATAGCTGAACCCACAGGACCATGAGCCCCGCAGCCTTGGGGGATGATACAGCCCCAAGTTGTGCCAGGGAATGTTTGGATTGGATATTAGGAAAATTTTTTTCGTGGAAAGGGTTGCTGAGCATTGGAATGTGCTACCCAGGGCAGTGGTGGAGTCACCATCCCTGGAAGTGTCCAAGAAATGTGTGGATCTGGCACTTCAGGGTGTGGTTCAGTGGTGGTGCTGAGTTGACTGTTGGACTTGGTGATCTCAAAGGACTTTTGCAGCCTTAACAATCAAGGAGAGTGATACATCCCTCCTTGCCCTGCTCCAGAAGGATGGCTGGGGCAGGGACAGTCCTCAGGAGCCACCGTGGCAGCTGCTTGGGGTTGTTTTGTGGCTGATTTTGGTTTTGTCCCTTTTTCTTCCGCAGTTCCCGATGGGCCCCGGCTCTGACGGCCCCATGGGCGGCATGGGCGGGATGGAGCCCCATCACATGAACGGATCGTTAGGTGAGCCTAACATTCCTTCATTCCCTGGGGACACTGGCAGAGCATCCCAGTGCCTGCTCCCATCCCGGGGTCAGCCCCCAGTTCGCACCAGTGCTCAAAGCAGAGCCTTTGGGTGGAAATCACTGAGGGCGTGGGAGGCACAGGGCCATGGCTGCAGGCCCAGTAAGTCTCTTCTCCTTTCTCTCTCCTCCGCAGGGTCAGGAGACATAGATGGACTTCCAAAAGTAAGTGGGGTTGCAGGGTGGGTGTGTGGGCTCTGCCCTTTCCTTGGCACTGGGGTGCTGCTGTGCCCCTGATGGATGGGGACACAGGGAATGTGACTGGGGTGGGCAGGGCTGTGGGGACCTGCTCACCGCCTCCCCTCCTGTCTCCCACAGAATTCTCCAAACAACATAAGTGGCATTAGCAATCCCCCGGGCACTCCAAGAGATGACGGGGAGCTGGGAGGCAACTTTCTCCATTCCTTCCAAAATGACAATGTGAGTGAGTGAGTGCCTGCCTGGGGACAGGGAGACAGTCCCGAGGTGTCCTGGCATGGGGATGGGTGGGCTTGGCACGGTGGGTGCCCTTTGGACCTGGGTTGTGCCGTGTGTGAGCTGCTCCAGGACAGAAAATTGGGCAGGAGGGAATAGGCCAGTGGGTGGAAGTTTGGGGTCTGTGGTGGGACAGGGCTGTACTGGTGTAGGGGGAGGATCTGCAGGGTGGAGAGGAGCCAGTGCAGCCTGGCCAATTCGAGGCTCCGTGGGTGGCTGCAGACATTCCTCCTCTTCTCCCTCTATTAGCAGCATATACACATGTGCATGTTAATTATTTGTTTTAAATTGCATCTCGCCCCATACTGTTCTGCTGATTTTCTTCCCGGAAAAGCAAGTTACAGCACAGGTTAGGCCCTGATAAATTGAAGTCTCCAGCACATCCTCTCTTCCTGGTTTATTAGATCCAATTAGGTTGCTGTGTAGCTGTCATCAGCCTCCTTTTGCATCCCCCTCTTCGATGTCCGGGGGTCTGACCCGCCTGGTTTCTCACCGTGGCTCTGTCTCTCTTGCAGTATTCCCCCAGCATGACGATGAGTGTGTGATTTCCCTCCCCCTCCTCCTCTCCAGGATCAAGAGAGTCAGCTGCCGTTCGGAGGATCTCAACGAATTATGCAAGAAGAAGAAGAAGAAGAAGCTAGGTGTATGGGCAGGGACACGTGTGGCGGGGGCCAAAACCCCAGGTTTAGTTTCATGCAATAAAAAGGCTGAACTTTTTATTCCATAAAACATGAAGGACAAAACTTAAAATATTTCAAGACATGACAAGACCCTTCTTTGTGCAGAAGGGTTTATATATGTACATGACACTTCTTTTTGGAAACAAACGGAAGCCTCTAGCACCCAACTCCGATCTCTTTGCTTTGTTCTTTTAAATAAAGACAGAAACCGAACCTGTTGTATGTTTGTGCCGTGCGACACCAGGAAGCTAGTCTAGATATGAAATCATGTTGTCTCTGTTGTAGTCATTTTTTTAAATAAACTGGACAGTTTACAATGGTGGTTTTCGTTCAGAAGGCCTGTTTTTCTTTTTTTTGTTGTTGTTTTTTTTCTTTTTTTGTTTTGGGGGGTTTTTTCCCTTCTATTTTTTGGGGGTTTTTTTGTTCGTTTGCAGCACAACGCTTCCTCCTCCAGTTAACAAGATCTGCTTTGGGGAAGAGACTCCACCACCTCGTTATAAACTTGTTAACGCAGGTGACCCCTTCTAGGATCACATCCTCGAATGAATCGTGATCTTGCTCTCTGTGACTGTGGCATGCACTGTGTTAGTCTTTCCCCCCCCTCTGAGTACAAGAAGAAATCTCTTGTCCCTCCCTTCCCCAGAGTCCTTCAGCTGGTTCACTACAAAAATTGATTTTTTTAATAATTTTTTTTTTTTTTAAATCCAACGGGAAAAAAAGGGTTAATCTGACCTGGGACTTTGAAACTGTGATCTCCAGCTAACTTCGGGATTTTCTGTGGGTTTTATTTGCTTTGGGGGTATTTTGGGGGGGGTGATTCTTTTCTTTAGAGATGTGCTCTTGTCAGGATTTCACTTATCTATGATTTGGAACTGGATGGAGATATTTTTTAAAGAATTCTTGTTGTTAAAATGTAACCTTGCTATTCTGTAGGCTCGCTCTGTAATAAGAAAATAAAAATTAATGGCAAGCATCGAAGGCCCTTCCTTCTGGTGGGAGAGGAAGGGACGAGCCAAGGCGGCGGGTTGGGATCTCTGTACATGACACTACCCTGTAGTTTGGTCTTTGTTTTTCTCCAGCTCCCATTTCTGCTCCATGTATATCATATTCTGTAAAATATTCTCTCCCTTGGATTTGACCTTTGTGCGGATTATTGAAAGCATTGTATCTTGTTTCAGTGTTTTTTCTTACCTTGTAGTCTGGTTCGAAAATTACCGAGAGGGGAAAAAAAAAATAATTATTATACATTGTAGTTTGTGTACGATATTTGTTGATAATGTTTTATTAAAGGGATGTCTTTTTTCCGCACCCCTTCATTGAAATGTTTTTGGGGGACATTTGGCTTGTTTTTATTATTCTGACTGCAAGACATGAGATGACAAAACTTCTTTTTTTTTAGTGTGTAATATGAATTTTTTTTTTTTGTAATGTTTGCCTTCTTTTTCCTAGGCCATTTTCATTGTGCTTTACCTGTAGAAAGTCGGGAGGGGCGGGTGGGATGGGGGTTCTGAGGGTGTCAGTCTCACAGTTACAGTCAGGTTAATATTTTCCAAGTAACTGAACGCAGATTTGTTGCATTGCATACCCAGGGGCTCCCCAAGGGGTCAACTTTTTACCTTTTCCACTTTACATCTTGTTCAGGTTTTGGGGGGTTTTTTCCTTTTTTTTTTTTTTTTTTTTTTTTTTTTTTGCTTNATTTTCCTTTTTTTTTTTTTTTTTTAATTTTCTGACGTGGGGAAATGAAAGGACCGGTTTTAATGTATTTTAAAATGAATAGCTAAATTATTGTCTTCATTGGTATGGGATGGTTTTTTGAATGAAATGGTTCCCCCCCTTCTCCCCCCTCCCCCTGCTGTAATAAATATCAACATAAACATTTGATTTCGGTGCTCTGCAGTTTGTTCCTGGTGTTTGCTGCCAGACCCAGGGCGGGAGTTGGGTCTTTTTTTCCAACCTTTTATCGACGACCAAACCCCAGATTTGGGTCATGGGTGCAGAGGTGATGCAGAGCTGAGAAGGTGGTGTTTGGGGGGGCTGGCCGAGGCTGGAAATTCAAAATCCTAAAGGGATTTGGCTGCAGTTCAGGCCTGGGTGAGGGTTAACGATGCCTGGTTGTTTCTTGGAATTTTACTTCTTTTTTTTTAAGCATTTTGAAAATTTAGCCTAGAAAATGGTCAGTGTTGTCTGCACCGGGCTGAGGATGTGCTGGCCTAACCTTTGCCCTCCCCACACTCAGCCCACCAGGCTGCAGGCAGAAAGGGGTGTTTTAGGGGCTAAAAAGGGATTTTATTTTTTTTTTTTTTTTTTGGTACACTGTTCCCCAGGCTTTGCTCGTTAGAGGCTGGAGGAGTTGGGATGCCAGCATGGCGATGGAGGCTGGTCTCCCCTGCAGCAGCTCCCTGGGACAGGAGCTGGGTCCTGCTACCTCCCGTTGCTGGAGCCCTGCACTGCTGGGAGGTAAGAAAGAGAGGGGAAGGCATGGGTGTTGTTTTCAAATATGTAAATATTGGGCTTGCAGTGGGATCTGTGACCCCCTCCTTGGGCAAGAGCTGCCATGCTGGGTGGGTGTGTGCACCACTGCAGGAACAAACTCAGCTTCAGGAGCTACTGGGGATGGAGAAGTGCAGGCAACTCAACCTGGTTCCTCAATGGGCAGCATCAGAGGCTGCTGCAGCGTTTGGGGAAGGACTGGGAATTTTTAGGCCTTGGGATGGGTGGTTGCAAGTGCCAGGTGCCTGAAACGCTCCTGGGAGCTGCTGTGTCAGACTTGTTCTCTACCTTTGACTAGTTGGGGCAGGACGTGGCTGGCTGTGAGCCCTCTCCCTCCTTGTGGGGATTTTCCGGCGTGGGCTGTGGGCTCGGGGGGCTGTGGGCCATCCTGGAGCTCTGCCACTCCTTGGGAATGCTCTCACCTGGCACTGGCACCCGCAGCCACGTCACTGCTGGAATTCCAGCGGCGAGCTCCGTGTGGTTGCAGATGCTCGTGGAGCAGAAGGGTGAGGGGGCAATGCACTGGATGGCTGCTGGGTTTGGGAACCACCATCGTGCCTGCAGAGCCCGTCAGCAGAGGAGCAGGGTGTGTTTGCACCCTTTGCTGCCCGGGCAGGTTTGCTTCCAGGGTAATGCCACAGATGCCCACGTGCAGGGCCCGCAGCCGTGTCCCAGTGTGGATTTTGGTCCAGGCAATCACATCCCCCTGTGCTTTGCAGACAGCAGAGTGTGAGCATCGTCCATCACTTGGATTCGTGACCCCTGAGGGGTTGAGGCTGATGAGGAAATCCTGCCCTCACAAATCCCTGGGGCCATCCGTGCCTACCCAGGCCTTGCTCAGCTGCCCAGAGCAGCAGGCTCCTGCACTGCTGCCTGTTGGGCTGTTTATTGCGGGGCACAGAAAAGTCCTTCCTGTTGGTTCTTAAGGGTTACAGGCTGGTATTAACTATCGCCATGAAACTGCCAAGTTCCCTCCTCGAAACGTCTCCTGAGCCCAGCCTCAGGGATAATTGTCTCCCCCATTAGTTTTCATTAAATTAAATGCAGGAGGAGGATCTGAACAACCAGGGGCTCCAGGCTGAGCACGGTGTGTACTTGCTGGCATGATGTGTGCAGCCTGTGGAGCTGGATTTTGCAGTGGGAGCAGTTCAGGGGAAGGGAGTGTGGAGTGGTGGAGAGCTCTCCTGTGGGCAGGCAGGCTCCTCTGGGTCCTGCAGAGCTCTCCTGTGGGCAGCCAGGCTCCTCTGCCTCCTTGTCTCAGGCTCCTGCCACCCCATTCTTGCATGTTCTGCTTCCCTGGCTGCCGTTCATGAAAAGTTAATGCCTGGCCCTGGTCCGTGCTGAGGTAATGCCATTCGTCTGCTGACGAGCCTTTATAACTTATTGATGCCAACCCAGATGTGCTTCTGTGACCCATTGTTGGGCTGCCCATCCCACCTCCCTCAGCTGGGCTGATTCCAGCAAGCCGCACTGGAGGAACTGGGAGAGCTGAGCCATGCACAGAGTGCTTGGGAAGTGCAGCAGGATGCCATGGACGGGTGGTAGGGGCTGCCTGGTTCAAGGACCACAACGAGCCAACCTGAGCATCCGTGTCAAGTGCCAAGCTGGGAGCTCCCCTCCAGGCCCTCAGAGGAGCATTCCCTGCAGGAGGATCAGACGCTCCTTCCAGCAACACACGAGTACCACTTCCCCCAGCCTCAAGTGAGAGTGGCTGTGCCTGAGCAAAGCAGGGACATGGCCTCACATGCTCGTGTATGATCCCCTCACCTCCAGTGGCTCCCTGATGGCTCACACAACTCCTGAAGCCTTGTTTTCCTGCTGACCATCCCCTGTCTCACTGCTTCCACTGTTTTTCAAAACTCCCTTTGCTCTGCTTTCCTCCATCCCTCCCTGTGCTTGTGCTTTGTCTCAGCTCAGCTTGGGCACAGCAGGATTCCAGCTTCCCTCGTTCTCTCTTCAGCTGCCTGCCCTGACAGAGATGTCTTTGTTGAGAGGTAAAAGCAGCTGAAGGGACTCTGCCTCTTCCAGACAGACCATCCCCACAAATTCCCACATCTACTGGAAGTGCATGAGGTGTTTCACCTCTACACAACCCCTCCCCACCACAGCCGCTCTTCCACCAGGCTTCCTCAGGGAAATTCTCTGCTCAGGAATGCTAACGGGCAGCTGGCTGCCCTACAGGGCTTCCTCCCTAGGACGGGTAATGACCCGAAGCTGGAAGAGCGAAGGGATGTCAAGCAGGGTCCGTGTGACACAGCAGGGAGCCAACAGTCCGAGAAAGAAACACCCACTGTGTGACAGGCTCCACAGAGCACAGCTCTGTTAAAATGTATTCCCAAACACCTGGGTGCAAATCACAGACCCGAGCAGATGTACTCTGATGAGCTGAATTAGGCACCCCTGGAGCAGGCAGGATTAAGATGATGCAGAGCAATGCAACACTTAGGAGGTTATTTCTCTTTCAAGCACTTCTCCTAACTATGGTGGGATTTGTTAATTTAGCTTGCAGCCACTGCATCCCCATTTACAGGGTGCAATTGTTGATCTCAGATGTGACCGGTGAATGTTCCTGAAACCTGCAGAGTGGAGCTGCCTGACGGACTGGGGCTGGGACACACAACTGGGGTGTTCATCCAGATGGACAGAGATCACAAAACACAGACCAGCCTCTGACACAAGACACTGAAGTGAGATGAATTTCTTGGAAATGTGCTCTTCCACACCTTAAAATAGCACAGGCTGTCCTCTTCCTTCCCATGTGCTGGAGGGTATCAGAACTGCAAAACATTCTACATTTGGCTGCAGCTAATTTAGCTTTCATTTTACAAAACCCACACTAATCCCCCCATGTTAAAAAGAATACGCTTCCTGCTCAGTTAACTCTGTGTGGCAGGAAGAAATTCTTCCTTTGTATTTTTAGCAGCAAATACCAGCTACAGGCACCAAAGTTTCCCGCTACATTCTACACCACTTTCCCCAAATGCACAGGTCCCTTCATCCAGGATTGGGGGATAAAAGGACTGCGGTTCTACAGATCCAACAAAGCAATCCCTCCGATTAAGTGCTTTGGGAACTAAGCACAGGGCAGCACGACGCATCCCGCAGCAGCCAGGAGTAAAACAAAGTCAAAGCCAGGCAGAATGAAAAAGGCTTGTGGCTCAGGCTTTCCCCTTGAAGCTTTGTAAGTCTCTTCTGCATTCAGAGGGACTCAAAGCAACCTCGGGAATAGGTTTGAGTCTGGCTCTGTGCAGATGCACACTGAGAGCAGAGCCTGCGCAGAGGAATAATGACTGGCTTATGTTCTTCCCAGGCAATGGAGGAAGAGTGCAGGAGGATGCATCTGATAACTTCTCTTAACCCAAATCCAGAGGTGAGCCCCTAAAATGAAAGAGTTCCTTCATGCACTATTTAGTTTAAAAAAATTTTTTACTTTCAGTAACAATATAATTTATTTTTTAAAGTAAATTAATCCACCTTTCTTTAATTATACGACGGTTCTGGCAAAGAGAAGCAGCAGGTACAGTTGGTGAAGTATTTTCATTTGAGCTGAATTTCACACAGTTCCATGCAGATACAGTGCCAGAAACTTCTTGAATGTGTCTGGCTGAAAGCCAGAAATTCCAGCGGGCTTCTGCAGAGAAAAAGACACGGATGCTCAGTTTGCAGTGAAGTGATTAATGTAGACAAACAACGGCTTTAAACATGCTTGAGTAAGACTTTCAGGCATGGCAGCTTCCAAATCGTGCTCTCCCTCCCCACAAGGGTTTGTGTAGGGGTACTTCCACTGGTGTCAATCTCAGAGGGCAGCACCCCTTTGCCCATCAGTGAGATGCCCTCCCAGTATAACCAGTACTGGCAGCCCTGTGCTCTATTTACTCCCCAGTGAGGCTGACGGTCGCATGTGAGCGCTCCCTTCATCAGAGCTGGTTTTACACAAGCACATTATGAGACGGTGGATTACAGCTGGCGATATCTGTATGTAGGAGTTCACATCAAGCTTGGCATGTGGCACATCAGCACTACAAATACTCAGGAACTGGTCCCCTCAAAAACCCCTGCTTAGGTAAAAATGAGGCAAATGCCCACTTCAGGACCCTGCAGCTGGTTTAAAATCTGCTGCAGCTCTGTGCCAGCTCCCAGGCGCCCAGCTGAGGTGAAAGGGCAGCATTTCTGTGACCATTTCCCAAGTTTTCCTTACCGTAACAACTCTCTTCTTGACTTCTGGGACACACTGGGCTTTCTCATACAGGTTCTGATCAGAGTCAATCCAGACTAGATTTTTCACGCCATCATTAGACACAAGGTCTGTTGTATTTAACTGGAACACCATGAACTGGAAGAGCTGGCCATCTGTGCCAATGCTTTGCACCACTACTGGCTGCTCCAAAACCTTAGGATCATTCTAGGAAAAGAAGGGGCATGTGGGGGAGAATGTTTTAAAAGCTAGTTACAACAGAAATTGTGTAAGTATTTGCTGATTCTGCATCTTTGGGTTGGTTTAAAGCCAGGGTTTTAATAAATATATTGTTACCTTGCCCAGAAAATTACTCTAGTCAAACAAGTTTTGAATGTAGATTTTGTATTTTAATTAAAATCCCTCCCTTCAGCCAGTAACGAAGTGTCAATTTACATACTGAGCTGTGGGGTGGGTTAGAGTTTTACAGCTGCACTTGCCCCCTGGTTCCTGCCCATGCCACCCCGGTGCGTGTTACACCACAAACACGCTCGTTGCTGAGCGGTGGATTTTTGGATTTCTGAAGGGTGTGCTTTGACCTCTGGACGGGGAAGCTTGGATGTGACAACTACTGTAAGGGGCTTTCAGGCCTCTCTGCACTGGCTGCAGCACTAGAGGAAGAAGAGAGGCCCAGCAGGGCCTCCCATACGTACCCCGTGCAGCGCCTTGGCCTTGGCCAGTGCGTTGCCAAAAGCAAACATCAGCATTTTAGCGCGGAGCTGTTCTGGTCTGAACCTGTCGGTGCGAACGTTGGCCGACTCCAGGAAGAACAGGGTGTGAGGATGAGAGTAAGGATAACCATCTGCAAAACCTAAAGGGCATGTAATCATGTCAGAAACCGCTCAGGAAGACACCACGCAGCCAAGGTTTTCTCCCATTATCTTCAGGAACTGCTCAAGTAGTTTGCTGGCGTTTAAGTTCTTCTCCTCAGTCCTGCTTAGGCAACAGTGTACTCACCACAGGTCTGGAGCACTTGCACTGCAAACCTGTGCCCATTCCTCTGTTCATTCATTCCCAAACACTCCCTACTCTCAGCTGCCCACTCAGAAGGACAAGGACTCCAGGTTAACCCAAACACAGACAGACAATTATCATCAACACTGACCTGTATCGTTGAGCTCTTTGTACACGTTCACCTCCTGAAGATCGATTGTAGGCGCAATGGGATAGAAGGTCTCCAGAACGTGTTCTTTGGTGGCCAGTATCTCCTCCTTGGAGGCTACTGGTGGTATTGGGGTCATAGAGTTCATGAGTATTCCGCTCAGGCCACGGACCTGAAGGAGGATAGATTCTGGGGAGGGAAATTAGGCTACAGTCAGACACTGGTGAAATAACATTAGGGAAAGATGTACATACATTTGCTTTTGCAAGTCTGTTCTGCAAGGCTCACTCTCTCCCCCTCACCTCCAAACCCATCTTAAATAGTAGCTCATCTGTAGGTTCTTCTTCTAAAACGCCAATGTTAATTGCTAGGGTTAAGTTCTTAACTAAACATTCTTAGAAAAACAACAGCACTGATTTAGGACACAAGAAAATAAACAATCAGGCCGAAGACACGGGTTCCCTTCTCCCACCATCTTGTCAATATTGATTAACACCTAATAATCTCCTCAGGGACAGCATCCTGCCATCATCCAAGGCTGCCCATGCCAACAGCACTATTTAAACCAGAATTACCTGGTTCCAGAAATTGTTTGATTTTCTCCAAGTCCTCAGCCTTAAAGCCAGGAGCTTTGCTACCCCTCTTATCCTACAGAGCTAAGTGCTTCCACCACAGCAGCAACTGACCTCTTTCCCACGTCGCTGCTATCCTGCAGTTTCTAGCCAACATCCTTTTACTCAGAGAAGGATACTTCCCAGACATTAACCGGCATATATGTATCAGGTTTTCAAACAGCACCGGGCTGTAAAATGAGAAAAGAAACAGTTACATAAAAATGAGATCATAATAGCAGGCAGATGATTCTGGGGCACAAATGCTGTAAAATTACTGTATGTAAAACATATAATGGCATAACACTCCCAAACAGTTAACAGAGATTGCAGATTGGTATCACACACGCCAGTCCTGTTTTAAGTTGGCAGAGGTAATGCTTACAATTATTTTAAAAACTGATATTCTGCATCAGCTAGATCTTGAGTTGAAACAGAGACATTGGCCTGAAAGAAGCTTTAATCTAGCATAGTGTTTATGTCAGTGCTACTGTCAATACTGAGAATTGGGTTTTATTTGTTGCTTTGGTTGTTGGGTTTTTTGTTTGATGATCTGACACAAAGGGTCTTGCACAGCAGACCCTCTTTCAACAACAGACCTATGTATGAATTTTCTTTGTAGCGTTTAAAACCTCCCCTACAGTGGAGGACTCACCAATATTGTTCCCTCCTGGGAGCAACCTGTGCCGTGTCCCAGAGCCGCGCGTGGGACACCGCGTGTTTCGCCCTCTCCTCGAGCTCCTGGAGCCCGTGTGCCGGGTTATCCACAATGCCCCGCACGGCTGGGGGCAAACCTTCCACCAGCTTCGTCTTGGTGAGCCACTGCGCCTGCCGCACTCCTGGAAACAAAACCCAACACGATCTATCAAGGCTCCTTTCCAACCCAAGCCATTCTATGTGCTATGCCTGGCAGCTCATGGGGTTGGGCAGGCTCTTCACAGCCCGTGTTTTATACTCTGTGCGAGGAGAACCCTTGGCAGGCGGAGAAGGGCGAGTGCTTGGGAAGGGGCAGAGCTGGGGCCAGCGCGGGGTGTGTGGTACCTTCCAGCATGCGGACACCCTGATGGCAGATGTAGCACCCGCGCTCCTTGTACAGCGGCATCTCCTCGTAGCGCGGCCCCGGCGAGTGCCAGGGGTCGC
>VZRS01009644.1:3199-61224 GCA_013398055.1 Ifrita kowaldi | reverse complement strand
GGTAAGGGAGGGTCGGCAAATTGCCTGGCGGGTGAGGGCAGGTGCTGGGTTGGTGAGTGGGGAAGTGGGCGGGGAGCGACGCGTCCTCCGCCTGTGGGGCGGGGGGGGCACTTCAGAGACCGACCCTGGGCGTGTGGCGGCGGGGTCAGCGGTCGTGTCCCGGGGCAGTGAGGGCCGGGGCTGCGCTCCCCCCGGGGCCGGCGTGTCCGAGCTCCCGGGTGCGCACAGTAAGTGCTCGAAACTTTGTAAATCTGCGCAGCCCCGAGCCCGGGCGTTTCGGACTCACCCGCGGCCACGTAGGGTTACCCCCCGTTCATAGCCCGTGGGTGCTCCGGGTCCCCGGACAGAGCGGGCGCGGTGGGAAGCCGGACCAGTCGCCTTTGGTTCTCTCTTCCGTTCCCCACCCCCCTCCTTAAAATAAGTTTCTGTTACAGGGGTGAAGGTTAGTTAATTAATTGACCTTGACAATGAAACTGCTGGAAGCGCTAAATGTTCGCTTCCTCCACTTCGTCACCCGTGGCTTCATAATTTCCTGTGGACCGCTTTGTGTTCAAGGGATGCGGACAAGTGCGTTGTGAACAGCCTTAACTCAGCCGATGTGTAAAAACAGCAGGGTCCCCTCGAGGTCTGCAGCATGATTTTGACCTGAGGAGTGTTCAATAGGCACAACTCATTCGGAAGCAACGGGAGCAAGGGATAAAATCCTGTGCTCCTTGCTCTCCCCTACCTGTGTGTTTAAAACCATATTCAAAGCCCATAACCAAAGTGGTTGTTTGCCTCAGACTTTGCCCTGTTTGCCTCAAGTCTCTTGGCTCTAAACGCTGCTTTCAGCTCGCTGCCCTCCCGTGTTCCAAAGCTGCATGAAACTCAGGCCACATCTGGTGGCTGGGTTTGTTACCCATTGTCTTGGTGGTTGGGTTTGTCACCCTTTCTCCTGGCCCGAGCAGCAGATTTTTAAGATGTTTCTGCTCCGGGTGACCAAGCTGCTCTTTTGTAGGAGATCACCACGGCAGAACGAGCAGGATTAAAGGGTGTAACTTTGGCTGGGCAGCCAGGAGGGGGAGGAAGGCCTGAGGCTGGACTAATGCTCTGCTCTGGGCTGGTAGCTGCGAGGTCTGGCACTTCTGCACCAGGCACTGAGCACTCGAACAAAAATGGGGTGCTGCAGACACAGATCAGCTCCAGGTTTTCAGTCTGATACACGTGCAAGATGCTCAAGAGAGATTTTCTCAGTCCTTCTCAAACACTCAGCTGATGAGCACGCGCCGCTTTTCATCGTGCTGGGTTTGATGCAGGGCTTGTGTTTTGCAGGCAATGAGTGGCAACGAGCAGGACTGGCTGGCTCTGAGGCCCCGGGAACCTTCTCCATCCCAGTGCTGCGGCAGTGGCTGCAAGCCCTGCATCTACGATGTGTATGAGAAGGAGCTTGCACAGTGGGAGAGAGCCAAAGCAATGCAAGACAAAAGCCTTCTCAGCGGAAAGAAGGAGCAGGTTGATTTATCTTCAGTGCATCCTGGAGCCTGTGCTTTGATCGTACTTGTTCGGGTGTAGGGTTGTGGTGATGGGTGAGGGATGCAGGGATAAATTCAAGTGGTACCTTAAGAGATGGCTGTAAATGCAATTCCCCAAACTCAGCCTTCACCCTCCCCCTTGGCCGCTCTCTCCCTGCTGTAATGTGATTTTCCAAGTGTAGAGTTCTCCCTGGTGTCGCATTACAGCCCTGGCTCTGCAGCTTCTCCTCTCCGAGTTTCCTCAGAGAAGCTTTGTTTTCCTCACCTTTCTCATCTTTTCCTGATTCTTAGGCTCATATTTTGATGCTGAAAAAAAGCTGCGTTGTGTGTGGTGGAGCAGTTGTCTTCAGAGTGTAATTTTTAAGCCTGTCAGTGCCCTTTTACATAAGATTAACTATGCTGGGTCAAGCAAAAAAAGATCAGCTGAAACAACTGACAATATTTTCTGTTCACTGTGGTCATCAGCAGGTTGCAAAGTTGCCCCCAAAGCAGCGCGTGGCTCTTTTAGCAGAATTATTTCTGTTTGTTTCCAGACATGAGAAAATGATTGCAGTGAGTCATAATGGGATGACCTTGCTGTAAGGTGTAAAAAAATGTAATTTAAAAAGGTGGTGGTGGGGAGAAATGCAAGATCCCAAAGTGCACGCTGCAGAACATGATAATGAATCAGCAGAGAGCTGGAATTTGCACCGGGCCTCAGTGTTTAAAACACATCCTGAGTATCTCTGGCACTAAATTAGCACACATGTTTGCTTCCAGAGAAAAATGAAATCATAAAAGACACCATCTAACCAAGTAATTATTTATTGTTGTTCTTGCAGAGCAATAATTCAGAGCTGAATCCAGATACATTCACTGCATTCAGCGTGAGCTCGGTGCAGCAGCTGACAGAGGACACCTACCAGTACAAATTTGAATTACCGGGAAATAGCAGCCTACGATTGAGTTTAGGACAACATATCGTGTTAAGGTATTGTTCTCTGTGCTAGTTAAACAGTCTGCATTATGTAACCTAACACGTAGGGTTTTGTCAATAGACAAAGGCTTCATAGCAGGCAAATCATGATTTCTGTACCTCCACAATGACACAGATGAAAGAGCTCGTGAGCTCGCTGCCTCTACTAATTCTACGGTAAAAGCTGTAGTTTTCTTCAGCATTATCCCTGCCTTGGTGGGTCAGAAAGAACTAGGTGTGATTAAGAAAATCCATTTGTAGGAAGAAAGACTTACAGAATAGATGTTACAACAGATGGTTTACTCCAGCGTGTTGGAATGAAGGCAATGAGCTGCACTTGCCCCAGAGCTCAGTATTTTAGGCCCTATATCTTGGGGTAACTCAGCACCCCAGTACCCAGGCACTGCCTGACTGATTTCTAGCAAAACAACCCTCCTGTGTAGTTTGTTGCTTGCCAGAAAGGGGCCACTTGGGGAAAGTTTCTGTCTCTCAGCCATTTCTGGTGATCATTGCCAGATAAAGAAAGTCCTGCTAGGATGCCACTGATGGGCATCTGTTGGTGTCCCTGGTACGTTCAGGGCTGGTGTGTGCAGCTGCTTCTGCTGACAGCACAGGCTCCTCCCTCCAGCCCTGGCTCATCGGCTCAGAAAAAGGTTTGGTCACTTCAATCAATTCCCGTGGTCAGTAGCAAAGAGCAGGGTGGATAATTCCATGAAAAGGGAAGACTTACAGGAAAATGCAGTCTATATTGACAAGGCCTGAGGTCAAGGCTGTGCCTTGGCTTTTGTTATTTGATTACCAGGTGCTGACTGGATGGAGAAAGTGACCCCAGCTCAAAAGGAACAGCATACTTAAGTGTTTTCTCTCCCCTTTGCCACTCTTGCATGTTGTCACAAAATCCCTTTCAGGGATGTGTCCAGGAGCTGGATGTGGTACAGCTGAGGCCACCACTGAGAAAACAAAAGGTGCTGTTAGCCATTATGTTCCCCCTGGATTTCTGCCTCTGGAAGGGAAATGTTTTGTACCTGTGCACAGGTGGCTGGGCCACTGCAAAGAGGACCTACTGCCTGCCCAGTCTTCCCAGAGGGCTGCAGGAGTTTGATAATCCAAACAGACCCAAGTCACAAGGGGTTCCTGTTTCTCTTCTCAGAGGAGTGGTGAATGGTTTGGAGGTCCAGAGAGCCTATACTCCAATTAGCCCCGTGAATGCAGAAGGTTACTTTGAAGTTCTAATTAAAGTAAGTAAGCCTGGACAATATGGATTAGAGTATAAGATGTTTTCTTTAGGAGCCTGTGTTTTCTTTAGGAACCAAGCATGCTGTCAGTGCTTCAAGTGAGACTTTCTCAAATCCCTCATGGACTGTTTCTGTGTTGTTTTGAAGCAGTTGTGCTTTGCTGATAAAAATCGTAGTTTTTCCCACAAAACTGAAAGCAGAAGAAGTTGACACACAAACAAGTGCTTTGCAGCAGAAGCCCCTTGGAGCACTTGGGAGAGCCCCTTGGGTGGAAAGAGGTGTCCATTCCACTTCCCTCCTTTCAGTTTGCTTTTTCAGGCTGTCTTTGAAATCGCACCCAGTTGTCAGCCCAGCTGAACCACTGATTTTGGGACGTTTGCCCCTATCTCCCCCCTGTATTTACTTGAAGAACACGCCTCTGTCAGTGGGCAGCTGTTCCTGGTGTGCAGACAGGGCTCTGGAGCCGCGGTGTGAGAGGGACTCTGCCCATGGGGCAGAGAGGTATCCCATGGGCACAGGCTGCATCTGTCAGAGTGGACAGGGTGGCAGAGCCCATTTTGGACAAGTGCCCTCGCCTTTCTGGAGACTACCACACAATGCTGGTCGAGTTCAAAAGGATTTTATAGGAGATTTGGCTGGAAATTTGTCTTGTGTAAGTTTGTAGGGCCTTCGTAAATGATTGCTTTGTTTGACAAATACCAACTTGAACATTTTTCCAATACTGCATCTGTATGTCACTAGTGATTCCCCAGGGCAGACATAGACTTGAGTACAGGTGTGAAATTCAGAGTGCTGGGTATCCCAGGTGGCTTGCAGAGAAGGGCCACTTGTCCTCTGCCTGTCTTCCAGGATTTCATGTTCCTGGGGTTTATTATGCATTGTGTGTTCGAACACAAACCCTGCTCTTTAGAAAA
Organism: Ifrita kowaldi; assembly: GCA_013398055.1. Taxonomy (NCBI): domain Eukaryota; kingdom Metazoa; phylum Chordata; class Aves; order Passeriformes; family Cinclosomatidae; genus Ifrita; species Ifrita kowaldi. The sequence continues at coordinate 56,609 of VZRS01009644.1, read as the reverse complement.
GTGAACAGCTTCTCTAGGACACCTGTGGGAGGGTCATTTCCCCATTCTTGTGGCAATTGGTGTGTGGTAGGGGAGAGAAATGTTGCATTTGAGTTGCATTAATAGGATACATTCACAGGATGACTGTGAAATTTCATGTATAGCGGCTCATTACTCACAGGTTTTGCATTTCAATAATAATAGTAATGATTGTAATGATACCTTTCCTTTATATAGAACATTTCATCCCAAAAGGGGCTGTAGTTATTCTCTGGCAGTGACAAAAGAGGTTGGTAACACCCAATGTAAAGCAGCCATTTTTATAACTCACTCTGTAGGTTGTGGTGTATTTCACACTATTGAGGCAATTTTGGAAAGTAGTATATTATTATTACTATGCAATCCAAGCACTGTTCAAACCCTTCTGTCTCCTGTTATTACAGCATTGCATTTGTGATACTACAGTTAAGAGTGAGGGAGTTGCCATTTACAGAGCATAACCCTCTTTTTGAGTGATTTTGTAATGTTAGGGTTTCTCTCCATGTAAAACGGGGTGTGGAAGTTTTCCCCCAGGAGTTTGTTTTTTTATTTTTCTTCTTTTTATTTAGAAAAACTCATTTTAAACCCACTCAATCACTTTTCATTTCAATTTTTTGGAAATAATTTTGGTGAAAGAAGGATTGTTTTAGGTTCCATTACTCTGGTCCTTTGGGAATAGGCAGTAAGTGGGCCTGACTTTTCTGCTCTTGCCTTGGGTTTTTGGATGTATTTGAAGAAGGGAGGTATAAAATTTGCTTCTTTGATGCAACTGCACACTCTTTGCATGAGACTTAGCACCTGCCCAGAGCCCTCTGAACAGAAAATGATTCTGACAATAACTCAGAGCCTGGATGTGTGTGTGATTTACCTTTTGAATGTAACAACTGGTGCTAATACTTCTTCATATTTCAGGTTTAAGTGAGGGGCTGGGAGGGGAGGAGCATCTGTGTTCTTTCTTAGCTAACACTGCTTGCAAGCACAAGCACAGACTGCCTCACTCGTTTTTTCTGAGCTGCTTTGTGGTTCACCAATTTTGTTTGCCTGCAGTGCAGCTTGGTGGCCAGCCAAGGCACTGGGGTGTGGAGCTGGGCTTCTCTCCAATGCCTGTGCAGGAAATACCCCCAAATACGCTTCTTTAGTGTGGACTGGAGTTGCCAAGGGCTTGTATCATATCCCATCTTCTGACCCCTGGTTGTGTTGCTCTTCCCCAGGCTTATCCTGGTGAGATCCATCATGTGCTGCAGCTTTGGGCTTTTCTGCTCTTGCTGCTTGGGCCAGTTCTGGTTCTGTGGCCACGTCTCGGACCATGGCTGTTCTTTTGGTCACTTTTGTTCTCTTTAACCACACAGTGGACACACATTTAGGGCATGGATGACAACAAGACTGCTTGGACAAGCCCTTCATTTTCCAGCCTCTCCTCTCTTCTCATCAGTCATGAGTGAGATCAGCATTCCTGCAGGCAACAGCCTGGATAATGTTGTTTGTGCGTGGCAGAAAGTAAAGCAGGTTTTTTGCTCGTGTTTTTCTTCCACGGAGCCAATATTAACATGTTCTTTTGGAATTGTGGAGGCATCCCTCAGCATCCAGATGATCTGTTCTGAAAACAAGAGTTTTACAAATGAGAAGCCTGGCTTTGGGTCACTAATTGTATCAGCACAGCATCTGAGAGACTGAAACAAAGCAAGAGCTATGCGGTGTTTATGTAACTAACAGTACCCAGAGGGCATTTCCAGACCCCATACCCGAAGATTTGGAGAACACTTGAAGGCCTGCACTGTGCTTTGCATTCAAGACACTCTTCTCTGTGTGCTTTGTAAGCAAGAACTCTGATAAGCTTTTTCCAGTTTTGGAAATTCAGGCTGTGTGAGAGGGGGGTTGTGTTTACATTATAGTCAAGCTGGAGTGGTTCCAATATGATTTAATTTAAATGTCTTTGTTTTGGGTATAACTTTGAGTTATTTTTCAAACAGAAATATCTTTCTTTCTGTTTCAAACTCACGAAATGTTTTTTTGTCCCCTTTTTGTTTAAATGTAGATAACTTTATAATCGACTTTAAGCTGGGAAACTTTCCAATGGAGTATAATTATTCTTTTCTTTTGTGCAATGTTTTTTATTAGTGCTATGAAGCTGGGCTAATGTCACAATACATAAAAACGTGGAAAAGAGGAGACATGGTCTTTTGGCGTGGGCCGTTTGGAGGGTTCCCATATCAACCTAATAAGGTTAGTTCCTAAGAGACATAGGATGCTTCAGCCTGTGGCAGCAAGCTTTGTTCAATACTCTGAAGGGAAGACTTCAATTTGATTACTGTTTTCATGATTATTTTAGAGACTTCCTGGGTTACTGTACAGTGTGACAGCATTAGCAGTCAGTTGGAACACCTTCTTGAACTGCAGAATATTTAAGAGGGAAGAGGAGGTGGATGGGAGACAGAAAAATATTAGCAAGGCTCTGTGTTCATCACTTGCAGTAGAAGTTTGTGATGTGCCTAACAAAGGGAACTTTCTTTGCACCAGCAATGAGTGTGGATGGGTTTTTGCCTGGTTTGACCCACATCGCTGTGTTGTGACTGAGCACGGGCGAAGGGGAGGTGTTAATCTTCTCCTCTCTCGGGTATTCCCTGAGCTGTTGAGGTGTCAGGTCGCTCCCCAAACGCTGATCCCACCTGCCAAGACCAGGCTGGCTGCAGGGAAAGGCAGATCTGGTTTCAGGGGGAGGCTTCTCACACACACTAATTCAGTTACTTAATTCTGACCTTTCAAATGAGGAGCAAAATTGAAACACTGGTCATTAGGATCCCAAAGCTTTGTGGGTTTGTTTTGGTGGGTTTGTTTTGGTGGGGGTTTTTTTCCCCCCCAACAAAAATAAGTAAAATCTGAGTGGCCAAGCTCTATGCAGAGCAATTGTGTCCTGTTTCCTGAAATACTTGTTTCATCCAGAGGACATTCAGAATTGTACTTTGCAGCAACCAGGAGAAACCCAGGGAGCATTTCCAGTGGAAGAAAACACACAGTGGGTCAGAAAAGTGTACTGCAGAATTGAAACTGGAATGTGAATTAATTGAAATCAAGGCTGAAGTTAGGATAGATTATTATATTTGGGTAAAATCCAGTTTTGTTAGATTTGATAGGTAAGCCCTTTAAGTGCTTTCTGTAATCCTTTTCAGAAAAATACATTCTGCGATGTGAATTTACCAGTTCATGACCTTCTGATACATTGTTTCTCAAGAGACCCTTTACCAGTGTGGCAGCAAGAGGAACTGACCATGAGCACACCCATTTCCAGCCATCACAGCTCATTCCAAATTCTCTGTTTTGTTGTTAGCATGGAGAACTCCTCATGCTGGCCTCTGGCACCGGCCTTGCACCAATGATTCCCATCCTCCAGTCCATAACAGATGATGAAGAGGATGAAACCTTTGTAACTCTTGTTGGCTGCTTCCCTACCTTTGACAAAATTTATTTGAAACCTCTTCTGCAGGATTTGGCTCGGTACTGGAACATTAAAATATTTTATGTCCTAAGCCAGGTAAATAAATGGATATGAAGTGTGTTTGTGTGAGGGTTCTGTATGCTGGATGAGCCTCTGCCTCCTCCAATTCTCCATGAACATGATCTTAATTCTTTCCCAGTCATCCAGCCTAATTTGTGATCCAGTAGCTCCTGTTCTTAAATCTGCTACATGTACTCACACTGCTCCTAGTCTGGAGAATTTTGGGGAAGTGACCATCACTGTCCCTCTCTGCCTCCCTGAGAGCTGTTCTCTTGGGATGGACCTGCTGTTCCATAGCCACTATTGATTATTCCCCCCATTTCAGACAGTTGTTGCTGCACCTATACAGCAAATAAGCTGTTTTTTTCTTCCTGATACCAGTGCCTTAATCTGTCCTTATCTTCCACTCATTGCTCGCAGCTAGAACTCTGCTCTGGTGTGCTAGCACCAACTTCCCAGCAATTTTTTTTCCTTGCTGATCCATTTTTAAACTTCTAAAAGTTGTTTCCCCCTCTGTAAAATTACTTTTCTGCCACATTCATGGGAGGAGGGCATACCTCTCAGTGGTCTTATATTTTGAGCAGTCTTTTTCATTTCCATTTGGTCCCAAAGTTGCCTGTGTTCTGCATGGATTTGGTGGTTAAAAATTATTTCCTTCAGAAATGAGGATTCATTGCAGGGAGGATATAGAAAGAATTATTTATGCTAAGGGAATTAATCCCACTGCATTTTTAGTTTCTCAGATGAATCATTTTTTGTATCTCTCACAGTGGAACTGCCTCATACATTCTGTTCCACGTGTGGCCTCGGCAAGATGAGATTTGGTAGAGGGAAGAGTGCTGGTGACTTGGGCATCCCCTCAGCTGCTCTGTAGGAGCATAACCATAATTGTCTCTGGTGACATGGCTTAAATACCCTTTTCAGGGTGTTTAAACTCTTTGACTGCTGTCTCAAGAGCGTGAGGAGGTCTTGAAATTCAATCAGCGAAGGGCAAGAAACCCACCTGACCCCTGTCAACACTGTCTGCCCCTCCTCTCTCCCTTTTTCCTCTTCTCTTAGCAGGCTTGTGGTAGTCCAAGGCTGGCTCGTGCATCCTCCCTCTTGGGATTATATATCTGTGTGTGTTTCATTGTACTGCCTGTCACCACTGCATCTGAGCACCTTCTACTCCTGATTAATTGCAGCAAGGGAGTCCCTGCTGGAACCAGCACCACAGGATCTGACACTTCTCATGGGATCAGAGCTGTATTTGGAGCAGAGCTGGCTTCTTTTAGTTTTGGTCAAGGGAGATGGGACTGAAAGAGGCTTGGGACTGGGAGAGGCAATAGAGAGGAATAGACTTGGGACTTGGGAATAGGAAAGGTGCCCTGGGAAATGGTTCTCGATGGAGAAGGTTCTGTAGCATTTATTAGTGGTAGTTACACTCTGGTTTTGTTCAGTCCCCTCTGAGCAAGTGGCCAAGTCCTGTGGCAGGGAAAGATTTAATCTGGGCTTGGAAAGAGGAATGCAGCTCTCAGGAAGGGTCAGTGTCACCCACGTGGTGCCACAAAGGTGAAAATCATCCTGGGTACTACTCTGAGGGGAGGAGGGAGATTCAGGTCTAAGCAATGTTGTCCTTTTTAACGTCACACAGAGCAAACCTTTTACCTTTCCAGGAAACTTCGCTGGAAAAACTTCCTCGGAGCTATCAGGAAAACACATGCACTGGTCGTCTCAATGAAGACTTGATGAAGACAATAATAAATTCCTGTCGAAGAAAGCCCTTTGTATTAATCTGTGGCTCTTCTGCATTCAGTGAAGATATGAGTAGATACTTGAAAGCTTCAGGAATTGAAGAAGATTCCTGTTTTGTCTTTTAGCAGGGTATTCCTGACCTGAGGAACCTTAGGCTGAGCCTTGGATGTCCTTGTTTCTTTGCAGACATTGCACAAAATGGACCTGCTCAAGACCAAGCTCCTTGGAGCAACTATTTGTTGATCCTCACTCCTGGATGTTTTCAGGAATGGGTGCCATTCCAGAGTGGCTGCTACATGGTATGCCACCCACACCTCAGGGACCGGTGTGGTAATTTTAATGAAAGTCTTCAAGTGCAATTTTAAGAGAGAGATCTCCTAAGGGGGTACTTATTGTACCATGCACACAGCTCTGCTGTAATATGGAGATTGGTGACTTGCTTTGCAATCTGTGTTATTCTGCAGTGGTGTTGTGCCCTGTTAGGTGTCCAGAGGAGAGACAGAATCCTCAGGAATCCTTGCCAGGCCAAGGGAACAGTAGAGTCTGGATCATTTTGGTTCTGTCATGTGCAGGCTGATGTCAGGCAAGTCCCTTCAACCTCACTGTACCTCAGTTTCCCCACTGTACGCTAATGCAGAGAAGGTGGCACTGATCTCTGGAAACAGCCTTTCCAACTGGATATGGAAGAGCTATCCATAAGGATGGAATGATATTTTATGGCTAGTGGGAACTTAGGCTGAGCTGCTGTCCTGGCACAGCCTGTGTTACCTACCCTGTGCTTAACCCTTGAAATGCTACCTGGGGAGACAAAAAGCATGTCCTAAAACTGGGAGACTGTGGCCAGGTTGTGGCTGCTGTCTGTCAGGGAGGATGTTTGCTTGCTTTCCATGTCCCCTACGTGTTGTATCATAGCCCTGGCTCATTAAACTGAACCTCTTTTCAAATAAACAGCTGTTTGGTGTTGTCACAGGACTCTGCCAGGTGCCTGAGGAGGTTCCCTAAGCATACAGGAACACCACCTGAGGAGGGAAAGCTGTGTGGGTCTCTGCTGGGGTGCTTCCCTGTGGGACAGGGAGCAGAGCCAGGGAGCTGCCTCAGGGGAGGCAGCCTGGCACAGCACCCAGCCTGGGCACCTGGTCCCCTTCCTCTCTTTTCAGTCCAAAGTGCTGCTGTTTTTCCTCTGAGGTGTCTGCTGTCCACTCTTTTACATTCTTAGACTGCTGTGTTTAGTATCTCCGCCTGGAAATACAACTTCTCTGCACACCTTGTGTTTTTCTGTTCATTTCCAGTCCATCCTGTGTTGGGGTTTTCCCTGTGTCAGATGATTATTGCATTATCATTCATGCCTTCTTTTGTACCTGTGTCTAACACTACACCTTACACAAAGGAGATGTAGTTTGTCACACAGAAAACACAGTGTGCACTGAAGTGGTAGCTCAATTCACACATTTGGGAGGGAGTGTAAGTTCCCTTTGCACTACTGAGATTTGTCTCCAGTTACCAAATGCGTGGAATTAATCAAGTGTAGCTGCAGCTTTTATGTTAACTTCCTTGGAGCAAGGGCTGGCAAGAAAGCCATCTTCCTAACCTGAAATAGGGTTGTGGCTTTAAAGGCATGGAGATCCAGGGAAGTTGCCCATGGTCAGTCCAAGGCAAGCGCTCATCTCCAATCCATGCTGTGCTTCAGCCACCCTGAGTCACTGTGTAGTGAAGGTGCTTTTCTGCAGCACGGGCTGATAAAATAATGAGATGCTTTCTCCAGTTGTTTTCCCTACTTTGGCCTTAGCTATGAACATGGAGAAAATATTTCTGTCAGATATTAAGCATGTGAAAACCTTACTTCTGATCCTCTTGCTTTAAATCTTATGTCTTTTTGAGATTTTTCTAAAACCCCACCCCACCTTTTTGCCAAGGCCCAAGGTAAAAAACTTCACGCTCGCCTTGGAAAAGCGCCGGTTTTCTGCGTGAAAGCTGGGACTGTTCCTTTAAACACAACCCCAATATGTCTGGGTATTTCAGCACATATGGGCCACGATGGTTAAACCCTACCCAGCTGGTCCGGCCGTTCTGCCGCGCAGCTCCGTCTTTGTTCGTGGCTCAAAGGGAGGGTGGTGAGAGACGGAGCAAGCTGTGAGTGCTGCGGGTTGCCATCCTGCGAGGGCGGGCTGCGGCCGAGCGGGAGGAGCGGGGCATGTCCCGCCCGAGGGGACAGGGGCTTTGCGAGACATTCTCCATGGGGGAGATGATGTCCTTGGAAGCAGGAACTCGAAGGAGCCTTTAAACCGCCCGCAGGCACTTTGTTCTCTATTTTCTGCCCTTCTCTCCCTTCCCCCTCCCGCCTTTTGTTGTTTCTCAGGCTGGCTCTTACACGAGTCCCCTCATCCCAACCATCCCCCATGGGGACAGCCCCTTTCAGAGGATGGCGTGGATTCCTGCAAACGCAGGGATGTGGAGTGGAAAGGCTCTCGGGCAGAATTTTCCTTGCTAGGGGAAGATGAGAGGTTTCCTCCCCTTTGGAGGCCCAGAACCACCCCATGGTGCATTCATGGAGAATCGGTGTCGGTGCTGTTGGTGACTGGGGCATCTGTGTGGAGCTGGAGGTGTGTGAGCTCGGTGAGCAGCCGATGCCCAGCCAGGGCAGGGGCTCACATCCTGCCTCTCCTGCCAGGTCGAGGGGTGCTGGTGGGATGCTCCTGATCTCTGGCTGCCCCCAGGAAGCCCCTGCCACCCGTGCAGCACTGTGCTGCGGAGAGGGGCTTCGCTTCGCTTCCCTTCTTCTTCCTCATGCGCAGCCTAAATACCTTCTTAATTTCATCTCATTATTTCCTGCCTAAATAATTCCCATTTCTCCTGGGGACCGTTTTTAAACCTTTGATCTTCTCTGAAGTCTCACAGTCCTGATCACGTCCTTTCTGTTTAAATGAATCAAATGCCTTTTTGACTCATGATTTATAAATTTGCCCTCAGAGAAACAGAGGCAGCCCTGACATGGCACAGCTTGAAATCACCCACCCTCTCTGTGGCCGGAGCCAAAGTACCCTGGGCTGTTCCAGAGCCCCTTCCAGCCAGACCTCCATGCCTGGCTCCTCTGCTTCCCTGCTGCATGTCACTCTCCCGTGCCTCCCTCTGCCCTCCCACCCCACTCTGCAGCTGACAACCGGGTTGCCTGGGCTCAGGCCCGGTCTGGGAATGGCCATCTCCGGGTCAGGAGAAGGGTGAATCTGCCCGTGGTTGATGGATGCCGTCTCCTGGGAGCGGGGCACAGCTGCCGTGCTGCACAGCCCTGGCCCCCCATTTCCTGGGGATCGTGGATGCAGAGCACAGCTGAGGGGAGGGAGAGGAGCAGCTGTGCAGGTACCAGCGTCCTGGGCACTGCCTCGGTGCTGAGGCAGTGCTGGAAAGGCTGGAAGACAGTGGGTGTTGCCCAGGATGGATGTGATGAGGATGAACGTGTTGCTCCATAGTGCAGCAACACAGAAGTCAGAGAGCACGTTGTCCCCTAGCCCAGGGGATGGTGGCTGGGAGGGCTGAACACTCCTCCTGGATGAAACAGGGTTCTGGCAATGGAAAGGCCCCTGTGCCACGGACAGACCTCTCCTGCATCTTTGCTGTATGGGCCCACACTTGTTGACAAGGACAGACCTCCTCTCCAAGCCATTAGGGAAGCAGCTAATTAAGCTCTGTGATGTGCCTGGGAGGTCAGCAGGAGATGCGCCAGCATCACAGCATCTCCCAGAGCCTGCACTGGGGCAGGATCTTCACACAGTGCCCAGGGACAGGAGGAGCTGCCCTGCTCCTCCTCATTCCATTGTGCACTTAGTCCTGGTGCTGGTGGCGTGACGCAGTGCCCAATGCCCCAGGACAGAAGCCAGTGTTCCCTGCCTCAGTTGGGCTTGGGATAGAGGGCTCCTGGCTGGGATGTCCCAATGCTCCCAGCAGCCCTCGGCATGGCTCCAGCAAGGCTGGGCAGTGGGGAGAGAGCCTGTACAAATATTATTGTTGTTATTATTCCCCATAAATATATGCAGGCACTTAACGACCTTGGCATGGAGCATTTCCTGGGGATTCATGGCCAGTTGGTATTAATGGTCTTTAGCTGCACCTCAGGCCATCAGCACCTCCCAGCCCATCATTAATCCACAGGAAATGTCTTGGGCATCGATCCTCATTGCTTAATTAATAAATGCAACTTGTCTCCTGCCTGAGATTTAGAGGTGCTCACTGCTTTTCTCCCTGCTGCTTTGAAGGTGACTTTTTTAGCATGGGTTCCTCATGCTGGGAGGCCCTCGTGGGATTTTGTTTCCTGGCATTCATGTGGGTGTGGGCTGTGGCAGCAGGAAAGTCTTTTCTCTCCTGGGCAGGAGGGAAGGAACTGAGCCACTGTTGGATTTGGGGTTTCTCCAGCTAAAGTGGCACAGCACAAGGAGCACATCTTTCCCACCAAACCCAAAGTCTCGATTACCTTCAGCCGAGTGCATCCAAGAGCCTGGGCGAGAAGTAGCGTGAGCCAGCATGGAAGAACATGGCAATTCTCCAAGGCCTTAGCAGGTTCTATAATAATAGATGTTTTTTGCCCATGAGTCACAATTCATCTCTAATCTTCCTTGCTATCTTTAGTGCTCACGGCTGCTGCTTCCCTGGGCTGAGCATCCCGCTGAGCCTGGACTCCTGCTGCAGGGATGCTGACCTGGCAGCCGGCGTGGAGATGCGGCCACGTTGCAATCCTGTTCCCTGGTTCTCTAGCCTTTACCACCAGCTGGCTTTGTGCAGTGGGTGCCGCAGTATAAATCATGTTAATTCCTGAGATGCTTTTCTGCGGTAAGTCTGAAATTCCCATTTTGGTTCGCTGGCTTGCCTGGTGAGCTAAATTATTTTCATAGCCCCTTAAGGGCATATTGTCAGCCCAAACTTATTGCTGTTATACACCATTTCTGAAACATTAATATCTCTTCTAAATATAGTGTATTGACAAGGTATCTGGTATAGTGTAAATCCTTGGGACATTTGATCCAGATCATTAAAACTGAGTGAAGGAAGGGAGGAATAGATCAAGTTACCTTGCTGCTCTTAATTCAAACAAGCGATGAATTATTCATTCTGCTATTAATTCTACAGTCCTCCTGCTTTTTATTTATTTCTCTCTTTATTTTTTTTTTCCTTCCAGATAGACAGCTCCAAAAGGATGCTCGGGCACTGGTGAGGGGAGATTTGCCTGCTGGAGGATGGGGTGCACAGGGCTGGGCTGCCTGGCAGCGCTGGCCATGCTCTGCGGGGCTCTCGGGGATGCTCCCAGCAGAGGTAAGAGCCTGGTCCCAGTTCCCAGTGGGCTGGATGGGCATCCATGGTCCCTGGGAAAGGGAGGGCCGTTTGCAAGTGCCACAGTGGCTCTGGGGTGCGAGTGGGTTCCAGCTCTCCAGCAGGGAGAGGGTCTGGCTCAGGCCAGGGGCAAGGAGCTGGGATCTGGAGTCTCCATGTGTGGCAGCAGGTGTGGGACACTGCTCCGTGTTTAGGTTTCTGCTTCATGCTTGCCTTACTGAGGATTGCAGGTAGGGGTTGTCCTGTTGTGGTGTACAGGTGCTTTGGTGAGGGGTTTGTTAGCTTCTGGAGTTGCACTTGCCTATATAAATCTATATACACATATACATTTATATGTATACATGTGTGTGTATGTGGCAGGTGTGCAACAAACCTCTCACCTTACCCAGATGAAATGTCCCCCAGGATGCAGAGCAGGGTTAGGAGATGACATAGTAATTCAGGGGATAGGGTGGGCCAAGCAATCCCCCATCCCAAAAATGGCAGGGCCTTTATCGCAGAAGGGCTGTGCCAGAAATCAAAACCCATCCCTGGCCCTGGTACAGGTGCTCCTGAGGCCACACCACTGCCCTGTGGTGCCTGCTCACCCCCCACCTACACCCGCCTGGGCTTCCCAGAGCACCCCAAGGCTCCCAGCCCTTAATCCATCCATCTGCCTGCACCATGGCTACTCACTTCTCCCACAGGTTCCTCTCTTGGGTATTTATTTCAACAACATTATTCCTTCAGCACCAGCCCTATATTACTTTACTGCCTATCCCCAGCAATTAGCAAGGTGATTTTAGATCTGGCCAGACACATACACGTGGTGCTGCATCCCACACACCCCAGGACCCCCCTTGCTGGGAGGTCACCATGCCAGTGAGCACGATGAAAAGCAATGTGCACAGGCTCACTATTGATTTGCAATATACTTGGCCCAGATTGATGGCAGTGAGCGCCCAGCCTTGTTTGGGAACCCACACATGTCTCCTGGGGGCTATGCAGGGTCTGCATCCCTCCCAGACGTGATGTATGTGCCCCCTGTATCAGCCTCTTCACCCCAGCCCTAATCAGACCCAGGGGCAGGTGACAGCCGGCCCCCTCTCAGCCTTATTTTATAATAACCATGTCTCAGTATAAAGATTTCATTAGGAAATCGATCCCTACATGCATAACTCATTGTTCAGCACATCGAGCCCTTCACCCCTGTTTCTCCCAGCTCAAATTCTCTGATACCACCATTATCTGGAGGGAGCGTGGTCAGTGGGAGGCACAAAGCTGAAGGGCTGGGCTGCTGGGGCACCGGTGAGCGTGGAACCACTGAGCCTTTAAAACTCACTCCCCACTTCCTTTTTCCCTGCCATAAGCAGGTGTGGATGCTGTGCTGTCACTGGCAGGACAAGCTCAAGGGCACAGCTGAGCCCTGCTGCAGCCCCCACAGGGGCAGCATGGGGCAAAGGGGTTACATGGAGGGGTGAAAGGCAATGGGGGCACACGCGTCCTCCAGGAAGAGTGGGTGGACAAGCCCAGTGGAGGTCTGCAGGATGCTGGTGTTTTGGTAGCGTAGTGGTGGGATGGAGCTGGTGTTGTGCATCCCATCTCTGTTCTTTTGGGCTTCCCCTGGAAAGGGGACATCACACCCACCTCTGTGTCCCCCAGGCATCAAATGTGGGGGAGTGCTTTCAGCACCCTCTGGCAATTTCTCCAGCCCCAACTTCCCGGGGCTGTATCCCTACGAGACGGAGTGCACGTGGCTCATCGTGGTGGCCGAGGGCTCCTCTGTCCTGCTGTCCTTCAGCCACTTCGAGCTGGAGTACCATGACGCCTGCGCCTACGACTACCTCCAGGTCTACAACGGGGCTGCCCGGGACCAGGGCAACCTCCTGGGCACCTTCTGTGGCCACAGGCCCCCGCCACCCTTCTCCTCCGCCTGGCACGTCATGGCCGTGGTCTTCCGCTCCGACCGGCACGTGGCCAAGCACGGCTTCGCCGCTGCCTACAGGAAAGGTAGCAGGGAGGGGTGGTGGTCACTGAGCATCCGCCCATCCATTCTCTTCCACTGCCCTCATCATCCTTTCCTCCTTGCAGACGCCTGTGGTGGGCAGCTGACGGGGCTCTCTGGGGAGATCACCAGCCCCCGCTACCCCGAGAGCTACCCCAACGATGCTGAGTGCCGCTGGAGCATTGGGGGGCCCAGTGGTGGTGGCCCCCTCACCCTGGTGTTTGCTGACTTCCAGATGGAGGGGGGCCAAGGCTGTGGCTTCGATTACGTGGCCCTTTTTGATGGCCCCACTGTCACTGCCCCCCGCCTGGGACGTTACTGCGGCAGTGCCCGCCCGCCCCGCACCATCTCCTCCACCCCGCACCTCCTCATCATCTTCAAGTCAGACTTTAACATTGGTGGCAGGGGCTTCAAGGCCCATTTCTACTCAGGTGCGGAGGTCTCAGGGTGGTGGGGCAGTGGGAAGGATGTGGGGACAGGCACTGGGTTGGGATGGGGATTCTCTCCCTCCTGCGGCAGCAACAGGAGATAATATGGAGGGGATCCCTTTGGGGAGAGCCCATGAGATGATGGTGTGAAGTATAAATCACCACACAATGCAAACAGCATCATTGTGGCTATTCCAAGCCCTGGGCTGTCCTTCTCTTGAGCAAGAGCCACCCTTCTCTGTTACTCATGCTATTCCCTGGGTAGATGGGTTTTCCCCTGTGCTCCTGTATGACTTTGGCTACCTTGGGAATTTCCATCCCCCAAAACTGCTGGTTGTCCGTCAGCCAAACACAAGGCAGGGAGCAGTGAGGTGAAGGGCAGAGCATCCTTTAGCAGTAAAACAAGTGATCGCTCATCCACACCCAGGGGGCTTCAGGTTTGCTTTTGATTTTTCCTTTCCCTTTTTTCCCTGAGCAGGCGAGTGCCAGGAGGTGTTCACCACCATCAAAGGGAATTTCTCCAGCCCTCAGTACCCCAACTTCTACCCCAACAACCTCAAGTGCCAGTGGAGCATCCAGCTGCCCCCGGGCTACCGCGTCAAGGTCTTCTTCCTGGACATGGAGCTGGAGGGCCGGAGCAGCCTGACGGGTGGCTGTGACTATGATCACTTGTCTGCCTTTGATGGTGGCACTGAGAATGGATCCCTGCTGGGACGGTGGTGTGGGCGGGAGACCCTGGCTCCCGTCACCTCCCGCAGCAACCGGCTGCTCCTGGTCCTCCACACTGACCGCAACACGGCCAAGAGGGGCTTCTCCATCTCCTATGTGGGAGGTAAGGTCCCACTTGGGTGCTCCTCAGTGCTTTAGTTCCATCGGGACATGCCTGAGACCATGTAATTTCCAGAAGGATCATCAGTGAAGGTTCCTGTCTGCAGGAGCAGAACCCGTGGTTCCTTAGGGATGGGGTGGAGGAAGACGTGGCAAGTGAGCTGCACTTCATGTTTAGTATTCAGGAGATGCTTTCCAGCTTTGAATTCCCTGTGTCTGCCACTGCTGTGCTCCTGTTTCTCTCTCAGGGTGTGAGGGAGAGAAAGCCCGGGGATTTTTAATGGGCCAAAGCCCCAGAGAAGGTGACCAGCTCAAGCACCACAACCTTGTTTCCTGCTCCCCTGGATGCTCCAGCCTTGCCAGCACATGGCTGAACAGGCAGACATAAACCCTGTCCCCTCCTCCACTGGCAGCAACACGGGAGGGCAGGACCCTCGGGGCACAGCATTCCCAAATCCACCTGGCCAGCCCTGCCTGGCACATCCCTGCTGCTGGCATGCCCTGTGTCCCAGCCAGCATGTCCTCAGCTGGTGGGAGGAGCAGTGTGTAACCTTCCTCCTCTATTTGCCAACCTTTGCACCTCAAACGCCAGCAAATTTATGGCGTTTGTTGTATTTCAAGATAATTACATCCAAGCTGACCTGTGGGTCAGGGATGATTCAGCCAGGGGCAGCCTTTCCAGAGGGCTGGAGCCAGAGCAGGGCTGCTGGACTGGCAGCACAGGCAATGCAAGGGCTGGCCCTGGGTTTTATCCCTCAGCTGCAAAATCGTTCCTTATTTCCAGTGTAGCAGAAAGGATTTGGAGGTATGTGGCTCTTGGAGCTAGAGATGGGATAGAGTTTTGTCCTGAGCCTCTGCAGCCTCTGGAGGGAGAGCAGTGGTACTGAACATTTAGTAGAGCTGTGGTGTGCACAGCAGGTCTGTCCCTGTGCTTGTCCCGCTGATTTCTCACTGTTTTACAGCCGTGTGCAGGGAGAGAATCTTGGTGTCTGTGTCTCGTCATGGAGAAACCCTGCTCCAGAGGGAGCAGCCTGCAGACAGATAGATGGGGTGCTACTGAGGAGTGGGGCATGTCCCACCACAGAGAGGGGCGTGACATCTCCCAGCTGCCCAAGGCTCCTGCATCCCCTGGTACAGACGGCCAGACGCATGCTAGGGGAGGACAAAGGCTTGGATGTGAAACCGAGCCTCCCTCCGTAGAGCTGAGCCTGCCGGCTATGTTTGCCCAGTGACTCCGGCATCTGCTTGTGATTAACATCCTGCGTGGCACATCCAGCTGCCAGCACTGCCAGGAGAGCAGCTGCTCCCACCGGACACAGCAGCCTCTCCCTGCCACCAGCTTCCTCAGGAGCCCACAGAGTCAGAGGGACACCTCAGTCTCTGCATCCACACCCACAGCCTTTCAGCCATGCAGATATTTTCCTTCCAGCCTCCACACCCACAGCCCTTCAGCCGTGCAGATATTTCCCTTTCAGGCCCACCAAAAGGCATGGCTTGGGCGGGGCGTGTGTGATTTGTGGCCATGGAATGAAAGCCTTCACGCCACGAGAGAGGATCCACTTTCTCCTCCTCTTGATCTAATGCACTTTAGTTGTTTGGTAAATCTTCTAATGGTCTTATAATGCACTAAGCGAAGCAAAGTGACACTATTTTTTCGTATTGATTTTATTGCATCTTGCCAGTTTCATAAGGCCGAGATTCAGAGGGAGCTGGAATAATTCAATAATTCATATTGCCCAAGTGGTTAGTTCAAGCTGAGCAAGGATTCACTTTAAAGAGGAGGGTATTTTTCCTCCCTGCTTCTTTCCCTGTGTGCATGCTTTCTACATCCGGAGAGGCCAAACAGTGCTAGAAGGAGAGTGGTGGAGAGGGACTGGGGTCACCATTGCTCCTACATGTGCACCCTGTTTTCTGTCCCAATAGTTGTGCCCATGAACGTCAGCTGCACCCGGACAGACTTCCACATCCAGATCCCTGTGCAGTCCCTGGCCCAGCTGGAGAGGAATAGGATTTATTTGGGCACCCCCTCCTGTGCAGCCCAGGTGGTTGGCAGGAACTTTAAAATACATACTAGGTTCGACACCTGTGGCACTGAATCCCAGGTAAGCAGTCAGCAAACCCTCCTTTACAGCAAGATGGGTACATGGTTAGCCTTGTGCTGGCTGTAGAGAGATATTCCTGGTCCCTCTCACATTTTCCCAGTAGATACTGGCCTGATTCATGGCCAGCCCCTCCAAAGCCCTGAGGAGCCGCATCCCTTGTCTTGCAGAGACGCAACAATACGTCTGTCATCGTCAGCACCCTCTACATCGATTTTTCAGTGGGAGACCAGGAGGACATCCACCAGTACGAGGTGCAGTGTGAGCCAAAGAGGAAGGAAGCCTCAGTGACCCTTATCGCTGGCCCTGATCCGTCCAGGCTCAGCCAGGCAGAAAACCTGGTGGATGCCCAGCAGCGGGAGGGGGAAGCGATGGACACCCGTGAAATCAAGAGCCAGGACACCAGCGACATCGTCTTCATCAGCATCTGCATCCTGGCTGGGCTCCTCATGGTCATCGCAGTGGTGGGGCTGGTGCTTCTCTAGGATGCTCCTTCCAGGCTCCAGGGACTGCAGTCCTGCCTGGGGCAGAAAGGCACCCCAAAATCCACCCTCATCCCAGGCTGAGCCCTAACACAGCTGCCCAAACAGAGACACAGCTCCCAGGCCCTGAAACTGAGCATGAACCCAATCTCCACCTTCTCCAAGTGCCTGAAAAATCTGGGCAGTAGGCAGCCGTTTCCCTTCCCAATTTGTTTTCCTCTGTCTCAATCTGTCCATTTGGCTCAGGAATGCAATTCTTGCGCTCCCTAACTCTTCCCGCACCTGCTTCAATTTGTTTTCCCTGTAGTGCTGCTGCTTTCAGGAAAGGAGCGTTGTTTGCCGATGGCTGCAAATCTTCCTGTCAATTATTTCTAGCTGAGTTCTTGGAGGTACAAACCATCCCCAAATGTAGCTATATTCCCAACAAATGTTCTCCGTGCTCCCGGCCCATGCTTGGGGGGAAACCGTGGAGCTGTGTTACAGGGATCTCCACCTGGCACACGCAGATGTAGCTCATGTAGGTGCTCCCAGGTGATGTTTCTGGGTGTCTGTGGGTGATGTGATGAGATGCATTTGCTGTGCCCTGGAGCTCCTCGTTTGATCTTCTCATGTTGTCTCACCTTCTCGCAGGACTCACCTGAGCGCCTCAGCCACCAGCAGCTGGAGGGGAGGAGAACAATCCTCTTCTTCTCTGTGTTTTCCTCCTTTCCAGCGTAGCCAGGTGCCCATGGCTGTGAACTCTCTATCAGCATTACTCCTGAAGTTTGAAAATATGGGCAAATCCTGCTATGGCTTGGGGAGATGTTGGAGCGTGGAGGTTTTGGTAACCTTGTAAAGACAACCTTGGCAGGAGGGGCTGGCTCCTCTGGGACCTCAGTGACACCAGACCTCCACTCGTGGTCCCTGCAGAAGGTGAGCTCAGTACCTGAGAGCAGGAAAATAAGAGTCCTGTATCGTCTGCCCCTCCAGAAAACTGGGGATCCTCGCCAAGAGCCCTGATGGATGGCTGAATAACCCCTGCCTGCCTCTTTTGCCACCCCAGCACAAGGGACATTCCCCTTCAGCATCAAGGAGAGGGTGGCTGTCACAGAGCAGCCTGTGTTCATCCCTGTGGGTCAGAGCCAGCATGTGTCAAAGCCACATGAAATCTTGCTGTGGAAAGAGGCCACCCCTCCTCCTCCAGCCTGTGTGAAACACACTGCAGTGCAGGGAGAGATCTTAAAGTGTCCCAGTGTGGTCATTCAGGGGCACAGCAAACCCCTCGTGCTGCTGAATCCAGCATTTAGCAGGGACTGATAGGGGAGTCCCGTCAGTGAAAGGCTGCCCTGACTGATGTCCTGCTTCCCTCTGGGACAGTTCTGTACATCAGGGCATCAAAGGAAGCAGCAGCAAAGGAATAGGATGACGATTGAGCAGCTTTTCCTCCTGGATTGCACCAGCCCTGCAAGAGTGTCTGGGGAGGGAAGAAGGCACAGAGCTGCGCATGCCTCCTAACGAGGAGCCTTCGTTATCGGAGCCCGGATTGATTTGGCGTTTGTTGGTGCAACACATCGGCAAATGCGAGATTTCTGAGGGAAATATTTGCCAGCACGGTTAAGCTCCATTAAGGGAATGTTTTGAGAGCCTGTTGTGTGCAGAGATGGTAAACAAGGCCAGCCCCCCCCCCCCGCTGCCTGCAAAGCCTCGCTGCCGCTTAATTGCTGGGTATAGAACTGTCAGCTTGAGACCATAGTTACAAGATTTGACAACTGAAAGAAACTTAAAGATATAATTAACCTTCTTGGTGGCCCAGATTTTGCTGAAACAGGTGAGCACTGCGGCTGCTTGCGCCTGGCGGGGAGCCCACAGCACCCAGCAGCATCCAGCCCTTGCCTGCAGGACAGGCATCTCCTCGCCCAGCTGGAACCTCCAGAACCCTGCGATTTGCAGGGAAAAAGGCTTTTCTGGGTAGTTGTTGGTGTTGCACTCAAATAAGGAGTTGGACCTGGTCGCCCCAGGGAGGGTTTCCACTTCTGGCTCCAGTTCACAACCGCTCGAGCATCCCTGGGCACAGTGCTCCCCTGCACACATCCCTGTGGATGCAGGACTGTAGCTGTGGGAGCAGCTCTGCTCCTGAGTTAAGGGGATCCCCAGCGCCCCCAGACCTGCAGGGGGCATGGACAGGGCGATTAATGCAACTTGAATGCCTCCAAAAGCCCTTTACTCCCTTGTTTCTGATGGTATTCCCAGCTGCATCTGCCACCAGCAGTGAGGCACTCGAGCCAGTCATCCCACTTGGAGTGAGGAAAGCCTCTGGTGCTCACCAAACACCAGCTCTCCTCAGCCTCCAGTCATCCTCCACCATGTGTCAGCCTCTCCACTAGATTTAGGCATCCAATCTCTCCCTGTCCCGCAGGAATTTGCTCACTGGCATCCCCTGTTAAACCAGGTCTTCCCTGATGTACTGCCCTGGCTGGGGACAGAGCCCAGCAGAGGAGGGGCACTGCCCAGGTAATTTCCTGAAACAAACCCTTCTTCTCACATAAAAGCTGCTCAGATGAGTGGCAAACAAATATCAGGAATCGATCACCAGCACTCCTTCCCTCCACCATGCCTGTGGTGCTCACACATCAGGCCTCAGTTTCCCTCCTTAGTGTTTGCCCGGTGCTTCCCGAGCAAGCAGGAGAGCGGTGGGCACGGGCAGCGCTCCCATTGCTTATCTGATTATTTATTTAGAGCATGATGATGGGATTGAGCCGGGCTGGATGCAGCCACCCCATTTCCTGGCTTTGCTTATGGACGTGGAGTCGCGTCTCTCTGGAGCAGACAAAGGCTTGGCTGTTGTGCGGGAGGGAGAGCCTCTGTTATCCCTCTGCAAACGTCTGCGTGCGAATCCGGTGAAGAACTGTTGGAAAATTGTAGATCATAGAAAATAGGACTGCAAGAGCCCCCAGGGGATCAATTGCTTTATTCCTCTCCTTCCCTGGGGAAATCGCTCCTACTGCAGAGAAGCTGTGCTAAAATATCTGAAAAATCTCAGCCATGCTCTCTGTGTTTTCTCTATTTACCAGGAAGGTTTTCCCGAAGTGTCACACTGTGAGGGTGTGCTGCTGCGGCATGTGCTTTTGTGCTGCTGCACTGGACAAGACAACGATGGGGGGAGTGCCCCAAAATGAGCACTGCTGCTGGCACAAGACCCTCCTCCCTCTGCCCCGAGGCCCTGGGCACTGGGCAGGATTGGGCATCCCACTGGGGGCCCAGCAAGCACAGGGTGTCATGATCCACCCCTTCCCAGGCCATTTATTCTATGGTATGTTCACTGTAAGTTTTCTGTGGAGACACCCACGGTCCTCCAGTAATTTCTTCCCTCTTCCCTATTCCTCTGCTCAGAGGGTTATTTGTCTTTTCAGTTTTTATACTCTAATCCCACAGTCTGGGAATGGGATGCTTGTGACACCCAGGGAGCCGGTGCTGGAGCTGAGCCCCATGACTGAGGATGCTGGTGGTGTGCATCCTCTGCATCCTCTCCTCAAACGTTTTTGGGTAATTTAACAGGGGCCAGCCCTTGAGAAAGCACAAGGGGCTGGAGCAGGGGCAGGTTTGAAGCTCCTCAGGGTGGTTTTCTTGGGGGTTGGTGTGTAAAGCCAGGAGGCCACCAGCCACTTTTGCCATCGAGCCAGTCATGGCTCCCCAGGAGCTTGGCACGGATGGGTCTGTGTTTGTGATTTTGTGCTGGGAAGGACGGAGCTTTCCAGGTACCCACTGGAGACCCTGGTCACAGTGACACTGACCCTGCCATGAGGGTGCTGCTGCCTTGGGGATCCAGATACCCACTGGAGACCCTGGCCACGGTGGCACAGATGAGGAGGCAGTAGTCAGGCAGCCCAGCCATCTGGGAAAACATAATGGATCAAGCATATGGACAATTAAAAATGCAATGACAGCATTTACCGGGAGCTGTTTTCCAAGCTTATTTTAAGCCTTGTTTCCTGATCATCACAGCCCCGGGGACAGCAAGGGCCCTGCTCGTGGGGATTTTGGTGCGTGGAGGCTGAGTGCTCTGTGATGGGTGGGAGAGTTCACAGCTGGATTTTGAGCTTACAGTCATGTCTCTGTGGCAGCTTTGGGGGGTACAGATTTGATCCTGCCTTCCCCCTCTGGCTGGCTCTGCATGTTGCAGCCCTCCTCCTCTTCTTCCCTCTGTCTGGGACAGGAGTGCAGTGTTTGCAATGTGAACATTCCACTTAGGCAAAATATTGGCCACAGCAGAAATTACTTTGGCTTTTTTGTTTTCCTTGCCATTGGGGCTGGCTGTGCTAGAGGAACAATGTTTGTCCATTACAGGAGCACCCTTTATAGCGAGACAACTGCTTGCTAGATAATAATATATAATTAGCGAGGATCATTCCATAATCTAGTTTAATTGACAGAGACCATGGATGTTGTTTAGGGGACTGCCAGCACAAGAATTGGAGCATCATTAATTGCAGTGTAACCCTGGTGTGGGCTTTTTTTTGCTTTCAGGGACATATCAGAATTCCTTTGTGCCTCAGTTTCCCCTCTGTGAGGTGCCAGTTCACCTACCTGAATGTTGCTGTGCCCTGTATGGAGGAGCAAAGCTTTGCTGGCTGTGGTCAGCTGGGCTGGGGAATTCCCTCATGTTTCCCTCCCTCTACCTCTTCTTTTCTGCTTCCCTCTGTCCCTCCACTGCTCCAGCCCCCAATTTCTGCTCCATAACATACCCTGGGAGGGAAGTTCCTGGGGCCTCCTTTGGGCTCCAAAGGACATTCGTGGCTGCTCCTTGCCTTAATGTCTCTTAATCCAGGGCCAGTTTAGCCAACCCTTCATATTACAGGGCTGCCAGGGAAGCAAATGAGATCTAAAAGTTTGGGTTCTTTGTGAAGAAACCTTTGAAGAGCCTCTTGAAAGCTGGTGAGCTGCTGCACGCTCTCTTTTCCAAAGGACAGGGAGGGTCTTGTCTACTCCCATCTTCTTTCACCCAAGTAATTTGCAGCAGGACAAAGCTCTCCTGAGCTGTGCCTGCTGGTGGGGAACAGAGCAAGCTGTCCCCTACTGCCTTCCCAAATCTGCTCTTCAGAAGGCAGGGTCAGAAGTCAGCTCTGGCAGGAGTGAATTCCCTCTTCCGTCCCTCCTGGTGCTGCCCTGAGCCCACCCTGTATCCCCAAGCATGGGGAAGGGAATCAGGAGGTGACACCTCCAGGAGGTGCTTCCCTCCTCTCTTTCTTTGCTGGGTGCAACAGCTCTCTAGAGGTCTGCCAGCTTAATGTATGTACCCCTTTGCTGAAAGGAATCTGTCGGATAGGCTTAATCTGGAAGAAAAAAGGGAAAAATAAGAACTTTTCTCTAGATTGGGTGCCTCCCTGATTTAATGTCTCCCCTGTAAAAAGGGAACCAGCGATTTCAAAGTCTCCATGCCGGAGAAACTGAGCACAAAGCCCTTTCACCTTCCTTGTTAATCTAGAAGGGTTTCCCCAGCATGACTGGGCTGCATCACCCACAGGAGGGAAGGAAGAGCCAAGGAGCAGCAAACTGATTCAGCAGGTAACGCAAGGCACAAATACAGTGTGCAGGTGAGGCTGTTCCATGGAGGGAATCTGGTTTTTATAGACTAATTAAAAACTTCATTAGTGGCAGGTATCAAGTATTCTGTTGTCACATTCAGCATCACCCTTTGGGAAAATGAAGCCCTTTTTGGCCTATTGCTTTCCCATCTCTGTTTTTGTTTTCTTTCCCAACCTTCCCTTCTGTTTTTGTCCTTAAAGTGTTCATTCCCTGGTTCCCTGAATCCCTCCTGTGCTGTGGGTCTTGAGTCCAACACTCCGGATTCTTTTCCAGTTCCTCCAGTCAGTTTTCTGCAAAGCTGAGTCTGTGAATCCTCAGCCCAGATGTTACTCCCAGCTTTAACATCAAAATAAAAGAACTGGACCCAGAGCTTTACGCTTGGGTTCCTTTGAAACAAGTTGGGCAAAAGCATCAACCATTAAATAGAGGAAGTTTATAGGAGAGTTTTCTGCTCATGTGCAGCAACTCTACATCCCTGAAGTTACTTTCTAAATGACAAGTATTTGGCACAGACAGACTGTATCTGACCTGTGTGGGAAACTTCTTTGGCCTGGCTTTCATTAGACCAGAAGTTCCTCATTTTCAGGAATTTTGCTTCTCACGTTACCCAAATAGAGAAAACACAGCCCAGCACCAGGAACAGGAAGCTGAAAATAAATACTGCAGGTCTTGGTGTTGCAGCTCTGATGCAAAACCTGTGTCATTCATTGATCCTGAACCCCTCCTGACAGTCCAGGATACACAAATTCAATTACAGCTGTGCAGTTTGAAGCTATTTAAGTGGGAAATGGAGCTGATTGCTTGTAAGAAATTGAGGGTTTTCCCATTTCTTGCTATAGCCTGGTCAACAAGTGTTACATCTTATTGAGTATTACCCACACCATCACCACTCAAGGATCTGCCAGTTTCTGCCTCCAACACACCTAACCTTAACTTCCTACAAAGGAAACCTCTGTGTTCAGCTGTTTGGGGACCTTCAATGTGTACAGGCAAAACTGGTCTTGCACTGGCCCAAGCAAACACAACAGTGTAAATAAATTTTTAAGAGAACCCGCAATTATCTAAGTGAATTTCAACACCTCAAGTAAGTTTTGGGTGTTTCTGCTAAGGGTCTACAGAAGAAAAAAGTATCTAGCAGGTCCAAGTAATGACAATCAGTCATTTTTTAGGTGAAGATATGAACACCATGCCTGGAACAGCCTTAGTAATAGCTTATGGAGAACAAGGCAACTTGTGGCACGAAAGAAATCAGAGCAAAATATAATGGCAAGATCTCCAGTTTTCAATAACTAGAAAGAATTTTAAACAATAGTTTGTTGCTTAGGTATGTTCACGCAAACATTCTGAACCATGTTCCTTTTGGAGGAAAAAAAAAGCCTGTAAAAGGAGTATTTAGTTTTATTTAGAAAATTCATTACATTTTTTTTTCACGTTACAGTAAGAACAAGCACCATGTTTACACCACGAGTGAGGTTTGGAAGGCTGAGCGAGCTGCTCCTTGAACAGCAGAGGCATCAAATAGCACCTATACCCTGGGGCTTTAGAAAATGCCCCAAATCACAGGATGACTGAGATGATGGAAGTTACTGAAATCCATTTTGCATCCAGTTCTGGAATGCAACAAAGGGAAATCACCTTGGCAAAACAGCTCTTGTCACAGGCAGGGCCCAGCTGCAGCAGACGTGGCTGATTTAGGGCTAACTAGAGTTTGCAATTATCCACTAGGAATCCCCTCCCATGGACCAATTACCCTGAATTCCCAGTATTTCCAACCAGCACAGCGCAGAGCTGCTCCTTTAAAAGGGTTATTCAGCTGATTACACCTGAAGATCCACATCAGGGATGGAGCTAAACTGAGCTATGACAAATGGGCAGAAGAGAGAAACAGGTGAGTCAGCAAGGATGGAAAATATACAGCAGCATAGAAGAAACTTTCCTTGCAACAAGCCCACATGGATTTTTACCAAGTCAGATTTACAGCACCCATTCCATCATCAGTTCTTCCCTCCAGCAGCCCTGTTCATGGAGTGGTGCCAGGGAGTCACACACAGTCAGCCCTCCTGCACTCCCCTCACCACAGGGAGGGCTCCCAGTTCCACGGAAATGCAGGCACAGGAAGTTCTCCCTCAGGATCAAGCACAACACCTCACTTCTTATGGCTCTGCACAAAGGCAGGGACAGTGAGTGTGCCAGCCTTGACTCCTGCTCGGGTCTCAGGTTTGTGCTTTAATGAGAAGACAAGGGCTCGCACGGCCCTGCGATACGGAGCGCTAATGAGGCGGGAACAGAGATGAAAAGCTTCGCGCTCAATATTTTCAGCCAGTGGGTGATCAATCTGAAAACAGCAAAGTATAAAATTAGATCTTTACATTTAATAAGGAGACCAGCTGATTGAAATTGGAGTTTGGTGCTTTTCAGTGTTTCTTCATTAATCAGCTTAGATTCAAGGAAATCTGCTTCCCATCACAAGTGTAACAGGAAGAGCAATTTAATTCCACCCTAGCAATTAAGGGACAAGGCAACATGGTCAGTGGCAGGGAACATATCCCCACCTCCAGCTGGGTGGCAGTACTTTGCCATCACAACAGGAAACTAATCTGTGACAAGCTTTGGGTATCAAGCTCAACTGCAATTATAAGCTATGCTGTAGTGTCTCCATAAAGCTCACTTTTGATCTTGCTGATAGAAGATACCTTGGATACGATTTTAAACTTGATTCCAACAGCAATTCTAAGACATGCCAAACACTTGGCAACTCTGCCTGGTGCTATAAAGGGAAATGTGGGCTCTCTGTGTGTAGAAGGAGGTGTAATTAAGAATGTAGAAAGGGATTTGCTAAATGTTAATTATGTAGTTATTGCTTCAACATGTGCCAAAACCTGTAATTCAGCACAGTTCAGGAAAAAATCCCCCACCCTTCAAGAAATGGTTTTAATTTCACTTCTGCCTTTTGTGATGGGGAATCTCCCATGCTTTGCATGCAGGAGATTCCAGTGAGCCAAGCAGTATTCCTGCAAGTCCTTCGCCACACAGGTTTTGCTACCCATCACTAAAAAGTCCCATGGATCCACTCAGCCCCACCTTCCCTTCTCCCTTTTGTCAGTCTCTCAGGTGTCAGTGCAGCAGCTGTGGCTCCCCTGCCTTTATAAGTAGTTCAACTGCTGGGACCTCTGCTTGCACGTGTGGTGGCTGCAGGTGTTTTCAGGTGAGTCCTGTTCAGAGGCAATTCTGCTTTACTCAATTCTACTCGTTTTAGGGTGGTGCCAGAGTCTTTATGTCCCACAGATTTAGACTTTACTACCAGTCTAATCACCTCGCATAGCCGTGCTTTCTAAGATCTAAGCATGACCCAGCAAAGGTAAGTTCCTGCCTTTCTGAGGCATTTCTACAGCAAACCATCCTTCTGTGGTGGCCCAGATGAGATGGACTGGAAGCTGGAGAGGTTGTTCTCACAGCCAGCAAGCACACAACTTTGAAATTCTTGAGTGCTTAACACTTGACTTGTCATTTAAAGGGTAATTAATGAATAAATTGAAAAGGATTATTATTATGGCATTTCATAGACCAAGCAAACTAGTTATTAAGCCTTACAGCAAAGCCTTGTTCATTTAGTTAAACATACCTGAGGGATCTGGTATTTATCACCATTTTATACACTGTCAAGCTTACCTCTCTGTTTTTGCTATAGATTTAAATTTACAAATATTTAATTAAGAAACACCCAAAAAGTCCCACTCTTGCTTCCACAGCTGTTTAATAGGAAAAAACTTCATGCTCTATTAATTTCCTCCTTCTCTTGTTCAGCCCAACTGCAGTGGCCACACAAGTAATCTGTTGACAGGTTATGGAAATGACAGCAAATACACCTTGCTTACAATTAGCAGGCTCACTTGCTTAACAACCAAAAAACATTATCTACCTTGCAAATGAAGTTACTTATAAATAGGGATGTGCTGTGAATCCCTAAAAATAGGAACAGATCACCTGGTCTTGTCCCCACTCTGCAGGCAGGACCAGCTTGGCAGTAGCTCTGGCTGGAAAAGGTTTAACTTATTCCTACAAGAAGGAAGTTTTTGAGCCACAGACAAGTGGCTCTGAACTGTACCTCTAATTCCAGGGCTTCAGAGAGCAGCTTCCGAGCGTTCTTCCTGAAAGCCTCGGTCTTGGGGTCGCTCCTGACCTCGATGGAGGGCCTGCTGGAGTGCTCCCTGATGAAGGTTCGCCACTCCCTGTAAATGTCCTTGGCAAGGCCGGCCACGTCCGGCTCGGGGTGTTTGCGCATCTTGTTCACGGTGTGACCTGGAAAACAGCAACAGCTCCCTTGGGACTGGCAGGTGGGGAGAAGTACAACTGACACCAGCCAAATCACCTCGGTGCCAAAGCAGCCACACACGTTTTGAACTCAGGCAGTCTCAGCAAAACAACGAAAGCATTGACACAAACGTAAACACAAATGACTAGGAGCTAAGCATGGAGCCTGAGAAATCAGCAAGGAATTGTGAAAATCACCTTCCCAAGTCACCAAGTGTGGAGTGACACTTCTGTAACACAGGGCTATACTTAGTTTTTTACACAGATCCTGGATCTGGTGAAAGCTTTTAAGCTTGGCCTATAAAAAATGCTGGTTTTTAACTGGAAACCCCTTTAAGGAAGCAGATTTTGCTCGTGATGGCTGTAGCACTTTAACATGTGAACACCACGGTGACTCCAAGCAGAATCTTTCCCATCGAGAGGGCCTGGCAGTGCAGAAGAGGCTTTCCCCTGCGAGGAGACAAAAGGGACCTTCCTGCTTCCAGAGGGGTGTTTTTCCCTGGCCAGGAGTGCTGTCGGCCAGGAGATGTCACTGTTAGGCTTCAGTGGCTCTTCCAGCCCGGCGCTATTCAGACAGGCATTGGGAAAAATCCCGGGAAAAGCCTGAATAAACTGAACATAGCAAATGAGACGACAGATCAGAAGGGTGGGGAAAGGGGCAGATCACATCTCCTCTTCCAGGGCTCTGTGAACACAGGTCGGGCTGCTCTGATGGCAAACAAAGGCCGGGATGCTCTCCTTGTTCAGGAAAGGCAGAGACCATGTGGTCACACATTATCCCTCCCCCAAGTCCTAAGGAAAAGAGGCAGGCATCGGGCTGTGCCATTTGCATGGAGCTGCCCATCTGCCGGGGATTCCTCAGGATGAGGATGCAGGAAGCCAGTCTGAGGAGATTTTCTCACACCTTCAGAGGATTCAGCCAAATCAGATAAATGAGCACTGACAGACAGCAGAAGGAATAAAGCACTCAGGTACCAAGGAGAGCTCTTCAAAACTCTGATCACAAAAGGGGTGATGCAGTATTTCCGGGGAGGAATCAGAGGACAGCTGACTTTTTCAGTACAAGCTGTGAAAACTGCAGGCTTGATATCAACAATATTTCATTGGCAGCAATTTCCTCATTTCTTAAAAAGCTTCCAGACTAATCTCTTGTGTACTGACAAGCCAAGCAGACACAAGACAGCCTAATATTCACAGTTTAGATAGACCAGATGTACCTATTTTAGTGGAAAGTAACACTTCCTTGGAAGGTATTTTCTTCTTCAGCTCCTCCAAAGCTTCCATCAGGTTCTCTTTTGGTTGCCCAGGAAGCTCAAGTATAGACTTCCATCGTTTTATGTCTTCTACAACCACAACTCTCTGGGAAAGAGAAAAGCCATTAGGAAAGTGGAACATTGTTATGATAAATAAGGACACTGCCTTCATTTCAGCTAATGGGGCTGTTATCAATGCATGAATTATTAATCATGGCACAGAATATATGATGGGTGCTTGCTTGGAATTAGAAAACCCCTGCAAATCAAGACTCTAGTAACCAGAAAACAAAGTGAGAGGCTTCACCCTGGTCTGCCAAACTCTGGGCACATAACAGCAAACATCTTCTGGAAGTGTTCTGAATTTAGGGAATCCATTGTATAAATGTCTCTAAATAGGAAAAGGGATTAAGAGGGAGGTGACTGATTATCCTTATAATCCCACTCAGATTGACTGCAAAAGTACAATAATGCCAGCAAGGTGAGAAACAAAGCATTAGGGAACACGAATACCTGAGTACACTGCACAGTTGCAGCGTTTTCCACAGGTTTTGCCACAGACCTTGACAGAACAGACTGCAAACAGTGCAAGTCTCATATTTTGGATGCGAGGCATCTTATTCAGCAGTGGTCAGACAACTGCAGTGCTTTACGCACCATTCTTTTGATTTCTGTCACACACCGATGAACTTTTTGGTGCAGCAAATGTTTTGCTGTAGTGTTTCTACAAGCAGGTGACCAAGAGGGGTTCAGCTCTTGTGCAGGTCTCACGCAAGACGTCCATGAAATGAACAGAAGGGATTTCCTGGGGAGGGAGGAGAGCCAGCTGGAAATACAGAAGCTGGCGGTGTCACCGGGCTATGCTAGAATCGTGTGCCCAGCCTGACCCTGCACCACGCCGAGTTATAACCCATGGAACCCCCTCCAAGGCACCAGAGCTCTCTGCACCTGTATAATCACTACCCTGCGAGGATCCCACCTCAGCGCTGCAAAGATTTCAGTGCAGAGCCGGCGTTCGCACACCGCTCCTCCGCCGCTGCCCCGCCCGTGCCGCACCCGGTGCCGCGGGCTGGCGACCCTCCTCGGCCCCGGGAGGCCGTGCCCCCGCTCCCTCCCGCCGGTAACCTGCCTTGAGGGACTCGAGGGTGACCTGCCGGCAGACGCGAGGCCCGGGCGCGGCCCGGCGGGGGGTCTGCGGGTCGCGGGCGCGGCGCACCACGAACCGATCCATGTTAGCCCTGCCGCCCTCCCTCACGGAAGCCGCCGCCGCTCCACCATTTCCGCCCGGTAGTTCCCACCAGGGGCGAGGCCCTATGGGATGGCCGGGGGCACCCCGCGGTGCGGACAACACTTCCCAGCAGGCCCCGCGCGGGAGGCGACGCCGCTGCCTCGCCCTTTCCGCACGGTAGTGCCCGCCGGGGACGAGGCTCTATGGAATGGGCGGGGATGCCCCGCGGCACGGACTACACATCCCAGCAGGCCCCGCCCGGGGCCCGGGCACATCTCGCGAGAGGCTGCCGGCGGCCGGTGCCGGGGCGGAGGGACGAAGATGGCGGTGTGGCAGGGAGGCCTCGCCGTCCTCCTCCTGCTCCTGCCGCTGTTCCTGGTGATCCAGGCGGAAGCCGCCGCAGGGCCGCTTCCCGCCGCCTCCTCCGAGGCCTTCGACTCCGTGCTGGGCAACACGGCGTCGTGTCACCGCGCCTGCCAGCTGACCTACCCCCTGCACACCTACCCCAAGGTACGGGCGGGCCCGTCCCCGCACCTGCGCCGCTTCCCTCCGCCTCCCCCGGGGCCGGCACGGCCGTTCCTTTGCCCCTCTCCCCCTGCAGCTCCGTCTCTTCTCTAAAGACAGATATTTCGTTATGGAAATAGATGGGCAGGCTGCCGCTTGCCAGTGAAGCGCTGTTGTCAAAGTAGAGCTTTGTCGGTGCTGGGGCTTTTGTGGGTTTTGGGCGTTTTGGTGCTCTTGTTTTTTTTCCTCCTGTTCCTAAAAAGGCAGCTGTAATTTGGCTTGGGCTGCTCCGTATTTTGGGCACTGAAACAGTGCTGTGTTCGTGGCAGGGCAGAGATCCTGAGTCAGGGCGCCAGTGCGGCACTTGGATGTTGAAGGATGAAACAAATGATGGCAAGTAGCTCGTCAGAGCCTTCACGGGAATTTTTTCTATCTCATGATAAAATACTGAAATAGTGTCTGATAGGAATTTAATTTCATACCCCAGAGTTTTGCTGTTGATTGATGCTTTGTACAGCTTTGAACTACGGGCTTAAATTTGGAAAATCCGGGACCAAAAATCTCATCTTTCTTTGTTCTTTTTTGGCAATAAACTTCATTATCAGCTGCAGCTGTGTAGCAGGTGGAACTCTTACCCCAGATTTGGGATTTCTCAGGAAGGCAGCAGGCAAGTGGGGCAGTGCCAGGGTCGGGTAGCAGGGCTTTGTCTGCTTCCCCGTGGAATTCAGTTGGATTTTGTAGCTGATACTGGTGTCCCCATGGAAAGAAGGAACAGGGACTTGTGTGGAATACGAGTAAATTTACATGTGTACTTATGGCTTGTTTTGGTGCACTGCTCTTGTTTCTCTTGCAGGCCCTTTGAAGTTCAAGGAGGGCTGATATTTCTGTGATTTTTATTGCACTTTGAATTTTGCTACTTTACTTTTTGAATATGAATTTTGTTATGTGTCGCTGGAGCTGTTCACTAGTACAACCACATCTTCCTTTACATTTAGTATTTGTTCTGTTTGTCACAAAACTGCTGGTGGAATTGAAGGAAGTTGTTTTTGTTGTGATTGGAAAATAAGACAAAATTCATTGAGACTGTCATGGAAATATATCTGTAAACTGATTTATCAACTTACAAAAGATGTTTTCTGCAACAGCACCACGCACCTTGTCAGTGTTAGACTTGAATTTTGATTTATATTCACAATTTTCTACTCGTGTGCCTTTAAAGCCAGGTCGTTTACAATAGGTTGTACAAGAGGTGTGGTGTGTTTGGCTGTTGTTAAATTAATTCAGAGCCTGTTCTGCACCTGTGCAGTTCGAGTGGCTGCTGGCTTTGAAGTTCTGATTCATGGGTCAGTGACAGGGTGTGGTCAGAGGTGGGACACTCCGGTGACAGAGGCTTTAGTTCACATCCATCCCCTTGGTGCTGTGGACAGAAGAAACACTAGGTGTAGGATTTCTATATTTGCTTAATTTTAATGGTTGGCAGTTAGGAAGCACTTTTGCCCTTCAGTTCAATATAATAAATAAACATTTGTGTTTGTGGAGCTGGTCTGGCAATGAGCAGATAACCAGGATGCTGTGTAGGACATTAGAAAATAATCTCTTTCTCTGATAGTTCTGTTGGAGTTCTGATTAGAGTCATTAGTCTGATTAGATACGTTGTATTACGCTGTCAAAATTAGAAGTTTTCTGTCCTTTCCTGCTGGGTTTTACCATTTCACTGCTGAGAATGGAGATTTGCTACCCTTTGTAGGGTTAAACATCAATAAATCTTTTACAGCACTGTCTCTTACTTTCAAACACAACACTTTCTAAAAAATTCATTTTGCTTGTGAGTTGTGGGTTTGGAATTACAAAATAGCATTTGCTGTCCCAGGTTTGCCCACTGCAAAAGGAAAAGCTCTGATTGAAATAAATCCAGAGGTTGTTAGCGCTGCTTGGCTTGGGTTTATTTCAGGTTGTCCCGTGTTGAGCTGGGTTGTAGATCTGGTGGAGGGAAGGAGCACAAAAACACCCAACCAAACAACAAAAAAATGTTTGTTTTCTGACAATTTATTGTGGACTGGAGGGATGCAAGCCTGTCCTTGTGCCTCCCCAGGAAGAGGAGCTGTTCGCCTGCCAGCGGGGCTGCCGACTCTTCTCCATCTGCCAGTTTGTGGACGATGGCGCCGATTTGAATCGCACCAAACAGGAATGTGACTCTGGTGAGCCCTCAGAGCCCCTCCAGCATCCCATCATATGAAGACATAATGGAGGGGAGAGCTGCAATGTCTAAAAGGGTGGTGTTAAATTGGTGGCGTTCCTTCAGTTGTTTTGGGTTTGTTTAACAGCTTCTTAAAGTCTATGTACAGGATATTTTAAAAAAAAATTCTCAGGGGAAAGTTGTTTTCTGTGAGTTTCTCCTTAGTGTTGCTGATTTCCTGAACTTCTCAAGTATCATCAGTCTCTTTAAATAAATTAGAAATACTTCATTTTACTATAAACAGTTTGTCATAGAAAACACAAAATGCCTGGGGGGAAATCCAGGCAAATGAACACTTGTCTTTTAATAATTCCCTGTGACAATCAGTCCCATTTGCCATTCCTGACAAATCTGTGTATAGAAGTGAATTGTTAAGTGGAGCAAGAACACAGATCTTAATCTGCCTTGTAACTTGTGGTCTAGGCTACATCCTAAACTTTCCCTGCAGCTAAACCCTTGGGAATGAAGTACATGTTTTGTTTGGAATAGACTTTTTAGTACTGGTTACTAATTCTCTCAGGCTATCTGTGTTAGAGCAAAGATTTCACAGTGAAGATGAAATATAGAATCATCTAAGTTGGAAAAGACTTTTAAGATCATCATTGCCCCAGCACTGCCAAGCCCACCACTAAACCATGTCCCCAACTGCCACACCTTTAAATCCCTCCAGGCATGGTGTGTGATCCAGGCTAATTAACAGTGGTTTTGGAATTGTATTGAACTTTCTTCCAATGATATTGAGGAAGCTGATTCACTGTTTTATTCAGAAATAAAAGGTAGGAGCTCTCTTATCTTTACTGCCAGTAAGCTCCAGGCCAGC
Source organism: Ifrita kowaldi (assembly GCA_013398055.1). NCBI lineage: Eukaryota > Metazoa > Chordata > Aves > Passeriformes > Cinclosomatidae > Ifrita > Ifrita kowaldi. Next base: position 24,313 of record VZRS01009644.1, on the reverse strand, counting down.
ACTCAAGGAAGGCTTTTGTTCTCTCAGTCGCTCGTGAAAGCAGGAGAGCTTGTGGCCAGCTCAGGTAGGGAAGCAGAAGCCTGACATGGAAAGATGCTGATGTGTTACAAAACTGCACTAAATACTCCAGAAATGGGCTAATGCTCCAGTCTGTCGCACTGTGTGTGTAGCTGTGCTACAGCCTGTCAGTGTAGTTGTCAAACCACACACCAAAGAGTGCCATAAAGCAGGGTAACGTAGCAATAGAGCACATGTAGAGTAATGGAACAGTTGCTTATTTCTGGTTTAACTCCCCTTTCTGGGACTGTTGTCTTTGCTGGCTTATGTTCTGTAATCTGCTGGTGGGTGCCCTGAGTGAGTGTTCTGTGCTTGGCAGATCCATCTTGGCTGATCTGCTCAATTCTGTCTCTGGTGCTTCCTGCAAACACTGACTCGGTGGCAGTTGTAGCGTGGAATGGCTGCTCAGGTGCCATGAGCTGAACACTCAAATGTTTAGCTGCTGCTGCCATGCTTCCTGCCAGCTTCTTAGTCTTTATGATGGTCCATTTGCTCCTCTGGAAAAGTGGGAGAGCACCTGTCCTCTGTGTTGCTTCTTGGTTTGATTCTTTAGTTCAGGTACTACTGCAACACTGTCCACATAAGCTTTAGAATTGTGCAGGAGAGCTGTGCCTGTATGTCATCTGCCTGATTTGTCCATGGGCAGAATAAACTAAATTATTCTCTCCAAATATTTTAGATTTCTTGGTCTTTATGATCTCTAGTGAGCAATTAATAGAAGCTCTCTGTAAAACAAAGAGTTAGCTTCCTTTTTCATAAGAAATGATTCCATAATACTTTCAGTGCAGTTTCTGTATTAGCAGGAAACGCTCCTTTGATTTTCCTTTGATACCATGGCTTCTGCTGTTACCTCAAAGGGATTCAATGGACTGATGGTCCCTCTGTTCTCTTTAGGATTCCATCTCTGTTCTGTGATGTTTATGTGATATGTAGAGGAAAGCTGTAGTGGCAGTGGGAGGATCCATGAGAACTTGCATCCCTGGACTCAGCCAGGGTAACGTTGGTGATCGTTTGCTCTGACTGCAGCCAGATTTCACCTCCCTGCCCTGTTGAAGTTCTGATTCTGTCATTAGACCTCAGAGCAAATGCTACCCTGGCATTGCCATATCTTCCTCTGCAAATGGGATTGTCAACTGCTGCTTTGTTTCTGATCCAGCTTATTCTGGGAATGTTTTCTTAACTAAAATGCAGAATGTATCATCTCATTTGGGGAATTTCTCCCTTGCAGCCTGTACTGAAGCATACTCCCAATCTGATGAACAATATGCTTGCCATCTTGGATGCCAGAACCAGTTGCCGTTTGCTGAGTTAAGGCAAGAGCAAGTAAGTAGGTGACATGTTTTTCAAATACCACCTACTTGTTTCTGTTCAGTGTGTGTCTTCTCTTTTAAAAATTTCTTCAAATGGAAAATAAATCTTCCTAAGGACTGAAATCTAGACATGGGGCAAGGGGTGAGCAAGGACAAAACTTCTGTCCTTTTCAAATAAAAACAAATGGAAAAAATGTTAATGTTATGCTTGCAGTTAATGTCCCTGATGCCAAGAATTCATCTCCTCTTTCCTCTGACACTGGTGAGATCATTCTGGAGTGACATGATGGACTCAGCTCAGAGCTTCATAACATCCTCATGGACTTTCTACCTTCAAGCAGATGATGGCAAAATTGTCATATTCCAGGTGCTTCCTTTTTTCATTGAGATTAAGGTGTCCTGGCTGCTGACTTCAACTCTGCTCCTTCCAGCCAAAGACTGTAGAGCACCATCCAAAGTGTTTCATTTTTCCTAGTATTTCACTGCCTTTAGGGCCATTTTAAAATTCAAACTTAAAAGAATGGAGCATGTCTTTAGGTTAATTTTTGTAATAGTTCTGAAAATGTAAATTATCAAAATCAGTGGAAGCTTTCTAGCAGAATCTCCTAACTCCTTATTTTGTTTTAGTCAAAGCCAGAAGTGCAGTATGTTCCACAGCTTGATCAGGAAACTGGAGATACAAGAGGATCCTTGTCACTGAGTAAAACAGCCTGTAAGTTGTTCTTTGTGTTTTGGAAGAGTAAATGCAAATGTTCCCTGTCATGCAAATTAAAAAAATGAAGTTACAGGTGGCATATGAAAGCAAAGTTTTATAAAGCTGCAATATAATTATTTACTGTGCAGAGTGCACTGTGTACACTTGGCAAAGTGTGGTAGAAACCAAGTTCTGCTGGAAATGGAAACCTGCAAGCTGGGGCTGTTATAAAAGCTTCCTTTTATGCTGTCTGTCCAGACAAAGTGTGTGGGGTTTGGGTTTTCCCTGTCCTTGCTCTCCTGACCTCTGTTTTGCTGTTGTACCTCAGCAGAGGGACGTCCAGGGAGCTCACAGACATTCCGGGGACTCTTTGAGGAGCGAGCAAACGACAGCTTCTTCAAGTGTCTTTCCATGTATGTATGTCCTGGGGTGTCTGTGCCCACTGAGGAGGGTAAAGGCCTTTCCTCTGTGTGTGCAGCACTCTTGGGAGGTCTCAAGGTCTCCCAAGTCTGTAGGCTCAGGATGCACAGCATCACAATTTTGTATCTGACTGTTAGTGCTGCTTTGCTGTGCTGGACCCATGTTTTGTGCAGGCTGTCCTGCCAACTTTGATTTTTCCTTTCCATTTCAAGTGAACAACATATTGATAATTTCCTGCACTGTTTTTCGAGTGTGTTCTGGGAACTGTTTAATCAATACTGTGTTTTGCCTGTTCATTAGCTCTGGATGTGTTTTAGGGCAAAGCACTTGTTTGGGATTGTGTTATGTAGCACACTGCTGTGTCTTGTTTCTGGGCTGAAAATACCCAGTATGTATTTATTAAAGCTTTTTTTATTTTGTCCTTAAAAGTTTACACATGCAGGATCAGTGAGTTCCCCCCAGATGCATAACAGAAAAAACAGTTTTTAAATCTGTAAACAGGAGGATGATTAGAGCCCAATAACTGAATCCAGCAAGTCTTTTGTGATATCAAAGAGGCATTAGAGTACCCAGGAGTCTGCAGTAGGCTGTGTAGCTGGAAGAGCCAGAGACTAATAAATTGGCAGGAAAGGCAGTCAAAAATGAGCCAAATTTTTTAGAGTCCATTGTCTTGTATTCACTCTATAAAATCTATCTACATTCTTCTCATTTCAGAAATTCCAGTTGGATTTTAACCACTACGCTCGTCCTGTCAGTGCTGGTGCTGCTCTGGATTTGTTGTGCAACTGTAGCCACAGCTGTGGAGCAGTATGTTCCATCTGAGGTACTGCATTTCAGAAGTACAGTATTTTGAGTTTATTCATTATATTGCTTTGACATTACAGCTGTCTAGAGACTAAGAAATATTTGGGGTTAAGTTCAGTTAGAAAGAGGGGTTTTTTATTTTGTGGCTGTGGACGGCAAACCAATTTTGTTTAAGTGATTTTATAGCTGAGCATTCTTGCTCATTCCTGTGGCTCACAGGAGCTCTGAGCTTTACTCAGATGTGATGTCTTTTGGCAGATTTAATACGTTTCTTCTGGATGCAAGTCCAGTTCTAGCCATGAATTTCAGATGTTACAGAAAGCCTGGGTTAGCTTGTGTTGCAGGGCTGCAGCCATCAGAGCCTGGAATTCAGCAGCATACTGAAATTAATTTTATTCACAGTATTTTGTCTTAAAGTAACTTGTTTAAATGTTTCAGAAGCTGAGCATCTATGGAGATTTGGAATACATGAATGAGCAAAAACTCAACAGATACCCACCCTCTGCACTTGTTGTGGTTAGATGCAAGACTGAGGAACATGAAGAAGCAGGACCTCTTCCTACAAAAGTCAATCTGGACCAATCTGCAATTTAAATCCATTGGATCCGATAGACTAATTCTAACAGAGCTAGCAACTCCTGATTGCTTGTGGTGGTTCTTCAGATGAGAAGCTTAGCAGCCAGTCTTTAAATGCAAATCAACAAATGTCATGGGATTTTGTTTTCAGCTAGTAGAGAAGATTCAGACATTCAGACATGAATTCATGTTTGTTTCCAGGCATAATCACTTTTCACTGGTGTTTGCTATGTGTCTTTTTGCTTACAAAAGTTGTAAGCATGCTTTCCATACTTCTGCCAGGACACTTTCAAATTTACTTGTGTGTTCTAGGATGTAATGTGTACAGTCAGAGTTAGCTTTGTAAAGGTATAAGACATTTTAAGTAGGCAGGAGATGCCTTTCTAGTGTTGCACTTTCTGTTGTAGTTAAGAGAAAATATTATAAAATTATCTGCTGAATTTTTTTGTACTTGTTAATGTCCATGCACAAACAACCCTGTCTCCAAAAACAGAAATATATTTTTTCTATGGTGTGGCAATATTGAAGGTGGAAAGCATTTGTGAGGTACTGTAAGCTAGAACTCAGCTTGTGAAAGATGGAAACTTTGTTAAAATTTACAGACATATCCCTTCACGTGCAGAACATAACATGGTCAGTTATTTTGTCAAGCTTTAGCCTTTAAGTCTTAAATTGCTTGTAAAGTTAGCACTTGTGTTTTCTGAAAACTTCTACTTTCTGTTCTTGATTAACTATTCTGGTCTTGTAACTTCATTTACAGAAACAAGTTGATTCCTGAGAAATGAGAGCAGACAAATAAAATTGACTGTATAGAAAATGTTGACTATATAGCTTTTTGCTATGGTTAATTATTGACCACAGCAGGCTCAGTGTGAAAGCCTGTCTGTAGCCTTCCTCTCATGGGCAACATGACCTGATTTTTGCTGTGTGAGTCACTAACAGAGCAACAACTGACAACGTCCCTCATGTCTAACCTATTTTTTGTGGATCTTATTACATGCTGGTTCCCACAGTTGTTGGCACGTTAAGGGTGTCAGTGATTTATTTTATTTAGGGTGTCTGAGTGCTGGCTAGAATGCAAGGTCTCCAATTCACTGTCATCTTTTTGTCGATTAGACAGAATTCCCTCAAGGGTTTAAAACAATGTACTGAAGAACTGTGGAGATTCTGGGTGATACAGTGTGAAAACTCTGTGATACAGTGATGTGTTCTCTTACTTAAACGTGGCTCGGTGGTCGTTCCCAACTTGTCTGTGAGCAGAGGGTTGTGTGGCTGCAGCTGATGGGGCCTTGCTGGGGCCTTCAGGAAGGAATGTGCAGACCCCAGCCCAGCAGCACTCCAACAGTGTGGCTGTCAGGAGCTTTCAGCCCATTGAGGATGTTTGTTTTAAGCAGGTTTCTATCAGCCTGCAGGAAATGCAGTCTGAATTAAATTAGCAGTACCTCTTCATGCTGAACTCTTCAGTGGGACAGCCCAGAAGTTTGGGTGCCAGCAGCCTTTTGCCCTCTGTGTAGGTGTGATTGCAGAGGCCTTGCTGTGAGAGGGGACAGGGTGATGTGTGAGGACACTGCTCACTGGGCAGGGACAGGAGCTCCCCTGTCAGTGATTCTGCAGCAGCGATTCAGCCGTGTTTCTGCTGGCGCAGGCAAAGCCCAGCACGGCCCCGCTCTGCTGGGGATGCCAGAGCTCAGATCTGCTGTGTGCAACCCTGTTCAGCAATTACTCTGCCAATGCTGGCTTTACTTCAGAGATTAGTGCCCATCTTCTTAGCACTGTGGTGGTTGGGATTTCCAGAAGAGACTTCAGCAATCCCCATTTTTCTAACTGAATAGCTCATGGAAATGTTTGCAAGTCTGTTAAAATGTTTTTCTTTACCATTACACGTGGTTGCAGAGGGAGCAGCTCTGTGCAGACGTGGCTCTTTGCTTGTTCCAGCATGGACAGTACAACCTCTGTTAGGCTGATGACTTGATTTCACAAAACTTTCTCTTCAAAACTCCATTGCTTACAGCCCTGGGCTCGAGTTAAGCAAACAACTTGTGCTTTCATTGGGTGTTTTGTCTTTTGTTTGCTGTTTAATGACATTTCAGCTGGGTGATCTGTGCAGTGCAGCCAGCGATTCAGCAACGTGCTCTTGGGTCACAGAGAGCTCTGTGCCTGTGGCACTCTGGCACTTGGCACTGCTGTGTCCAGAGCCAGCCAGAACCTGAGGAAGTTGGTAAGTGTTGTACTTGTAAACTTGTCAAAAGATCTTCCCTCAGTAAAATCAGATACTAGTAAGCAATTGAACTGTTTCTCAAGATTTCTAATCTAAATGGACTCTTTTAAGCTATCTTGGCATTTGGCTTTGCAAAATGTCATTTCCTATTCATTTTTTGTCAAATGTTTGACTTACTGACATCTCCATTTTCAGAGGCTGCAATTTGGGTTTGAGCTGTGCTCAAAGCCACTGTTTAAATGAAGGGCCTTAAATTATTGAAATTGCAGGAGGAAAGCATTTTATATTCTCTTTAGTCATGTGTTCAACTGAACTATATCAGATTTTGAATGGAATCATCTGGACACAAATAAGGTGACCCTCTTTAGTGTGTGCAATTCGCTGCTGCCAGAAATAGCCAACTGACGTTTGGGGGAAATTGGGAGGTTTTTAGGTGCTAGAATTAACAATAACCTTCTATCATATTGGATACCTTAATATTTGCTGCCTCTTCAGCTGTTCTGATCTTTGGCAATTTTTAAAATTTTTTTTTTAAACTTCAGAAAAGCTTGCTTATGTTTCTTACCTCGCTGTCATGAACTCATCTTTTCTGAACTCTAAGCAGTCTTTGATGTGGGGTAACTGCTCTAAAATCCAACTGCCTGGTTGGCTACAGCTGAGCTTGATAATCCTGCAGCAGGAAACAGATGGTGGTAGATGTCAGGCTGTAGAATCACTGAATTTTTTAGCTTGGAAAAGACCTCCAAGAATGAGTCCAACCATTCCCCCAGTACTGCCAATGCCACCAGTAACCCATGTCCCCAAGTGCCACATCCACATGGCTTTAGGGGTAGTTACTCCACCATGGCCCTGGGCAGCCTGATCCAATGCCTGACAACTCTTTCAGTAAAGAATTTTTTTTTTCTGCTGTCCAATCTAAACCTTCTCTGGTGCAATTTGAGGCTGTTTCCTGTTATCCTGTTGCTTGTTAATTGAGAGAAGACTCCAGCCCCCATCTGGCTCCAACCTCTTTTCAGGGAGTTGAAGAGAATGAGAAGGTCCCCCTGAGCCTCCTTCTCTCCAGGCTAAAAACCCCCAGCTCCCTCCCTCATTACATTGTGCTCCAGACCATTCCCCAGCTGTGTTGTCCTTCTCCAGACATCTCAGATGGACATTTGTCTCCAAGAGTGGCTTTACTCCACATTTTAAACCCTCAATTGTAGATTGTTTTGCAGGGTATGCATAGCTGGCCTGCTTGACCTGGCTCTTACACAGGGCTCTTAGTAAACTCTTGCAAGAACAACACAGGCTCCTCAAAAACTTTATGTTGGTGCTTTTTCTCCCCACTACCCCCACGGAAAAGCTGCCTGCTCATGAAATTTCATCCTTGAAGCTGTAAAACTCTCGTCTGCACGTGCTGTGCCGAGACCTGCAGCCAGCTTAGAAGGCTGCAATGTATTTGTAACTTCGTGTTTGCTGCAGGCTGAGCTGCTAAGCCTTCCTGTGGGCCTGGAAATTCAAGCACACAAGTAAAAGAGGACCCTGGAGGATTCCCCATGCATGTGCTCATTGCCCAAGCAAGGAAGCTGTTCCCGATGGTTGTATCCTGCACAGCTCTCCTGTGATCTCATCATCTGGCAGGAGCCTGGGCTGGTGCTGCCACAAGGGCAGTGTGACAGCTCTGTCTTGGGGAGGAGGTGTGGAGAAAGGAGATTTTCATGAAGATGAGCAGACTGTCTTCCCTCAAGCTTTCATTGTGAAAGGGGCTTTTCCCTGGCTGGCACCAGGGTTAATGCAACCAAGATGAGCTAGAGGTGAGTGTTTGTCTTCCGAGCTGTCAGCAGAGCTCTCAGCTTCCGAAATCTGTTTGCGTTATGAGTTGTCTGAACCCTGTTGTGAAACTGTGACACAAGAATGACAGAGTTTGTGCTTGGCTCTCATTGAGGGCTGGAGCAGGGGTTCAGCACTGCCCTGCCAGTCCCCTCCTGTCTGTGCAGTGCCCTCCTTGCTCTCCTGCCTCTGTTGGGTTTGTATCCTGGTAACATCACTCCTGCTGAGGTGCAGAGAACTCCCTGCGGCCCCTGGAGCTCTGGGAAGCATGAACAGAACTCATCCCCAGGTACAGTCCTTCAGAAAAATCCTACATACAGCTGTTCTCTGAAGTACTTGTGTTCTTGATAGTGCTGTTTGCCTGACCTCTTTATCACTGCTTTCTCTGAGATTTTGAGTTGCTTCTACTGAACTTGACACAAAAGAGAAGTGTTGATACAAAGCACTGGACTTGGTTAGTGTTTGCTTTACAAATGGGTAATTAAGGTTTAAAAGGTGATGTGATCGATTGTTTTGGGAATTAAAGCTGGGCCACATTTCCACCAAGGCAATTTTTGCTTGTATGTAACAATAAGGGAGTACATGGTGTATTCCTGGGTAAGATGGTGTGAGAACTAGAAAGGCAAAGTTTGTGTGGCTGTGGGATTCTGTAAACAACCTTTTATCCCTTTCCTTCTAGAGAAACGGTGATGTAGCTACTTTTGGTTCAACACAGTCCTTCTCTAGAGAAAGAGGTAATGAATAAAATGCAGAGTTCTATTATTAAAGCATAAGTCAATTGAAAGTATTGATGTAATGCAAAGTACAACCAGTATTTATGGTCTGTTTGGACTGATTTTCCCCCTTTTCTGTGTAGTGAAATAATCAGACTATAAAATTAATAAACTTCAGCTGTTCTGTCTTGGCCTGGAACTGGCAGTCGCATGTGTAGTGGTATGATAGGTGATCCTTGTCTGTCACAGAAAGGCTCATAATGAGCTTGCTATGGGCTTTCCATATGTCTTAATAGCCAAACTCCTGCAAATTTTGCCCATACTCTGAAGGACAAGGTGAGATCAAACAGAATCAAATAGCAAGCCTGTAGATCAGGCTGCAACTTTTCATCACTGCCATTATTTTATACTCAAGTCTGTTTGTAATTGTTGTGCTTTCTGGTCAGAGGTGTTTTGTAGACACAGACATGCTGTAATTTACCATTTCTCCTCTGAGCTGAAATGTTCTGTGTTTGGCTCCTGCTTGAGTGCAGCAGAGGGGGGAGGTTGCTGGAATCAGGATCCTTTTGCTGTTGAGCAAAGGCTGTGCCTTCCCTCAAGTTTAAACACTGAAACAACTAAGTAAACACAAAGCACAGCTAAGACAAATTCTAACTTAAACGTTCTTTAAGTTCCTGAAAGCTTTTAAAAATTATAATTAAAGATTTTTACGTTCAGATATACCAAAATCAATTATACAGGCAGGATTGTCTGAAGTGACTGGTTACATGTTTCTGAGATGACCACACTAGTATTTTTTGCTATTGGTGTGGGAACATGAAGGAATGGAGGAAAATACCCTGTTGGTTTAGAGGCAAAGCTCCAGGTGCAGGTTGCTGAGGTGAGGGCGGGTGCCTGGCGTCGCTCCTACGTGTGCTGCCATTGTGTTGCAATGACTGTGGGTTTGGCCTTTAGCTTCTGCAGTTGGTTTGATTTATGTACCTGACTTTCTGAAAGCTGGAGTCCCTAGAAGGTTGCTATGCCTGGAGAGGTTGTTAGGGAGGGACAGGACAGCTCTTCAGTCTCTTCTCACCATTTTGTGCTGATAGGCCAGCCTCATTCCGTGGGAGTGTGAGTCCTGGTTGGGGCAGGAAGCCTGAAGTGCTGTAAAATGAAATCTTACCTGTTGAGGAGTTTTGCTGTGGGCTTTGGGAGGGCACCTTCCCCAGCCTTACACCGACTTGCCTTGTGTTTCGGTGTCACTGCTGTCCCACAGGGCTGGGCAGAGGCTTGGCCTTCATCCTTCTGCATCCAAGTCCACAGGATGAGCTCTGATGGAGACATGGCATTTGTGCCATTCAATCCTGGTGCTCTGTAACAGCGGCACAGGTTCTTCCACACTACAAGCAGCAAAATTCCCTATGAGGAGGTGTTTAATGTTGGAGTTTGGCTCTTTAAACTCAACTGTCAACCCCTAAACCCCAGCAGCCCACAGCAGTCTTGCATGCAGAGACCCCAAAACATCAGCCTTGTGTCCCTGCACTGTCCTCTCTGAAACACCCCAGACCCTTCCCCAGCCCCTCACGTCTCTCTCTTGCCTCCCCCAGGCTGCTGCCATCCATGTGGTGCCTGCACTGGCTGCACACGGAGACACCTCTGCATCTCTGCCGTGGCACTGCTCGTCCTCGTGGCCGCCCTGGCCGCGGGAGTGGCACTGGCACTCCTGCCACGGCCACCAGGTTGTATCCCAAGAGTGGGTTATTTTTTTGGTAAGGGAGGCAGAAATGATGCTGCATGAGCACAGCCCTCGTGTCCATCACTGTTTGTTCAGTGGTGCTCTGCAGCACAGACCAGGAGGAAGGAAAGGGACGAGCAGGGTGGTGGAGGCTGTGCCAGCTTTGCACAGCCCAAGTGGCCACCAGCCATTTCCTGGCTCTGCTGTCCTGCCCCGTAGGGCTGGGATAATTCTGGGTAGCACTGTCATACTTAAGACTACTGGTGTGGTTTTCAGACTCTGCCATGAACCTACCAGAGATTAATCCTGGCCCCTGGTTATTTCCAGAACAAAAAATTAATTTCAGAAACCCCCCTTTACTCCCCTTGATCTATTCCTCATATAAAAATGCTGGAAAATAAAGATTTTCTTGCTTTGCCCTCAGCGAACCGCTTCTGCACAGCCCCCAATAACCGGACAGGCTTCTTGTGTGATGACAGAGTGACCTGTGTCCCAGCCAGCTGGGTCTGTGACAGGGTCAGCAACTGCAGGAACGGAGAGGATGAGCAGGAGCAGCTCTGTGGTGAGTGGTTTTGTTGTAAGCATCCCCCCTGCACTGGTCTTCCAGTTGTGAGACAGCAGCTGGGGTTTCTCTACTCCTGTTCCGGCCGCCTAAGTGAGCAGATAAGGCTGGTAGAGCCTTTGTGAGGCAGATGCTGAGAATGGCACTGCCCAAAACCAAGCGGGAATGCCAGGAATCAAAGACTCCAAGCTCCTCTGATCTTCCTAGGGTTTTTTATAAAACCATGCTGTAGTTTTCCTCCATCAGTGAAGCTGTACGCCTACATAGGTAATTTTCCGTTCAGTCACCCTGGGGAAAAAACTACATAAAGCAGAAACCTGGAGCAGACTTCCAGTGTCCAACGACAGAGCTTCCCCATTTGTTCGTGTTCGTTTGATACTGCGGGGGAAGTGTCCTGACAGCAGCCTTTGGTGTGTGCCATCCCCATTTTAGCTAGTGTGTCTGTGCCTGGTGGAGTTAAGCATGTCCTGTGTGTATGCCCTTGCAGGTGACTTGCCCCACAGCCTCCCAGGATACCTGGTTTTCCCCTGCAGTAACCGCAGATCCTGGGTCTATGCTGACCAGAGGTGTAACGGGATGAACGACTGCGGGGACTGCTCTGACGAGATGGGGAGCTGTAAGTCTGTCTGCTGGCTCCTGCCTTTCCTGCTGATGGATTGCAACAGGTTGTACAGGTGTGGTGCTCGTGGATGCTGCTGGAAATGCCTGGAGGCTGGCATCCACCACTAAAACACAAAATAGCTGGGATAGGGTGTGAATATGAACCATGCAGGCTCAATCCCACCGGCTGCCAAGGCTTCTGCATCAAAGCCCGGGGGCAACTGAAAGGGGAAAGGCTCCATGCTTTGCTCCCAGTCCCAAAAGTTGCTCCTCCTCTGTGGCTTGCTGATGTGGAACAGTTTCATCAGGATGTGTAGCTGTAGTCAGTAGTGACCATTCATTTTGGCCTTCGGTAGCTGGTCAGCAGATGGGTGCATCTCCGAGCTGGGCAGGAGCTGAGTCTCAGCAGCTTCAAAGCCATCAAGATCCTACTCTTGCTAAAATGAGCAGCAGGTTTGCTCCTAAGTAAGCTCCATAGTTTGGGGGAAAAAAAGAATTAGTTAGTTGTTCCTCCCAGGATGGCCTGTCTGCCATGAAGGTCATTGCAATGTCACAACCCTGGTTGTCTCCCACGCGTAGCACCAAACCTGTGTCTTCTTTGGTGGGCTCACAGCCGCAGGGTTGTCACAGTGGCTTTTCTGCTGGGGGATTTTACCCATATAAGGAAGGAGGGAGGGGGTCAGTGCAGCAGAAGCATTTCAGTTCCCTGTTTTCCATCCTTCCCAGTGGCTGCCTGCCCGCCGTGCGGGTGGGAGTGGTGGAAGTGCAGCCCTGTGCACTACGAGTTCTGCTCCTGCATCCCCAGGAGGCTGTGCCGGGATGGCATCCAGCACTGCCTGGGCTGGTCCGACGAGTTCATCTGCACACCCTGAATCCTGGCACCCATCCCTGCTGGGGACAGCAGGGTGCTTCCCACTCGTCACCCTGGAGCCTTGGGGTCCTGCTCTGCCGCCCGCTTGGGAAGCTCCAGCCCAAGCAAATCCTCCCCAGCAGTGCAGTGACACCGACCAGGGACCAAGGGCAGCCCTTGGCTGGACACTGTCTGTGGGAGAGCTCCCAGGAATCTGCTGCCATGTGAAGGTGAGCACTTCCTACATGGGCAGCACTGACTCGATGCTGTGCTGTGCTGGAGATGCTTCAGCAGTCACTGCTGGCACAGCCCTGTGCCGGGGTTTCTCCTCTCTGGACGTGCTGGGGCCTCTGCAGGCAACCACGTGAGGGACACTGAGAACTGCCCCAAGGAGCAGAGCTGAGTGAGGTGAGTCTCCAACACATCTTCACAGTCCTGATCTTCACTGGCAGGAGGAGAAGCTTCTATTTGTGTTCAAAACACATCTGCAGGTGGTTTCAGCAGTGACTTCGAGGGCTCTGTGTTGATGCTCCTGGGATGCTTCCTTGGGAATGCTGTGCTGGAGGTGACACCGTGGGGAGCTGCTGCTCAGGCCACCTCCTGCTCCCTTCTCAAACCATAAAGGACTACACGGAGAGTGTAATGGCAAGGAAAACAGGAGAAGTTTCAGGGGTTTGGGGAATAAATCATGTCCTTGTGACAGAGTAGCTGTCCCTGACAGCCAGGGCAGGGAACCAGCAAGTAAATAACCTGCAGGGCAGCGCAGTTTTGCAGCAGCAGGTTGAGAACAGCCATGGAGCTGGGATAGGTTTCACTGAAGTTGGCAAAGAAAGGAGGAAAAAGAAGTCGCAGCCTCAGAGCAGAGAGCAGCAGAAAATCAAGTGCTGCTCCCAGGGCGGTGCGGGATGACACTGGATCTGTTTGCTGCTTGTTTGTTTTATTCCTCTGCCAGCAAGGCAGGATCAGGCAGCCAAGCCTTCAAAGCAGTCCTCAGGATATAGGTATGGACATGACACTGAAATTTAAGAAAGATGAGGTTTTCTCTGCTCCTTTGAAAATCTCATCTGTGTCTAAAACATTGTCTCTGAGGAAAACCCCACAATGACAGTGAATACTTTTACTTTTCTAGGCCCAAAATAAATATGAGGTGATCTTTTTTCCATTGCCACCCCAGGTCATAGATATTTAAAAATAAAGCCCTGTTCACTCATTTCTGCTCTGTCCTGTGATCTGCAGCTCTGCCTGTCACCATAACTCAGATCAATGGTGAATGTTTCTTCTAATTTGTCACTGGGATGCAGCTGGAAATCTGAGATCTTTTTATAAATAGCTTTACAGTACTGTGACTCACACGTCACCTGGAATGAGATGGCAAAACTCTGCATGGGTGAATGTTAAAGCTGCTTTTATTCACCTGTCCCTCTCCAGGCCTGGCCAGGGTACACAGCTTACTTTCTCTGTGCCTGTAAAATGTTATCCCAGTGCAACAAGAATTGAACCAATCAGCTTTTAAAAAAAATGCAGCAACTCTCATGCTCAGCACAGGGCCCAGGTAATGGGACTGGTAAAAATAGGATTGGTAAAAAAAATGTGCATCTCTCCGTGGTCAGATCAGCAGATCTCCAATGGTGGAAGGGCTGGCCAAAAATTCCATGGTGGCAATTGCACCAGAAGCAGCTTGGGGGGGAAGACTGCACATCTCCCTCCCCATTGAGCTGCTGTTTTGAGTCACAATTTGTGCCATTATTTGTCTCAGCAGAGAGCTGATGTAGTTGTCAGGGGAAGCTATTAATAGCCTTGAGTTTCTGGGAAAAGAAAGTAGGATTTGCATGCAAGTGTGCCTGTTTTGTTTGTGTGTAGTCCTTTTTTGAGGAAAATTCTGCAGTAAGGGAAAGACAAAGGGGTTTTGTTCTTTATGCATTTTTAAGCTGAAGTTCATTTTCTTGGCCTCTTCATGGTTTCCAAGGATATGCTGCTTTTCTTGGTGATGAATTACGGTAAACAACAGTGCAAAAAGGAAGATACCTTCTGAAGAAGCACTAGTAGGGGATACCTGGAGAAAATCCTTGGCCTCATGAGGCCTGAGAGGACAATGATGGGCACTGTGCACCTCAGCCAGTTTTGATGGAAACACTCAGGGCAGGAATTCAATGATAAACAGTTACCTGCAGCATTACAGCTGCACAGACCAACACAGAACAGGTCTGAGTGTCCAGGTGTTTTACAGCTGATCTGCATAATTCATATTTGAATCATAAATGCCCCTCAATGTTTTCAGATGGGGAAGTACAGTTAAGTGTATTGCAGGCACAGTGAAAATGGGTTTTAAACCACAGAATGATCTCAAATGCAGTGAATTTTTGTCAGGGAGAATATATTACAGCTGCAGAGCATAATCTCTACCTCATTCCAGCTCTCATGTCCTGGGCTAAAATGAGAAAGAAAGGGAACTTGTGCTCCACTTTGGGCTTCTGCAATGCCTGTTGGCGAGGTGTTACAGCCTCTGCCTCCCTCCCCAGAGGCCTGTGCTTATCGTTTGAGCTCCCTCCCTCTGCCACAGCTCCATCAGCACAGCCTGGTGCTTTCAGGCTGAGGTTGCTATTCTGGCAGCACTGTAAACATCCCATGGCACTTGACAAGCCCAGTGCAGCTTCATTTCAGATGAGCTGCAGTGATTCGTGTCCTGCCCCTTGAGAAGCAGGAGAGGAGCAGCTGTTCTGGTGAAAAACACCTTCATCAGAAGAGTTAGTTAAGGATGACAACAAAAACTTTATTTGAAAAAATTATTATGTATTGAAAATATACAGTAGTATTACCAACCTTCTTGTCTCTATCCCTCCCCCAGCACAGGTTACCCCACAGGCATGGCACAGCAACCAGATTTAACAGCATTTGTCTCCTTTGTCACTCCCTCTCAATATGTCCAAATCCTGTCATCAGCAAGAGAACAACAAACAAAAGACCCACTTCTTTCTGACTCAGTAGGTATTTAACAAATCCCAGTCCTCCACAGTGAGGCACAGATGCTTCTGTTTGGAAGTCCTTTCTCTCTCTTGTTCAGCCAAAGCTCTTTTTTTATTGTTCTTTAATTCGTGGCTGCCTGCAACCTCCTTTTTCAAAGGTAAATGGCAATTTGGAACTTTTTCCTTATAAAACTGCAAGTTTCCAGATGCTTTAGTTTCTGGCTCCACCAGTGTGCATTTGACTACTTCCTCTATTCTGTGTGTTTTGCCATCTACAAGCAAAAAAAAAA
This sequence comes from Ifrita kowaldi, assembly GCA_013398055.1. Classification (NCBI taxonomy): domain Eukaryota; kingdom Metazoa; phylum Chordata; class Aves; order Passeriformes; family Cinclosomatidae; genus Ifrita; species Ifrita kowaldi. The sequence goes on along the minus strand of VZRS01009644.1, from coordinate 8,733 downwards.
TCAAGTTTAGATTTTGGGAAAAACAGAATTCTGCTGTAAAATGCATAACTTTGTGGTACAAATTGTTTTGGCCAAGCCAACTTGGAAATGTCCAGAGGAAAAAATATCATTTATATTTTGGACTCAGATTTTTAAGGAAAAAACTCAATTGTTATATGTTGCCCTAAGCAGGCTGCTGTGCTGCACTAGAATTATCCAGCAGTCTGACAAATAAAAAAACTCAAGTACATTGTAATGCAGTTACACAAAGGGCTGAAACTGCACGGCTGAGATGCCATTTGTACTAAAACCCCATAAAGTATGGAAATACTCCCCATAAAAAAGAAAATAAATCAACTCTGTGGTGTCCATGCAGTTACGTACAGAAGCGAAGAGCTGCTGCTCTGGATCTCATGTTGTCCTGGGGCTTCATGGCCTCCATAACTGCCTGTTCCCACTGCAGAACTGTCTGAAAGAACAGATGAAGGAGTTAAAAAAAAATTTACAGAAATATAATTTGAAACAACTCCAGCCCTTGTTCTTTCCTATCCAGTGATTTCGTGCTCTATGTGGCAAACTTTTAGAGAGTAAAACAGATTTAACCCCCCCTTACCTGTTCTGCCCATCCCTCTGTTTTGCAGTTACTGTGATCAAATTCTTTTAGAGGCACTTTTGAGTGAACCAGGCCTATCTGCATTTGGAGCCGCTCAATGACAGCATTGACATCCTGGGAAAAAGGGAAATATCACAGTCAGAGGGCAAGAACTTTTATTACACTTGTCCAATAAACTTTTTCTGATTATTTTTACCTTGAGACCTGTCCCAGAAATGTCCAAACAATTCAATTTCTTGAAAGAAAGAAGGTATCCAATTCCCACATCTGTGATTTTAGGGTTACCTGTGAGGTCAAGTAAAGTTAATTAAGCTGCATGATGTGGAAAAAGATGATCAAAATACCAAGGAAGTATTTGTTCCAAAAGCTAATACTGGAACAAGAGTGGCTTTTCCTCTCTAATTATGAAAATACAAATATTTACAATACCAATTCTCAAACTACTAAAAATATTTATGTAAGTAGCAAATGCCTGAGACTTCAGGTCTGCCCTGTGCCCTCCGGCAGGCTGAAATCTGGTGTTGAGCACTTGGCTCATGGCAATCAACAAATTAAATGTATTGCTTCAGTACTAAGGAGGATAAATTCTTTATCAGGAAGGACACAGGTTCTTTCTGTTAGGAAACATGAAGCACTTACAGGACAAGTCCAGCACCAGCAGATTCTCAAGCCCCTTTTTCAGCACACGGACGGGCGCTGTCATCCTGCGCAGGCCAGCGTCTGACAGGGAGTTGTCCTTCAGAAGAAGCCTTTTCACACTGGCAGGAGAGACACAAACGTGTAGTTTATGGTCATTTTTTCAGACAGTTTTGCAAAATGTCCTAAAGCTCTGTGTCAGAAGGGTCATCCTGTGCCAACCCCTACAGGCTCACTGTAAAGAGCAGTGAGAAAGGAGCCTGGGTTAGCAGGACTATCTTTATATTTCCCTGCTAGCTCAACAGAAGCACTACTTGAGCAGCTATTCCCACAGCTCCAGTGACAAACTGATCCTAGAGCCAAACATTTGCCAACAGAGACAATAAGCTTCTTTATACCCTGAAGTTCTTTATACCAAGGCTGCCAAACTGAAATGCACTCAAAACTAAGAAAAATGCTTGGCAAAATGAGAGAGGACAGATTTGGTAAGTGATACAGCAATGATTTTAAGAAAATAGTGAGGTATTATAACATAGATTAACAAAACTCAGGAAAAAATATCACACTAAGTGCTCTCTTCAGAGCACTTCAAGACAAAACCTTGATGCAAAATGCACCAAAATCTTACAGCAACATAATATCCTCAATTAGCAGTTATCCTACTTATGGTTTCCAAAATTCTCTACTTGTCATTCTTTAGTACCAAACAAAATTAGAGAATTTACTGGTTTGAGATGTTAACTAACCAAATATTCAACCTCCTGCTTGCAGAAATCTTCATCTAGAACGCTAGTTTTGTTAAAAATTGGGTTGATAAAGTTCCCCCTTAAAAAAAGGAACCGTAAGTGTAAAACTCTTCCAAATGCTTAGGATACATTTTTTATCCAGGCAATGAAAATTGTAAAATGCTGATTTAAAAACATGAGACAGTAAATGATCTTGCATATTTTTAGTACATTTTATGATTCAGTATGTGCCTTGTGTACAATAAATTCTGTATTTTGTTTACCTCCAGAACAGGTTTTATGAACAACCAAAATCTTCAACCTTACGCTCTGCAGCCTGTGAAACTTCCCTTTAAAGTCTCAGCCTGATTCTTTGAACTGCTTAGTGGTAGGAAAGAAAGTGTCATTTTTAGCTCAAGAAAGTGGTACCTAGACAGGGCCTCTTTGGTGAGGTGTTCCAGCAGCTCATGTTCATCTCCAAGTTTACAGCAGGAGAGATCCAAACACGTCAGCTCCCGGAAAGACTTAATTTCTTCAAGCTTTTCAGAGATAACCAGGTATCTGCAAAGCCCAAAAAAACCCCCATCAGTGCTCAGGCACATAAGAAGGTGTCTATATCCCCAAGTGTCATAAGCACAATGCACTCGTTTCTGCTCAGTATCTATGTGAAAATTGACAGAAATTACCCAGCTGCACTAAGTACCTCTTTATGTGCAGCTGGCACACAACATGTCTGAATTCCCAGTCTTCTCCTTAAATCACTGTCATGGTTTTGCTTTGATGCAAAAAATTGGACTAACAAGACTTCAACTTGCAAATATTGCTATTAGGAGCTTCTTTACAGATTAGTGCTGTATTATTTCAGAATAATGCAAAATATCCCAGTTTAGCATAAGTCAGTTTTACCAACTGCTCTTCTCAGTGCCTAGGAAGGGCATAGACAAACCCACATTCGTCCAGGTTTAAAATCCACCTCAAATGTGGATTTTAAACAGGACAGGATAGCTTCTCAGTGGCAAAATTTTACTTTTTATATATGTCAATAAAATACGAGACCAGGGTAAAAGTCCAGGACTGGCCAGAGCTGTGGCTACACCCCGGGCAGCAGTTCCTCAGTGGGTTATTTTTTTAGCTGTGTTGGTTCCCTGGTCTGATTCACTCAGCAGCCACGCAAACATCTGTGCTGGAGCTATTCAGTAGGAGGTTTAGAGATGGGAACAAACCACTGAAGAATGGCAGGCATGAGTATGCAGTAATGAGCACGTAGCCCTCAATACCTCCCCTGCAGTCACCTCCTGCTGTCCCTGTGGCAAGACAAGCTCCAAATTCACTGATCTCTTCTGAATTTACCTCATATTCCCCATGGCAAGACACACCCTGAGGTCAGCATCTTCACTGCATAAACTGGGGGTGATTATTAATTTGATCCCTCCAGGAACACCTCTTAGTCCATGCAAATAAGGGGACTTTTAATATCCTCCCAGTGTAAGTTTCCCCATCAAACCACCCCCCAAAACCCTTTGCTGTGCAATTTGGCTTTGCAAAAAGCACTACATACAGTCAGAGCACAAGCCAGTTCTTGAGAGAGATTACTGGCTCAGGGGGGGTTCTGGAGAGGAGAGCAGGCTCTTTTAGAAATAAAATTCATCAGAAAATAAATGCCTTAATGCCTTACCTCCTGGATTTCAAAGACTCAATACTTAACTCAGCTTTCTGTAATGGCAAAAGATGCCAGAAGTAGCTTAATTTCTAAATTAAGGCCATAAAATTATCTGTGCTAGAGATAAAAAGGGAGTAGGTTTAGAGGATAAAACAAAGGATAATTGACTTCTACTCAAACATTCCTACTGTGCTCAGAACACCCTTGGCACTTCAGATGAATATGCCAGTACTTTGATTTTAAACTGGATAAACCATCCCTTTTTCAAGTGCAGAGATGGAAGAGACGGGTTCTATTACTGGGAGAGACTTCAGTAGGAGCAAGGCTTTAAAACCATAAACCAGTTTTAAACTTGGCAAGACTCTTTCAGTGAAAGATGTGGACATTGAGAAGATGGAAAAACTAGCGCTGGACTGTAATCAGGACCTTGTTAAAGTACATTCAGTATGGGGATGGCAACAACAATAAATTAAGGTAAAATCTGCCTGATTTCACAGCCTGCAACTTACCCACAAGTCTGTATCTTCTTCTGAGCCCCCAAAATGAGACAGGACAGCAAGCTTATACTTAGTAAACCCAAATTTGCAAGGGTGTATTTTATCTGTACAGTCAGCTAAGTGTGTCAAAAAGCTTTTAAACAGCAATTATGGAAACATCCCATGAAATGCCTGAGAAGGCACTAAGCACATGGATTGCCACAGAAGTGCTGATTATTATTGTTAAAAAATAGTTGCAGGTTGAATCCTCCACGTAAGGTCCCCTGTTGGTTAAAACAGATGTAGTCTGTTATACTTGTATTATGATTTGTATCTTAAAATGAAACCTGCAGCTGCACTTGTAGGAAAGAGGTGGGACAAAAGGCAGCAAGCACGAGAATCAGATAAGGCTCAGGGCATTCCATTAAAATTAGGTGGTGTTATAAGCCCAAAATATATTTTTATTTAATTTAATTTAGGAGAATCTTGAAGTGTGCTAGCAGAAAGCCCTGGCAGATGACAAGATTTGTTAGGGGACACACTTACCTGTTCCGCAAGCACAGTGAGCACAGCACCAAACTGCCATAGGCTTCAGTGAACTTCTGCAGAGCTCTCAGTCCCGTCACTGGCTCTGTGAACTTTTGTCTTGCTTCTGCTGCTGAAAAGAGCTTTTCAGCAATCTGCTCTGGGAAACCAATCAACGAGTCAATGTGATCAACATTGTCAGAAATGTAACCCAGCACTAGGCTAAAGAGGGACTTGGCCGAGTAGCGGAGGTTCCCCTCCTTAGTGTATGTGAAGATGAAATGATCAGTCCTCTGCCTCCTTGCCCTATCGTCCTCCCTGTTCATGCAAAGCTCCACTGAAAAACTTCTGGAAAACAGACTAAAAGGTCTTGTTTTGGGAGTGACATTCTGTACGCCGCCTGCACCCGGATTTACCACGTGCAGCTTCCCATTTTCACGCACGTATATTGGCCCAGTATCCAAATGGCTTTTTGAGTGGAGACAGTACGACATTCCCCTCGACCAGCTCTGCAAAAACAAATCACAGACAGGTGAAGAACAGCCATAGAAGAAAACACGATCCAGGGAAGCCCCCAAAGCTGGCAGCTCCCCTTCGAGCCCTGAGCATGGCCACGTAGCCCTGCGGTGCAAGGAGGCCAGGCTGTGTGGAGCAGGGGTGTGAGCTGCCTGCCACCAAACCACACACCCCATCCGAGTGGGAACTGAACCCCGGGCTGGCTGAGAGGCCCGGCATGGATCCCACACCCGAGATGGAGGCAGGGGCAGCGGGAGAGGAGCTCGGGTTGAGTGGGAAGTGTCCCCACAACCAGGCCTGGCCCTGCTGCAGGCAGGAGCAGGAGCAGGAGGAGGAGGAGGAAGAGGAGGAGGAGGGCACATGTCTGACTGCAGCAGGGCAATGGAGACCGCTGGAACCTCCCT
>VZRS01009641.1:0-25892 GCA_013398055.1 Ifrita kowaldi | reverse complement strand
TGGGAAAGGAGGGGACAGCTTGGCCTCGCTCTGCCAGGGCTGGGGGGCCCCGGGGCCCTCCGGGGTCCAGCCGAGCTCCTCGGGGCAGGAATGGGGTGTTTGCCATGAGCACCCCAAGGGACGGGCCTGGCTGCCCCTGCACCTGACGGCTCGGAGCTGGGCGGAAGGGCTTTTTCCACATGTGCCCCATCCCGAGGGAGTTTGATCCCGCAGGATCCATCGGGAATGGATTTAAAAGCACCCGGCGGTTCCTGGGTGGGAACGAGAGAGAACAGAGCTCCAGGGGAGAGCAGCAAGGTCTGACCTCGCTGTTCCTTCGAATTCCTGGTGGTTTTCCCTTGCTCTCCTAAGCACGGGAGGTTCTGTGGTGATTCTGGGTCCGCAGGTCACTGTCCCCAAGGCTGGCAGGGGACAAGGGGCTCAGACACTGCCTGGTTCCTACAGCCCCTGAAACAGAGGGGAGAAGAAGAGGGAGGGGCCCTGTGTGTATCTCATTTCCTTTCTTTTCCTTAAATAAATAATTTCCCCCAATTAACACACTGCCTCAAGTGCCAAAATATCCCCAAACTTTGGCAAGGGGACAGAAACTCAGGAAACAAAATCAATTTCTTCAGCAGTGACATTTCCTGAGCTGCGCCGAGCTGCAAAGCTCCATTTTTCTATTGCTGATCTTAATTACAAACACAAAATCAACTCCTGACGTGTCCGACAGCAGGAAACCATGAAAATCCTCCAATCACAACAGAAGTAATCAGCTCTGTTGCAGAAATGATTCAGAGTTGTTTTTTAAAGGAAAGCCTTCGGTTACAGGCTGATGATTGATTTTTTTCCTTATAAAAATTAAACCTGCGCAGGTCATGGGAGGTGTCAGGGTGTGACAGGAGGTGTCCAAAGGTCCCCTGGGAGTTTCTCTGAGTCCTCTCCTTGCCCTGTTTTCTGTGCCAGCCAGAGCCCCTCTGAGCACAGCTTTGGGGTGTCTTGGCCATTGCCCTCCAGCCTGGAATCGGGCAGGCTGTGCCTGCAGGACTCTGCCCTCCTCTTCCCCGGATCCAGAGGGGCAGAGGTGTCCTTGGAAAGGCCCCGACAGTGGCTCTCATCGTGGGCTGTGAGGGAAGGCAGCAGGAGGAGCAATCCTGGCTCTTCTTCCCTCTTTCCCAGGAGCTCCGGGGCTGCCAGAGGCAGAGGAAGGATCCAGGTTTGCCAAGGAGGATCAGGGATCCCCAGCGGGATCAGCTGCTCCAGGTGTCCCGGGGGAGCGAGTCCTGCTCTCCCTCAGGTACCCTCAGGTACCACCCCTGCTCCTGCCCTGCTCAGAATCATGGAATCAGGGAATGTCCTGAGCTGGGAGGGATAAAGGATCGTGGATTCCAGCCCCAGACCCTGCCCAGACACCCCAAATCCCACCCTGGGCATCCCTGGCAGCGCTGCCCAAACGCTCCTGGAGCTCTGGCAGCCTCGGGGCCGTGCCCATTCCCTGGGGAGCCTGGGCAGTGCCCAGCACCCTCTGGGGGAAGAACCTTTCCCTCATCTCCAGCCTGAGCCTGCCCTGGACATCGCAGCCACTGCAGTCCCAGCTGCAGGGATGGAAGTTCCCACTGGGATCAGCCTTTCCAGCTCCCAGCCACGCTGCTCCCCAGGGATCCAGCATTTCCTGGAAGGCTGTGAAGTCTCTTTGCAGATGATTCCCCAAAATCCGATGCCTGTGAAGCAGCTCGAGCGCATCAGCTGCGTGGAGCTGGCTCAGCTGAAGGGAACTCACTTCCAGGGATAACGGGGATGGCTCCCTGCCCAGTCCCAACAAAAGATGGATTTTTCAAAGCCAGCTACGACGATGCCATCCATTAGCAGAACTACACAGCAGAACATTTTAAAGTTAATTGGTTTTGCAATTAAAAGATACACAGAACGTGGGATGCGGTTAATTTTACATGAACACGGCCAGGAATTAAAGGCAGGAGCACTCGGTAACTTCTTCAGATGGGGCATCTGTTCCTTCCCAGCAGCAGCAGCAGCTCCTCTGCATCCCAGGCGGGAGGCAGGGAATCGCTGCCACCCCACTGCAGCTGGAACCACTCCGGGCTTTTCCAAAGGCTGAGCTGCTTTGGAAAGGACTCGGCTGCAAGCAGGAAGGGCCCGTTTGGGAAGGCAGCAGGGGATGGAGCAGGTCTGGGCACTGGGAAGGAGGAACCAGCAGGGCTGGTGGTCAGCCCAGCAGAGTTGGTGGCCAGCCCAGTGATTTGGTGGTCAGCCCAGCAGGGTTGGTGGCCAGCCCAGCAGAGTTGGTGGCCAGCCCAGTGATTTGGTGGTCAGCCCAGCAGGGTTTGTGGTCAGCCCAGTGATTTGGTGGTCAGCCCAGCAGGGTTTGTGGTCAGCCCAGCAGGGTTTGGTGGTCAGCCCAGCAGGGTTTGTGGCCAGCCCAGCAGATGGTGTTAAATAGGAACAAAGCCAGGTAAATGGTTTCTGTGACACAGAATATTCCTGGAGTTCCAGGGGAATCCCTCTCACTCCCATTGTGGATCCGGTGTCAGGCAGAGCTCAGGCAGGACAGCCTCTGGTGGCAGCTGCATCCCTGCTGGGTTAGAACGTGCTGCTCCCACCTCCTCAGGGGAAAAGCTGTCCTCAAAACCTGACAGCGCCTCAAACAATCCCAAAAAGGGCTGATTGGGTTTCAAACAAGATTTTAACTGGTTCCCTTTGGAATTACGGTTTCTGTGGAGGTTTAGGTTGGATATTAGGGAAAATTTCTTTGGGAAATTTTATCCTGCATGAGGAAGGAAAGCTGAGGCAGGATCAGAGAACGTGGCACGGAGGGGGTGAGAGGGTGATGGAGCTTTGGGCCCTTGGTGTGACCAGAGCAACTCCAAACCCTCCAGTGCAGAATTCCAAGGCTATTCCCAGCCTGCTGAAAACCCTGGCAAAGCCCTGGAAAAGGGAGAGTATTCCTTTCCCAAAAGTCACCTCTCCTTTACCATCCCACCCCTCCCACAGGCATGAAATTCCACCATCCCAATTTGCCCCAAGCCCTGCCCAGCTGGCCTCAAACATTTCATTTTTTTAATAACAAAAGCATTTATTCTTTCACCTGAATCTTTAAAGGTTTTATCATTTAGGGCAAGATCACAAAGTCACTCAGTATTGCTGTTGTTTCTTGGTTTTTTAACTGAAAAGAAAATCTCTTTTAAGAGGAAATCTGGCTTTATTTTATTTTCTTTTTTTTTTTTTTTCACACAGAAAAATCACATTTTTTCACTGCAAAGTGGTTTGGGTAGAAAGTTATTGCTTTGCAGCAGTGCCAGTGCCTTGATTCAGCTCCCAGTGACAGCAGCTCCTCAATTGGATCCGAAACTCCCTGGTTCGAAATGAAAGCTCCAGATGCTTCCTCAGAGCGAAGAAGAAAATCTCCAAGTTAAAAAACAACAACACCCCCATCCGAGGGCACCAACTGGAAAAGATTTCGTGATGGATTTGCTGGAAACTTCTCTCCTTGCAGAGCAAGAGGTGTCTGAGGGAGACAACTTCAACTCTGCTTTAGCCCAAGAGCCAACTGCAGCCGTGTGGGGCCGCTGCAAATGAGAATATGAAAGATTTATGCACTCAGAAAGCGCTGCACGAGGAGCAAATGAACTTTGAGGAGGGTGGCAAAACTCCTTAAATGCACCTGCTGGAAAATGAAGCTGCTAATGAAGAGCTCTTGCCTGGGGTGGTGTTACAGCTCCGAGCAGTTTTCCCTTTTTCCTTCTCCCCCTCCTCCCTCCCCTCTCTCCCCGCTCCCTGCTCCTGCTTTTATTTCAGACATTTCCCTTGGAGGAACATAAAACTGTCAGTTTTTGCTCTGAATTCACAGGACAGGAAAGAATTAATTCTTCAGCCTTTGTCTCTTTGACTCAGCCTTTAATTCCCCTTCCACGACAACGCTGCCTGATAAAACTGCCTTCCTTTCCTCTGCTCCAGGGCAACAGGGAATCCTTGACGGGTGAATTCCGGATTCTTTCAGAGCCTGTTGGGGTTCAGCCGGGGGTTCCAGCGGGTGAGGAGAGCGTGGGTCCCCAAATTCCATGGAACTGGATGTTCTCCTTCCCTCCAGCGCTGCGTGGGAAGGGCTCCCTGGCTGGGGTCTGGAAGCTTCAGCTCCTGCAGGGAAACGATTCCGGGAGGATTTGCTCTTTTAATCTTCCTAAAAGAGAGGGAAGAGCACCCAGGGAGAGCCCAGCCCAGCCAGGCTGCTCCAGGTCCGGCCTGGCACAACTCTTCCAGGCACAGGATTGAAAAATTCAGGAAAAATTAATTCCAAATTAATTCCAAACCCTGAAGCTTTCAACATAAAAATCCAACCCAAAAATCCTAAAACTGGCTGAAGGAGAGAACAACCCACTCGCTGCTTAGCCAGGCCATGCTGTTCCTGATTGGAATTAAATATGGAATTTAATTGGAATTAAATATAGAATTTAATATCTGTAATAAACATCTGAAATTCCACTGCTGTCCCCTTGCTTTTGAAAGCAGCTTTCTGTGGGCTTTGGCTCCTTCCTTCTTTTCCACCTCAAATACTCCGAGCAGAGGGAAGCAAACACCGTGGCAGAGTCTGACCCCACAGCTCGGCTCAGTTCTGGTTTCTGGCCTCCTGAACCCCCCTAAGTAACCAGGAAAACCTTAAAGCTGGCAGACCCCAAAGCTGGCAGACCCCAAAGCTGGCAGACCCCAAAGCTGTGGGGTTTGTCCCTGTCAGAGGCAGGGATTTCCCTGCAGCTGAGACAGGACCGGGAGCACTTTGTGCACAGCGAGTTCTCTTCCCACTGAATCAGGCCCTTGGATTAATTAATTATGAATTGATTGTACAGGACATTAATTGAGATTTAAAACACATCCATTGAGGCGTCCATGGAATTAACTGTGAATAACAGAGGCAATAAACCTGGAATTAATCCAGGAACCTTTTGGGGGAGGGGGGTGGAATTGGAGCCTTTCCCCCACCCCTGCATGATCCCAGATCAATTAATGCCCCCTGAGATGATCAATTAATGCCCCCTGATCTGATCACCCCGGGTTCAGGGAGCCACTCTGTCCCTGCTGGCTCTGCCCTTCGCCTCTTCCCTCCCTGCCCTCCCACATCCCTCAGCTCTCTGCATCTCCTGCTCCCCCACCACCCCTCTGATCTCCATAATTTGGGAATCTTCGGCCACTGAGCTCTTCCATCACAGCGAGCACCAGGCTGGGAACAGGCACAGTTGGATTATCACACCCAGGCCTGGCCTTCAAGCAAATAAATTCTGTTTCTCAGCCTGTCTGGAGACAATAAATGGGTTTTAATAAATAAACCCGAGGTTTTTCTGCTTGTCAGGTGGCCCCACGTGGGCAGGGCTGGGGAAGGGAAGCTCCTCGCACACCGAGCACTCTGAGGCTGCTTTTTGATGAAAAGGCCACTTCCATCATTTTTTAAAATCAATATCTAACATGAAAGGCCCCCTTTGAAATCAGATTGTACATGTGGCCCTTTGGGGCTAATTATCAGCTGCTCATCTGGGTGTTATCTCTGATATCTCTGAGAGGCTGAGAGAGGAGAAAATGCTAAGTCAAGGCAGTGGATTAAAAATATCCACAGCATTTATCTGCCAGGGAGAGGAGGGTTTGAAGCCTGGTTAATGAACACAAACCCTCCTGCCTCGCCGTTCAGGACCACTGCTTTCAGCAGAGTCAGGTGCATTTATTGCTGATCAGAAAAATGGGATTCCCAGCCCAAAATAGTTCTAAGAATCTTCAAGGTGCCCCTACTTTGAAGGAGAAAAAAGCTAAAATCTTTCCATTTTTATGACTCCATCCTCCGGAATCACAGTGTGGATGGAGGACACGGAGTGTTCACTAAATACATCATCCCAGCATTTGTCAGTGGAAGGGAGTATTCCCAGCAGCCAGTGCTACTGGGATTGGGAACATGAAGTGTCCCCACTGTCAGCACTGCACTCCCAGGCAGCACCCGCATTTCAGGTACGTGGCAGTGCCAGGGCTCTTCTCTAAAAGCACAGAGGACTTCACGGGGTTAATGAGCTGTGGCTGTGTTTGGCTGCTGCTGGAGAACCCCTGAAACGCTGCACACATAAAAATACCCAAAGGGAACTGGAACTGGGAGCGGGATCTCAGCCCTGGGACGTTTCCTTCCTCACGTGGGAAGTTCTGGGAGTCCAACAGGTCCCTCCACAGGGAGAGGCTGCGGGCAGGAGTTCGGTGCTGAGGGTCGTGCCCAGACCCTGAGATCCTCATCCACGGGGATGGGGCTGTGCTCCTGCTCCTGTAAGGACTCTGGCTGGTCAGAATTCCACAGGCTGATCCATAGAAATGGACCTGTGAACAACAATGGACCTTCCTTATCTCGTGAGAAAGCTCCTCTTCAGCAGACAGAAACCAGCCCGAAGCACCTCAAACACAGGGATTTCCTCCCTGAGTCACGGATCAGTTTTCTGACCTCTCCCAGGTGCCAGGTCGGTCTTTAAGAGGACACAATTCCAAACCCAACTCTCTCCCCTGGCCAATCTCCCTGTTTTAACCCTTTCCTGCCTCCCTGCTCCATCCCTGCCTTGCTGTGGCCGCTGTCTCCCAGAAATTCGCAGCTCCGTGGAGCTCAGCCCATCCCATTTCACGCAGAGCCCAGCCCGTGCCTGGCTGCCCAGTGTCCATCCCGGGCCAGGAGCAGCCGGGAACAGCTCCTCCCACACAAACGGAGCATTTCCAGTGCCAGCAGCAAGGCCTGAACTGCCGAAATCTCTGGCCTCTTATCTCCTTAGTCTCCAGGTAAAATCAATACGATTATTTTGGATTTTGGGGTCCCCCCCGCCCAGCACTGCTTCGACACCTGATTCCCCCACAGGCAGGAGCGTTTCCTGCAGTAGGGGACACAAACCAGGGCAGATCCCCTTCAGGAACTGGAGCCACGTTTCTGTGACACAGTTCTTGTTTTCCAACCTTTCTGCAGCTTCCTGTAAAGTTTCTCCCTTCCCAACGTTTTCTTTATCCTACTCATCCCTAAAAAATGAAACTCCTTAAGAAATGAGGGCTGGGGAGTGGCACTGACAGCAGCACTGCCCAGGTTCGTGGGGTGTGAACCCAGCCCGAGTGAGCCCTTTGGTTCTGCGGGAGCTGTTCCCGGATCCCTGGATCTGGGGAGCTTTCCCGGTGGGGCAGCCACGTGAGGGGGCACTCATCCCAAAGCATTTGGGGCTGGAACTTGGGGAGATTTGTTGGGAACCCCCTGATTACTCCAGCACAGCACAGAAGTCGCTCGTATTTTTTCCAAGATGGTGCAAAAGGAATGAGAATCCTTCATTCCCTCTCTCCTGGGCCAGGGAAAAGGGGGAAATCAGTCAAATCTCTCTCAAGAAAGGGTTTGAAGTTGGTGGCTCGGATTTGCAGATTTATTTCTCGCTCTCCTCGGCTGTGCTGAGATTTGCTGGATTTGCATATCAGGGGAGATTATTTTTCCTGCCTCAGCCTGGGAGGAGCGGGCAGGTGTGGAGCAATCAAACCCCATTGAGCTGGAAATGCTCAGGAAGCTGCTCTGGGCCGGCAGCTTCCTCCTCTTCCTTCCCAGCTATTTTTATTTCTCTACAAAACCCTGGCACTGCGTTGAGGACTCGCCTGTCCAAGCCTGCAGCTGGGCAGGGGTGGCCTTTTGCTTTTCAGGGTGCCCTGACACCCTCAGGAATCACCTCAGCCCCTTGGCCTGGCTTTATGGCTGCTCTGGAATGCAAGGCCAGGCCTAGGAGCCGTCAGGATCCATGGGAACAGCTTTTTATAGAGGTTTTGAATAACTGGGAGCAGTCTTTGTCTTTCTCTTCTCCCGGGAGGATCGACACCAACAGCAACCCCTGCATGACAACAGTGTGGGCAAGGCAGGGGCAGATTGGCAGAGGAAAGGGAGTCACTGCTGCCTTCCCTTAAATTGTCAAACTCGATATTAATCAGCTTCACAATTGGTTAAAATTCTCCCTCTTTTCCCCCACAAGTTGCCCTTACAGCACATTAGAGGCACTAAAATCCCATTAAACTGTGTGTGTAGGGTGGCACAGAGCCCAAACCCAGCCCTACAGAGCCCGCAGGGACCACGAGAAGCAGCAAATTTGAGTCCCCTCACTCTGCCACCATCATATTGGCACCGTCCTCACCCCCATCTCCTTTGGGATATATCCCAGAGGGATGAAGTTCCACCCTCAGGAGCCCTCCCGGGCAGCACAGCTCACCAGGCAGGTGTCGGGGCTGTATTTTATTTGGCCATAAGGGCCATAAAACTAAAGGTTAACACGGCCAAGTTCATAAATCCGGCAGTCAAGGATTAGAACGTTCCTGTCCGTCTCCTCTTTATTGAAATTTTACATCCAAAGGTTTTGGGTTGCCCTTGCAGGAAGCCTCTGAGGCAGGAGGGCTGGGCTGGGGAGGGGAATTGTTGAGTCTCAGCAATCAGGGCGGCTGTAAAAAGGTCTGGGACAGGCTGGACCGACAGGGGCTTTGTAACAGCTCCTGATTTCTGTATTCCACAGCTGCCTGAAATGGCCCCTCCTGAACCAGTCCCAGCTGTTTGGTATTTCCTGCAGCTATTTCAGCAGTTATTAGCTATTTTATTTTCATTAGTTTGTAGTTATTAGGGTTTTTTTAGTTATTAGCTATTTTATTTTTATTAGTAATTTGTTAATTTTAATTAGTTATTGGCGATTTGATGAGTTATTTTCTGCTGTTATTGCCACCAGCCTGAGCTGCCAGAGCAGAACACTTGAGGGGTCCCATGACAGTGCAAAATCCCAATGTGGGATTGCAAAACTTCCCTGAACTGAGAAACTGCTCCATCCTCCAGGTCCCAGCGCCACATCCAGGACCGTTCCTGATGCTCAGCATGGACCAGGCACCCAAATCCTGAGCAGAAGAAGCTTCTCGATGCCTGGGAGGCTCTCAGCTGTCTCACTTCCCACCATCCCAGGTGTCCATGTGTTACCCACCCTTAGGGAGTGACCTCCTGCTCCCCCTCCACCCCCCGGGACCCTTCGGAATTACAGCAGCTTTGTGTTCAAGGCTATGTCTATCAAAAGTTATCAAGATTACTTGAGAAAAGAAATGATTTATCCCGTTTTCCAGGCACGGTGGTGTCCCCTTGCCCTCTGTACCCATTGTTTCTATTTTCTGTAAGTATTTTATCTGGAGCCCGGATTAGTTCTGTGCCGTTCCCTGCTCCCGCTCCCATCTCCAGGAGCACAAACCCTGCTGGGCTGTAGTGCCACGTGCAGCCGCTGCCGGATGGCTCCGTGCCCTGCTCCGCCGGCTCTTCGGGGGATTTTATGGGGCTGCTCCTCTGTTTTCTCCGCATTTACGGCCGCGCTAACGCGGGAAGGAGCAGAGCGGGCATCGATCACCTGCCAAGGGCTGCCAAGGGCAGAGCCGGGGTGCAGAGCTGCCCTGGCAGCGAGGGGTGAGCTCCCAGGGCAGGGACAGCGCTGGCACTGCCAGGGGATGGCAGCTGTCCCCAGAAACCGTGTCCTGCACGGGGCACTCGGTGGCACTCGGGGTCACTCCCCTGAGTGTGACCATCTCCCTGTGTCCAGATCTCTCCTCACAGCGCTGGTTAAGTCAGGGAGAGGACCAAAGCCTGCCTTAGAGACACTGCTTTAACAAGTACCAGGCCTAAAGGGCAGCTCTGTGCCAGGGCTCTGTCACCTCATTGGGACAGTGACACCTTTACCTGCCGAGATCAGGGAGCAGAGCCCCAGTGGGGTCACCCAGAGCGATCGGGGAGGGTTCAGGGGGATCTCAGGCTGTGCAGGAGCCTCAGGTTTGGGGCTAAACCGAGCCATTCTCCTGCCCAGGCCAGGGCAGCGCTGTCCTGCCCGGAGGATTCAGCATTTTGCTGCAGTTCTGGGGCCATTTGTCGCTCGTTTGTGCTCCCTGTGTGTCACACACACACAGGCTCTGTCACTCCCACACACCGAGCCTGGCAGTGATCTCAGCAGCGCTGGAGAGGTGCAGAGCTCCTGTTTGAGCTCCTTTATCCTGCACCAGACCAGAGGGTTTAAAGTCCTGCAGGCTGTCGTTGCCTGTCACACCCAGCGCAGGGTTTATGTAAAGAAATCAGTGACAAAACTTCACCTCACAAAGTTCTTCCAAACATGAATGTGGCTAAAAGGACAGCTGGGTGAGGCCCAAAATAGCCCGAGGTGGTCCAGGACATCAGGAGCAGGATGGGCTGGGAGTGGTGTCCTCGGGAGCCAGCCCTGAAACACAGAGCACAAAGACTTTGGGTTAGAAAGTTAAATGTACCTGGGAACGACTGATTTAGAATGAGCGAGGTTCCTGGGCAGATGGGTCAGTAATTTTAGAACTAAAATTGTGATTAAAACCCCTTTGCCACCCAAAGTTGGGAAGCAGCTCCCTGATGGTGATTAATTCACACGAGCGGCAGGCACCGAACTCCAGCTCAATTCTTCTCAAGTGAAATGTATCCAGCGTAATCTGATAGGTCCTGAAAGGTTAATGCAAGCTAAATCAATGCTGTCTCCATCCAGATAAGGTGGGGGAATTGTCCTTGAGTGTGAGTGTGCAGGAGGCTGGGGATGAGGGCAATAAAGGGCTTTCATCTGCTGCTGATCCGTGCCAAGTCCATTGCCATGCAGGAGGGGTTGATAAGGGCACTGATTTATCAGGCAGCACACAGAACACCGAGGCTGCCGTTAAAATGTTCCATCTCCCTGCTTTATGGTGCTCTCTTAATAAACATTTTAAACTTCCAAACGCCTTTTAGACAGCCAAGGAGCGGAATGCAAAGGGCTGGAGTGGCACCGCCTGCCCCAGTCAAGTGTCCGGGTTCCCTCAGGGATGGGGGAGGACCTGGGAATCTCAGCTCTGAGCTGGTGTTAAAAACTGGTTCTGCTGGGATAAGGAGCTAAATGAAAGCAGGGTTTTGGCGTGAGTTTAAGCTTCCAGCACCTGGTTAAATCCCAGGGATCAAGGAGACTTCCAAGCTCTCTCAAAGCCATGGGACAGACAGGGCGGTTTAGCTTCCTCTCACGTCTTTAAAAACACCTCTTGAAATTAATGGCTAAACTTAAACCCTTGGCTTAAACGCTCTTCTGGTGAGCTGAGAGGGGCTGAGAGCAGGAGAGAGAGGGGAGGAAGCTCCAAGTTTGCCCTGTTCCCAGCAGGATCCAGCTCCTCTCAGCAGGATGCGTTCCTGGTGTCGGCACCACTTGGTTTAACCCAAGCACAGATCAATAATCGATGGCTCTGAACTCACGCTGGCCGCGCACTGACAGACACCCTCTGCGATGTTCATGTCCTGTGACATGGAATGTGTCAGGATCCGGCTGGAATCAGGCAGCAGGGATCGGGATCAGGCAGGCTCCAGCCCCGAAGCACCTCGGGCACAGAGGGTTTTCCTGCGCTGCCTTTCCCAGCCCTGCCCAGCCCGGTTCGCTCAGAGTGCAGCTCCCGCAGCTCACGGACACGCTGAAGTCACCGCGGCCTGGTGAGAAGCACCTGCACAAAATGTGCACATTTGACAGAGCTTGTGGCTAATTCTGAGCCTTACAAAGCCCAGCTCATACTCAGCACCAAACCTGCCCTGTGCCAGCCTCTGAGGCAGATCTGCCTCCGTCCAGGCAGAGGGGTTGGAGCTGCGCTCAGCACTGGCTCAGAGCGTCGTTGTTAGAGCTGATTAATACCTGAGCACTCTGTGAAGAGATAAATTATGATTATGCACACACAGGCACTCCATCCGCAGCCACAGACAGCAGATCCATTCTCCCCCAGCGAGCTGTCAATTACGGGCTGTTTATAGATCGTGTTTACACAGACTTTTATAATCAACACTCCAACCACTTTAGGTATTAAGTGCTTAAAACTATTGATTTGATTAATTCAGCATCTTCAGGAAATCACCCTGCCCTGCTTTTCTTGCAGTTCTGATGTGCAGCATTTCCCCTCCATCTGCTGGGATCTCCCCTTGTCTGAGCACACGGATCCAGGAGGATTCCCGGGCACTCCAGAGGAGCGGGGCTCACCTCCTTCAACCTGGCTGCAGGAAAAGGCCCCTGAAACCAGGAGGGCAGGGCTGGATGGGATATTGGGAAGGAATTGTTCCCTGGGAGGGTGGGCAGGGGCTGGGATGGAATTCCCAGAGCAGCTGTGGCTGCCCCTGGATCCCTGGCAGTGCCCAAGGCCAGGCTGGACATTGGGGCTGGGAGCAGCCTGGGACAGTGGGAGGTGTCCCTGCCCTTGGAGCTGGATGAGCTTTGAGGGCCCTTCCCACCCAGAGCATTCCAGGGTTCCGGGACTGCCTCCACCTCTCCAGGCTGTGCTGACTCTGGCACCTTCCCGACACAAGATGGGTTTTTTGGTAAATCCACTAGATTCCCTCTTGCAGCTCCATGAGGCCGAGGGGATCCACAATTCCAAAGGCTGACCTGGAGCCACCTGCAGCTTTACCTGCTGAACACTGGAATGATCCCATTTCTGCTGCCTTGTGGGGCAAACAGGAGCCCTGGGATTTATCCAGGGGAGGTGTTGGGTTTTTGGTGCCTTTGGCCCTCCCCCCTGGCTCAGAACCCGCGGGATTTTGCTGCTTTAAATGCAAATTAACTCCTTTATTTCCCATCTCCTTCCAAGGCCAGATCTCCAGAAATGGGGGCATTTCTGCCTCCCGTTCCCCCTGTGCCCAGCACAGCAGCCCCAGGCACTTCCCTCCACTCTCATTAATTGATAAAACAATTAACACCAATCTGCTTCTCCCAGCTCTGGCTGCCCCCCCTTCTCCAGGCACCCCAATTCCTGTCCCCTGTGCTCCTCCCATCATTTCACAGCCTGGGCTGGAGTCTGGCTCAGGGGACGAGAGGCAGAAGGCCCATCCCAGGTGCTCGGAGCGAGGGATGAAGGGCAGCCAGATCTCAGAACGTTCCTTAGGAGAGAGCCGTAAATAACCCAGGCTCTGCTCATGCAGGGTGAAGGGTTTTTATCACCACGGAGAAGCAGCTGAAGGAACGGGGGCACGGGGAGCCAGGGAACAGCTCCCAGACCCAAAGCCTGGCGACATCCAGTGTCTGCTGAAAAATGAGGCAGGGGAGGAGCAGGGACAGCCCTGGAGGAGATGGATGGCACAGGCGCTGCTTTACTGCCCCAAACTCTGGGAGAGGGATGGTAAAAAATAATCCCAGCAAATGGGACCTCAGTTTTGAAGGAATAAATCAACAGCGTGGAGAGCTGCACGGCAGTGGGGAGGAGCCACGGCTCAGGGCCTTCCCCCTCAGCCCCTGGGTTTGGGATGGGAGCACTGGGGAGGGGCAGGGCTGGAACTCTCAGTTCTGATGGGGAGCACACGAGGCTCTGCAGCCCTGGACTTTCCTGTCCCTGACTTTGGCACTTCCCTTCCCCTGCCTGTGCCTCTGGTCCCACCCAGATATTCCACCTGTGCCCAGGGTGTTTCACAGCTGATTTTAAAGCATTATTTGTCAGAAAGTGGCGGGGAAAAAAGTGAAGAAGAAAAGAAAGTTTGGAGAAAGCAAGACTCAGCCACTTGGATTAACAACTCCCCCCAAAAAAGCTCAAGGAAAAGCAGCCAAAGGAACACTGAGCCCACCCCAGCCCTGGCAGTTGAAGGTGTGGGCTGGGGATGCTCCAAATCCCGATGGGAAAGGCCCAGCCTGGTGCTCAGAGGAGGCTCTGCCTTGTCAGAGAGAGCTCCGGGGGCTGGGCAGGTGAATCCCGACAGGTGAAGGAGAGGTTTCAGCTCTGAGGCTTCCTTTGATAAGAGCTCAGAAATTGTTTTTATCCTTGAGTAGTTCCTGCTGTTGCATGGAGATAATTCAGCTCCCGGGCTCCTCGGGAAGAGCTGCTGAGCTGCAGCTGAAAGCCCCCAAATCCAGGCTCCTCCAAAAGCACCGGCTGGAAAATCCAGGTTTAAACTGAGACAAAATCTCCTGCTCGCAAATCACAGTCCCAGCTAAGCTGGAGCTTTGTGGGGGTTTCTCATCTTTTACACTGAAAAAACGGTGCAGGAAAAAAGGACAGGCTGGGAGCGCTTTCCAGGGAATGTGTAAAAACCCAGGAGGGCAAAGTGTGGGATGTGCATTGGGACATTGTTTTATAGGGGTTTTGTGGTCAGGCCATGAAGAAACAGCAACATGTGGTGTTCTGTATAATGTATTGATAATATCGATCAGGAACTGTGGGGATAGGACAGGGAGTCATGGGTTCAAACTGCAAGAGGGGAATTTAGGGTGAGAAATATGGAAGGAATTGTTCCCTGGGAGGGTGAGGAGGGGCTGGGATGGAATTCCCAGAGGAGCTGTGGCTGCCCCTGGATCCCTGGCAGTGCCCAAGGCCGGGTTGGAGCAGCCTGGGACAGTGGGAGGTGTCCCTGCCCTGGCAGGGGTGCCACTGGATCACTTCTGAGCTCCTCCCAACCCAAACCACTCCATACTTTTAGATTTTTTGCCCAATAAATGGGAAGCTCCAGGTGCAGGGCTGCAGGAACCTGGGATCTCTGCTGGCAGGAGCTGCCTCTCCCCAAAGCAGCACAGGAGAACTTTGCAGAGCTCAGCTCCAGAGCTCTCCAACTGCCACGTTCCAGGGATAATTACAGCCCGGCATTAGGAAAGGGCCGGGATTATTCTTCTGAAAGTGTTGCAGCCTTCTTGAGAAATGACTGTTATTTATTTGATCGTCCCCCGAAGATTCCTTTGTCACAGGCTATTGTGTAAATTTGTGTTCAGACAATTCTGAAAACGTTGAATTATTCACTTGATTGGCCTTAATGTCTCCTGCTGAAACACCTCAATATGCTGCGATTATTATCAGTGTACGGCGGGCTAATAAAAGTGTGGCAAAAATAACTGCAGCTGGAAGTTCTGAAGGGAAGGGATAATTTCCTAACTGCTCAAACATTAGTAGTTAAGAAAGTTAAGATAAGGGTAATAAAGCCTCGTGCTCCAGGGCTTTGCAAACGGGGTTAGGAAGTAATTATTTGAAATTCTTTTTTCAGTGTTATGTAATTTAACTCTCGTTAATAAAAGACCCAGTTTTGAAAGGCACTGAAAGATGGAGCTCGGAAGCAGAGGAGATTTAAAAAAGAGAAGTGAGTCCTCAACCTGCTTCAGTGCTCTCCAAAAACACCCTCCAGACACTCATTTGCATTTTCTAGCTCCTATGATAAAATATTTTTCCTTCCCCAAACGTTGCTGTGTTGGAACTCCGGCATTTCCCTGCAGCGGAGGAGCATTCCCTCGTTTTTCCAGCATCCCTTGGTTTGAGGCGCCGGGTTGGACTCATCTGTAGCTTTTAAGTGTCCCTGGTGACTTGGAGCCGTTTGGGGGCTGGAATGAGGCGATGTTTAGGGTCCTTTTCCGTGATCCCAGTGGCTCTGGCCCTGCACATTCCCAGGGGTCGGAAGCTCAGGGAATCTCCCTGATGCGGGGATGAGGCCGAGGTTGTGTCCCTGGGCTGGCTGTGCTGGAATCAGCAACGGGGGGGGAAATTCCTGCACATCCCACAGGGAGTGTCCCCCACTGCGCCCCTGTGCCTGTCCTGGCTCCTCCAGGACACTGCCTGGGACAAAGGGCCGGACAATCCCTGGCATTCCAGATGCTCTTCCCAAAGGCGCTCTCTCCCAGTGCTCCACCAGCTGTGCCAAGCTCCATCATTCCCACATCCAATGCCATTCCTTCTCCTTATTCCCAGGGCCTGAGGGGGCTCCAGGAGAGCTGGAGAGGGGCTGGGGACAAGGGATTCAGGGACAGGACCCAGGGAATGGCTTCCCAGTGCCAGAGGGCAGGGCTGGATGGGATCTTGGGAAGGAATTGTTCCCTGGGAGGGTGGGGAAGGGCTGGGATGGAATTCCCAGAGCAGCTGTGGCTGCCCCTGGATCCCTGGCAGTGCCCAAGGCCAGGCTGGAGCAGCCTGGGACAGTGGGAGGTGTCCCTGCCCATGGGAATGGGATGGGATTTAAGCTTCCTTCCCACCCAAACCATTCCATATCTCCATGATTCTTATTTGCAGTACAATTTCCCATATTTTGTTGTAGCCGTGTTTTTCCCCTTCTTTCCCATCCCACTTTTGGCATCCTGAAGCAACAGTCACACACCAGGGAACAGTGGCACCTAAAACGTTTCTCATCTCTCAGTGCCCCTGCCTGGGTGCGGATCCTCCACATTTATTATCATCATCTCCAAAAGCCCTGTGCTACAAAATCACCTCCATTCCCACATTCTCCCCAGTCCTGGTCTCCCTTGTCTCCCTCTCAGCCGATTTGTCAGAGCCCTTTGGAACACCCCACACAATCCCAGCTTTCCGTGGTAAATCGGATCCAGTGGCACAGCTGGGGCACATCCTTCTCTGGCTGCTCCTCCTCCCATGGGGTGAGACCCACAACTTCCAGTCCCGTTCTTGGGAAAGCTGGGATAAAGGACAAGCCAGAACTCTGCTCTTTTCCCACAGTCCAGGAGTCCTTTGTCCCAGGCAGTGTCCTGGAGGAGCCAGGACAGGCACAGGGGCGCAGTGGGGGACACTCCCTGTGGGATGTGCAGGAATTTCCCCCCCCGTTGCTGATTCCCTCCCTTCTCAGAGTCACCGGGGCGTTTCTGATGGAAGAACCCCGTATCCTGAATAACTGAGGAACAGCCCAGAAGCTTTTTAGGAGCTGAATGGATGAATCGCCTGGGAAAGCCCCACCCGATGATGGCAGGGCCACAACCACCCCCGCAATTAGGAGCAGTTTGGGATGGAGCTGCCGGAGGTGATGGAGCTTCCACTTCCTGCAAGGATTTGAACCCATCCAGGTCAGTCCTACTGCCATGAGAGGAGAAAACCCGTCCCCTGCATGAGGTGTTCCAGGCAAATAAATCATTAAGACAAGAATGATTCTCCCCACCCCACCCCCCAGGGAGGATTAGATTTGGTTCTGCCTTTCTTCACCTGATTCACCTCAAATCGCAGGAGATGGCTGGGGGGGATTTCCTTCCCTTTATTTCTCAGCTGTGCTGAGTTCAAAACTGCTGCACTTGAAAAGCTCACCCAGAACCTACAACGGTGGGGTTTTCAGGTCCTTGAAAAGAAACTTTTTGAGTTTTTATTCGACTGAACCTCGCAATAACTGAGATATCAACCATTAACAGGAGTAAAAAGTTCCCCAAATGCCACCCAAACCCCCAGTTCAGGGCTGTGAAATTCCAGCTGCCAGGGTTGGGCTTAAAGATGTCATTGCCAAGGACTCCCGTCAGAACTTGCTGAGCTGTTTTGTGGGAGGTGGATGAAGAGGAGCAGATGAGGGATAGTTTGGAGGGATTTTGTGCTCAGAGTTCCCCAGAAAAAAACCCCAGGCAGAAAAATCAATTTCTGGCAGTAAATGGAGCAGCTTTGGGGATGTGCGGGGAAAGAGCAGCAAATGCCATTGTGGGGCTGTTCTTACAGTCAGGGTTTGCTTGGAACAAGCTTGGGAAATCACAGGGAACTCCCAA
Organism: Ifrita kowaldi; assembly: GCA_013398055.1. NCBI lineage: Eukaryota > Metazoa > Chordata > Aves > Passeriformes > Cinclosomatidae > Ifrita > Ifrita kowaldi. Next base: position 8,418 of record VZRS01009641.1, on the reverse strand, counting down.
ATATCCACAGCAGCTGGGAATGACTGGAAATACCAGAGTCACTAAAGGGGTTTTAGTAAGACCCCAACTTCGAAGGTGTTTTAAGGAATAAGGGCTGAAGCAAACAGAGCCCCGTCATGGATCCCTGCACTTCCGGGGGGGATTTCCTGCTGAAGAATTCCACATTTCCCCAACAGAGGCACTCTTCATCCTTCTGTGGGGAAGCAGCAGCTTAGCAGCTGCTCTGTACTCAGAGAATGTGGGAGCCCAGGATGGTTTGGGTTGGAAGGGCCCTCAGACTCGTCCCATCCCACCCCTGCCATCTCCTGATGGCCAGCGAGGGAGGAAATGCCTCCCTCTGGAGCAGGAAAGCTGGGAAAGCCACTGGAGTCCCCTCATTCCATCAGCTCCGATACCGTGCAGGAGAAGCAGCTACGGGCACAAAGATTGGCTTTGGAAAGGACTCTCCACTTTCTCTTTCCGCCCTGCATGATGGAATCGAGATGTATTTTGATTGTAATTATTATTTTTCAGCCAGGATGCAAATGGGAACAGAGCTCCTGCAGAAATCAAACACCTGTGTTTGAGGGCCAGAACAAACCAGCCCTGAACACAAACTGAGGCTCAGTGAGACTCCCCGGCTTCTCCCAGGGGAAAATGTGTCTCAGGTAAAAGCTCTTCTCCCATCTGGCATCAAAACATTGTCCAACCTCCCCTCCTGAGCATAGAAAACATCTCCCAACCTCCTCTCCTGAGCATGGAAAACATCTCCCAACCTCTTCTCCTGAGCATGGAAAACATCTCCCAACCTCCCCTCCTGAGCATGGAAAACCTCTCCCAACCTCCTCTCCTGAGGGTGGAAAACCTCTCCCAGCCTCCTCTCCTGGCATCAGATGGATTTCCAAGGAGCCCTCAGGATCCAACCCCCTGCCAAGGGCCTGTCCTGGCAAACCAAGGATGTGCTCCTGCCCTGTGGGATCCCCCAGCAGAGCCCACAGAGGAGTTTTTGCCCAGCTCAGGAGCCAAATCTTCCCCTTTTGTTCAACTCAAATCTCTCCCATCCACCATTTCTGAGGAATATTACGAGACCTGGGTTTTTTTCGTTTCTCAAATGTCAAGTAGATCTTTTACAGCAGCTCTTAAGAAGATAAAGGGGATTAAAGGATCATTTTATCCTATTTAAAGTTAGCTCTGAGACGATAGGAGTAAACAGGAACATTTTAAAGGATGTTAATCGCGGCTCTTTTTTATCCCCCCTTCTCCTTTTCTTTTTCTTCTTTGCCAGCAAAATTTCACTTTGCTGGATGTGTTCCCTTTTGAGGGTGAAATGATTGCAAGGAGGCAAATGCTGCCACCCTTTCTCCTCACTTCAAAAAGCAAACACAAAATATTGCTCCTGATTGCAATATTAAACATTAAGTTTAAATTGGGCTGTCAGTCACAGGCTTAGAGTTTATGGAAAGAGATGGAGGGAATCAGAGGGGAACAAAAAGGTTTTGGGCAAGGGAGGGAGCCCGTCCCTGCCTGTGCCCCCCAGAAAGCGAGGCCACAACTTGTTAGCAGCAGAATAATGGAGATAACAGTGTTTAAAAAAACCCCAAGCAGCAGAAATTTGAGCTTTGGAATTTCATCATTTCAGGATGAGCTGTCAGGAGACAGAGCCAGACGTGGTAACATCTGACGGGGGATGGTTCTCTCACGGCTCAGACCCACAGCCTCAGCTCCTCTGCCGCTGTTTGTGACCCGGCACGGCCCTCAAGGACATCAGCCCACCGGAGGAACAGCTCCTCTGATACCAAACCTTGGCAGCTCTGATAAACTCGGGATCAGGGGCTCCCCTCAGGTGCTCCAGAGCCTGGCTGTGAGCTCGGGGTTCCCTCGGGGCTGGCAGGGAGAGCACGCCCTCCACAGAGCCGCCCCCACACTGCTCCTGCTCCTCCCAGGCTCCAGCAGATCCAGCAGACAATGGCTGCTTCCCAAAAACCCCCAAGCATCAGCTCCTCCAAAGAAACTCCCATTTTCCTGGAGATTTTATAGACCCCAGTGGATCCAGGACGCTCAGGGATCAGCCAAAGGGTCGTGCCAATGGCAAAGAGTGCTCAGGGCTTCCTGAGGTGTCTTCCCAAACACGACCTTGCTGTGCCTTCCAGGACACCCCCTTGTTTTGGGGCACACCTGGAGATGTGGAACCCAGCCCGTGGAGATGCTGGGGATGTTTATCAGCCGTGAGAGACTCACAGCAAACCAGCCCTGTTGGGTCTCTGCAGGCTCTGAATATTCAGGAAGAGCAAAGTCACCTCAGGGGTTTCATTTTTGGGTGGCTCTGAACAAAGCACAGCAGCACGAGCTGTTGCTGTAGCAGCTCTTGGCTCAGGCACTGATCAGATGCTTCCTCTCCCAGAGAGTTTAAGATTTGTTCGTTCTTTGTTTATTCCCCTTAATCTAAAATAAAAGTCACAGAGCCTTCAAGTGCATGTTTTACTCTTTGTTTGAGCAACATAACAAAGAAAAACAATTGCAAACGCAGGCAGCGCCTTCCACTTCCAGGCTTTCAAGGGATTATTTCCAATGGCAGGAGAGAAGGGAATAACAGCTTTGGAAACTCAGGGGGAAATACTCGGACAGCAGCTGCATTAAAGAGCTTCCCTCATTTTTAAGCTGCACTAATTATGTTCATTTAATACCAGACAGGAAAATATTGACAAACAACGCAGGAATTAAATGGAATTTCCAGCCATGGTGCAGCTGCTGGAGCCTCTGGAGAGGGGCTGAGCACTGGAGCTGCGCTGGGATGTCCTGCACCAACAGCAAGGACCTGCATGAAAAGGGCAATTATTCCAATGGCAAACGTGCCATGAAAAGGGCAGTTATTCCATGGATGGACCTGCATGAAAAGGGCAGTTATTCCAAGGATGGAATGCCAGGGAAAGGGCAGTTATTCCAAGGATGGAATGCCAGGGAAAGGGCAGTTATTCCATGAGTGGATCTGCCATAGAAAGGGCAGTTATTCCATGGATGGAATGCCAGGGAAAGGGCAGTTATTCCATGAGTGGATCTGCCATAGAAAGGGCAGTTATTCCATGAGTGGATCTGCCATAGAAAGGGCAGTTATTCCAGTGATGGATCTGCCAGGGAGAAGCGTCTGGGCTCAGGCAGCGGCTGCCCTGGGGGCTCCACCACAGCCCCTTGTCCTCCTGCAGGGAGAGCCCTCCCTCCTTCCAGCACCTCCTTCCCAGCACGGCCCAGCTCCCTCTCTCCTCTCCGGGGCTGTCCCAGGGCTCCAGGTGCTCCATCCAGGAGTTTTAGGGATGTCAGGCTGAGCCTCTCACCAGGAAAGGCTCCTCTCCTCTCTTCCACGGCTGGCAAAGTGGGGTCTCTCTCCCAGGAGCATTCCCAGTAATTTTTTTTCCCCATCAGTCCCCACATGGCTCAAACCACCCCAGTCCATGAGAATCCAATGCTCTGATTCTCCTCTGCCAGAAGATTAATCAAATCCATCTTCACTAATTGGTTCCCTCAAATAAACCAGCCTGGATTGGTACCAGGTGCGGGGTCATTAATAGGGATCATCAGCTGGATGAGAGAGACCCTCGATTAATAGGAAAATATCCCGGTTTTATCAGGAGTCCAAGCTTTGATACCCGCAAAAATGACACAGGATGTTCTGGAGGGCTGTCACAGAGAACAGAACCTGGCTCGTCAGGGCTTGTCACCAGCCAGGCTCCAGCCCAGCCTCTCCCGCAGAAAAGCTGCCGAGATGGAAAGCGAGCGAGCTCACGGCAGCACATCGATCCCACAGCCTGGGCCTGCCAGATAAACACTTCAGCAAAAGCTTCCAGAAAAATAATTTGGACATCCATTATCTCAGCCAGCCCAGCAGAGCGCACAGCCCCGGATTCCCATGGTGCTTCCAGAGGGGTCTGCGGCCCGAGCGGCAGCGCTGCAAAGCCCAGATATGGCACTGGAAGGGATAAAACAATGGAGCGGGGAGAGGAAGCAGCAGGGGTTTGCTTTGAGGCTGGGCACAATCAGAGTGGTTCTCCCCTTTTCTCCTGCTCCAGGTTGTGTTTATCAGCCCTGTGGAGATCCCAGCTCTCCTCTGGCTCCTCTGCACAAACGTTGGTTTTATCTTTCTTACAGAAAACAAACCCAAGCACAAGCCAGAGGATAATTCCTGGCAGTGCCCACTGCTGCTCCCAGCGTGCCCACGGCCAGGCTGGGGGCTCAGTCCCAGCCTCGGGTGCTCCTCTCCTGGCCACAGCTCAGCTCTGGGGACACAGATCCCTCTCTCCTGGCATCCCAGCACTTCCCCCACGCAGGGGCCAAAGGCTGCTCAGAAAGCTGCCCCCAATGAGGTTTTACTGCCCCTCTAAGATGGGCTGGGGTTGTTGGTCACTGCTGCTGCACGAACGGACAGACAGACAGAGGGACACAACAGTGACAGGGGGATTGAGGAAGGGGAATTGGAGACTTTGGAGGGATTCTCCTGTTCCTGTTCCCTGGGGGTGAGCAGCACAACTGCGGGGCACCAAGGGCAGCCCCAGCACTGTTCCAGCTGTGCTGAAACTGGTCTGGCCCTCCCAGGTCTGTGGTGGAGGAGCAGAAAAGAAGGATTATGAGGGACAGGAACACCCAGGCATGAGGGGCCGTGGAAGTCCCACCAGGGAGAGCATTTAGAGATGCCTGAGGGCCGTGTCCCAGCCTGGCTGAGCAGGGAGCAGCACAGCCTGGATGCAGCTGTGCCCAGAGAGCTGCGGCTCAGGCAGAAACAACCGGAAAATGGGGCTGGGAGCCACCTCCGGAGCATTTCCCTGTCCCTTCAGTGCCCCAGCCCTGCTCTGTGCAGCCCTCACCAGCACAGACTCTGTGCCTCAGCCGTGTCCCACGGACAGGAGCAAATATCGCAGTGCTCTGATGAACCAGAGTTAAACTGAACTCGGCTCAATTGAATCAAGCCCATCTTCACTGGGAATGAGCTGCTAATGTGGTTTAACCAACCCGCTGGAGACGTTAATTTGGATTAATTTTCCTGAAAACTGTCGAGCAGGGGAGTCCTGCATCACCAGAGGCCGGGGCAGCGCCGGCACGGTGAGCTCGGCATTAACCCAGCGCCGCCATGGCCGGCTCTTCCCCTCCTGCGGGACGGAGCAACACCGCGAGCATTAAACGGCTCTGCTCCAGCCACGCAGATGGATTTTAAATCACCACACCAGGCTAAAGAGGCCTTGTGCAACAAGTACCTTCCCTATAATCCCTTTAATACTCCATTGACTGATTTCTTTATTGCCCTTTGATGGGGTTGAACACAGAAAACACCATCGACCCCAGCGGCCGCGGGCTGGGCCCGGCCCGCTGGGAGGGGCTGGATTCTCCAATTGAATCACAGCTATTGTTCTGCTTGTGGCATTTCTCACGTCTCCTGGTGACAGATGGCTCTGCAAATGACAGCAGATTTGTGTTTCATTAGGACACTTAGCCCGGAGATCGATATTCTGCCACGCACCTCTCGGAGAAGGCAGCGAGGCCGGCCCGGCTGCCGGGGCCTAATGGGATTTGGGGAGCACGAGCTCCCCGGCAGGCAGATGTTTCATTTGGAATAATGCCTCATCGATTCCCGAAAAGCCCTGCTGGAAACCCAGGCGCTCCGACTGGCACCCTGCACCTCCTGCTCTGCCTGGTGGCATTTTGGGGGGCTGTCAGGGCAGGTGGGCACAGCACCGAGGCACCTCCTGCTCCCCTCACAGCCCGGGCACGGCTCTGGCTCCATTCTCCATTGCCCTCTTGTGGTCCTGGAGCAACAGCTCAGCTGAAACCTCTCCAGACCCCGAGAATCCCTCCGAAACCTCCGCTGAACACACCGGAGGAGGCTGTCGGTGTCTTAGAGGAAGGGCAAAATATTTCCTAAAGGCTTTGTTTTGTTTAACCCCTTTCCCCTCCCTCTCACTGTCCCATCCTTCCCTCCTCCACTGGCGTCATTGATTCCATTCAGGAGTTCCTCTGGAGTTCCGGGCTGCATTGATAGATTTGAGTGCTAATGAGTCTTTCCAATGCAGGCAGGGATGCATTAAAAATGCATTTTAAACCTCCTCCTTATGGAGCATTGATTCGGTGTGATTAACAGTGGGTATCAGGCTTTAGTTATTCACTCAGACATCACCACAGGAAGCGCTGGGAATGAGGTTCCCCAAGCGCTGATTGTGCTTGGAGGGTGCAAATGAGCAAATGGTTCACGGAGGGGAAGATTCCTGCAGCAGATATTGGGGAAAATCCTTCCCTGTGAGGGTGGGGAGGCCCTGGCACAGGTTCCCAGAGCAGCTGTGGCTGCCCCTGGATCCCTGGAAGTGTCCAAGGCCAGGCTGGAATACTCTGGGACAGGGGAAGGTGTCGTTGCCCATGGCAGGGGTGGAATGAAATGATCTTTTAAATCCTTTCCAACCCAACCATTGTGATTCCATGAACCCAACCGTTGTGAATCCATGGTCTCTGGGGAGGCAGGATGGGAATCCCAAGGAGTTCCTGCCCTGCTAGAGGTGCTCTCCAGGTGCTCTCCACACTTGCAAGGTGGAATTTGTACCCAGCCCACCCCGTGCCTGTCTCAGGTCGCCCTCAGACAGGAGGCTTCACCCCAGTGCCACTGCCACCAACCTTAGCCCATCCCTGACCTCACTGCTGCCACTCCTGATTTACAGCAGGAGCACTGGGACCAGTCCCAGGCCTCCCCTGCTCTGTGCGTGCTCAGCTTCAGGAGCCTTTGGCACTTAGAGTAGGTAAAAATCTTATAAACCCCATTTGATGTTGAGCAGCAGCTTCATGAATTGCAAAACCACTTTGAAATCTGGGTATTACAGGAAAATCTGTTCTGGTCCAGTGCCTCTGTCACTAAAACTCCCCCTGCGCCCCTTGCCAAGGCAATTAAAGAGCGAGATCCTGAAATCATCAGGTCTGGGCCAGTCCCCACCCCTCCAACCAAATATTTCATCTTCCAGTGCAATTTAGGAAGTTGGAGGGAGAGTCAGGAGTGGGGGGAGTGTGTTTGTCAGGAGAAAGAGCCACAGGGAGCCCAAGAAGCTTCTCCTTTATGGCATCAATCTCCTCAGTTTCATTTCCTCTGCTCGGAGCATGGCGTGGAAGGAAAAACAGCAGCAAAGCCTCGAGGGCAGAGAGCTCCTGACCCGTCCCTGCCTTGTCATCACGAAGTCTCCTGGCCCCAAAGTCCCCAACAGAGGCTGGACTTCGAAGAGCAATAAAGAATGTCAGGCTGACAAATCTATGCCATCAGCAGAGATCTCCTCTCCAGTTCACAGGATGATTGCCCAGGTTTATTGCCCCTCTCTGGGCTGGGAGCTGGGATTTCTCTGCTCCAGCTTGGAGAGAGGAACCAGCAGCTCCAGATGAGCTCTGTGCCCAGCTCTGCTGTCACTCCAGCATTACAAATTTGGTAGGATAAATCTTCAAAGGTCAATGACTGACAAAATCAAAGCAGATTGCTAAGAAGGGAGGAAAATATAAACGATGGTATTGACTCAGGGTAATAGAGATACAAATGGATTTCAAATCCTGGATATCAAACTTCAGATCAATCACGTCCTAGACTGTGGCAAAGAAACATCTCAACCAGCAAGAGGACGTGTATTTATTTTCTGTGATCACTCCGAATTTCTGATGCTTCTGGAAATGTGGAATTCTGCAGGAAAAGCCCCATTTTACTTCCTGGTGAGAATTATGGGATCATTATCACTCTTATTTGTTCTTGAAGTCCCCAGACAACAACCAGGACAATCCAATTCACAGAATTCCTTTCTTCCTCCTGTCCTTTAACTCCCATAAACCAGGCATGCATTAATGTGGGGTGAGAAGTCAGATTTGTGTGATGAGGGGGGACCTTGTGGCTCTGCACAACTCCCTGACAGGAGGTTTGGTGAGGACTCTGCTCCCAGGGAACAGGGACAGGAGGAGAGGAAACAGCCTCAAGCTGTGCCAGGGGAAGTTTAAGCTGGATATTGGGAAAATTTCTCCTCAGAAAGGGCTGTCCAGGCCTGGCACAGCTGCCCAGGGCAGGGATGGAGTCCCCATCTCCCCAGGGATTTAAAGCCCCGTGGATGTGGCACTTGGGGACATGGTCAGTGGTGGCCTTGGCAGGGCTGAGAATGGTTGGACTCGGTGATCTCAGAGGCCTTTTCCAACCCAAATGATTCCAGGATAAGATCCGTGCTGCGTGTCCCCTTCAGCTGGGACAGCGCTGCCCTGAAGGAATTCTCTGCTCTCCTCACATGTGTGGGAAAGCGGCCTCAGAATGTGAATAAAATAACTGAAAATGCCCAGGATTGTCCTTTTCTGGGTGCCTCCGGCTGTGCCCGCAGCAGGAGCTGCCTCTGCAGACCCTGAGCGGGGCCTGGCTCTGCCTCAGAGCATGAACTGTGCCCGGGGTGTGCCCGGGGT
>VZRS01009639.1:0-23490 GCA_013398055.1 Ifrita kowaldi | reverse complement strand
AATTTGTCTCAAAACTGAGACATTCTGAGTATCAGTGCCTGTTCTTTTCAGACAGGAGCATAGATTTCATGTTTTTTATTCTAGCCTAGATAGTAAAGGCTTCTTGTGATGTGCTGATCCCTGTAAGAGTCGGTAGAAATGGATTTCACCAGTCTTACATAGAAAATGAAGCAACAGCAGGAATGTAAAATGCTTGTTTTAACCACACATATGCTCTCATTACCAATAATGAGATGGAGATTACTCATCTTCATGCTGTTTTATATTGTTCTACCTTTTTTTTATCCTACCTAGCATTTCATAGAGCCAAAAAAAAATGTCTTCCTGTTCAGATTACTCAGATTATGCATCTGCATTGTGGAACCCAAAGAGAGTCTGAATCACCAAATATTAACTCTCAATTCTGAGTGATGCCAGTCAACAGCAAAAGAGTTAGCACTGGTGGCTCTTATTTAGGCCATGATAGCCTGAAAAAAATGTCAACAGGTAGTTGTAGTAGTTTGAAACAGTGGTTTGAAACATCAAATTACAGGAAACTAAGGAGTGTAAACTCTATTTGTAAACTACTCAGCTCAGATTAGGGGAGACACATGAATAATTAATCACACTTCTTATTCATCTTTATGTAAATAGAGAAAAATTTGTATTGGGAGAAGATAATAAAGAAATTGTCTTTTGGTTCTTAACTAGAATTTAAATATCTCTCAGTCCTGAAGAGTAACATCATGTTTTTTCCCCAAGAATGGGGAAGAGGATCATCTGAATCTGGAAAGGCCGAGTCTTACCTCTACTTATCTTTAAAGCAAAAGTAGAAGTGGCAAGTTTAAATATTATAAATAAGAACTAACAGCAGGAAATAAATAAAACAAAGTTTTTGAATAATGGAATCTAAAGACCACAGTAATGTTGAATAAAGGAATGAATATGAACGAGCTCATTGTCTTGCTTTTGAATTCAAAAAAATCTTAATTTCGTGTTGAAATCTATCAAAGTTTATAGAACTTGTGGTCCTATCTTCTGCATATATGTAATGTACATTACAATTGCATTTCCTAGCAGACAATGAAGCTTGACTTGTAAAAATATTTTCATGGCCTATTCTAGGACCTATTTAATAGTCCCTGTAAACTGTTTGCCAGTTTGTCTGTATAATGCAGTCAATAAAACTAACAAGCATTTACATGATAGGACAAATTGGAAGATGGTTACTTCTAATGTGTCTTACAGTTATGGCTGAGAAGTTATATTGTAGGAATGAGCAATATGTAAATATCTTCCATACACAGTGTGATAGATAGATGTTATAATATTGGCTTTCTGCAAATGTTAAAATGAATGATGTTAAAGTAGCTTTTGTAATAGGTATTATAATAGTGGCTTTCTACAAACAGATGCTATATCTAAGAGTAGCTTTGTTACAAATAGATGCTATGTGTATAATTGTTGGGCTACACTAGGTGGTGATAGAGAGATAGGCCTTGAAGGCTGGAGAGAGAGAGCCTCTTTCCTGGGCCCGTAGGTGACCCTGGGACTGTATCCAGGTCACCGGGGCTGGGCAGAGAGAGGATCGTGAGTTTGTGGGCAGGGTTGGACCTGTGAGAGGTGATGATTGTAGTTTGTGACCTTATAGGGTATTGTTTGCCTGTTACCATAAAAGGCAAAATCTGGGCACTACCCCAGGTGATTGGGGGACACTGTGGTGAACATCTTTCCTGTTTATATGATGTTATATCCTGGGTGTGCTGGTATTTAGGGGGAATTCTGGCTGCGCAATAAACGACTTTGCATCTCCATCTTGTGTGTGGAGTCCATGCCCATGTGTGATCACTGCATATAATGTAGTTTTTTATGAAGATGCAGTTTTGTAACAATAACTAATGCCTTTATTTCTGTCATTTAAGTAAAAACTTAGACATAATAGTGAAATAGCTAATATAGTTATGCTTGTGAACATCCAACCAACATGTGTTGAAGACCCCTGCTACTGACATGCCAACTATCAGCATCTACCATCTGCAAAAACCATGGACCAAAGCCCACTCTGGGGGTGATAATAAAAACTGACTAAAACCACAGCCAAAAAATGCACATGCTCTAAAAAGGCGGACCCAAGGAGGAGCCACGCTAAACAGCTCCTGGAACATGTAAACTAGTTTGCGGAAAAGTTTGAATATGCATAATTGATTATTAATATGTACTAAGCTGATGTTTTTGTAAAGGGTGTCTCCAAAATAGCAGGTGTGCTCTTGGCTGAGTGCCAAAGCACCCAGCGCTGTGAATTTTGCTTTATTACCTTTGTGCCTTATTGTCCTTTACTAAACTTTTAAATCCTAACAGGAGAGTGAACCTTGTTTTTCACACACAGCCTTCCACAAAATGAATGGAAGGTGAATGTTATCATACTTGGGCTCAAAGGAAAATAAGTCTGGTCTGCAACGATTATCAATAACTGCTTTCTCTTCTGCTGCCTCTCATCCTATCCATATGCCTTCATTGCCAAAATAAACTGAAGACTCCAATTTCTGAATATGATGTTTAAAATGCAACCATGTTTTCCAAATATAGTAACAGTTTGTAACTGACAGCTCATTCACATTTTAATACAAAGTGTCTTCTAGACCAAGGAAAAGCTATCACAAAGATATGAGAAAGTTTTGTCTTGTGAAGTAAAAAGTATTCGAAATACTCGAAATCAGGAGGGCTGAAATGAGATATTAGAGATGAAAGATAAAAGCCTCAAGTGTCAAGGGCCTCAAACTTCCATAGTTGGTCAGGGTGTCTTTAAAATATCAGGTGACTTCTCATTAGGTATAGTTTTCCCATTAAGGATAATTTTCCCCATATCTTCCTTATAATGGGTGATAACTAGCTTTTCCTGATCTTTTTGAATGACACTGCATATACAAATCCTAAAAACTACGGGGGCACCAGCAAATACACTTACTTCTTTTAGTTGCTTTATAAAAGAATAAAAGTTCAGGTCAAACACCAAAAGTGTAAATTTATTTATCTTCTTTAATGAAAAATTTATTTAAAAAAAAAAGTGTTGTAAGATTGAACCCCAGTACTAACTGAATTTGAAAACAAATGCATTGTCATATGATAGATTGGTACTATTTTTGATAGACTGCCATTCTTGTTGCCAAGCAAAAATGATGACTGTAAAGCATTCAAGCTTGATACTATGAATGAAGTGGGTCCTCACCACAATGTGTTGCTGTGGGGGAGGAAGGAAAGGTGGAAGCTGACTCAAGCTCAAGTTTGGATATAGACAAAGAGAGGGGAGAGAGGAAGAAGTTTGAAAATAAAATGGAAAATACTTGTGTTAATATTTGTATAGACAAGCAAGATGAACATGTTCCTCTTGAGGAGTTAAAAGCAGTTTGACCAAGCTTTTGGATTACAGGGACTTCATTGGTGCTTGAAGGAAATGTTAATGTTCTTGGTCAAGGAAAAAATTCTGATTCTGCTACCAAGAGACTACAGCAAGTGTTCTCTTGAGAAATGTGTAATCAGCCTGTCATGCATGCAGGCGGTTGGGCAAGCAAAGAAATTTTAAAATCCTCAGCACATGGCATTTTCAATGAATAACTGTCACTGATTTTCCTGAGTGGTAAAAATTAAGAGATTGACGCCTGCTTTCTTTAGAGGTGTGCATCCAGCTGAAAGGGACGGGGAGATGTGAGCTAATAAACAGGCAGGTTTTTGTTGTTAACCCTGATCTCTAAATCTTTTGATCCTTCTAATGATGATAAGTAGCACCTGTCTTGGGAAAAAAAACCCTTCAGAATCTCAGAATCGACTAATAAGCCTAAATGGCCCTGACCAGCCTCACCTCGAGTCCCCACCCACATCCATGGATATTGAAGCTGAGCCCTGGGATTTTAATTTTTTTTCTGCCTTACCTGTGAGAGGAGTCTGCTTTCAGCTCAGCTACAGCTGCACCCTTGACTGGCTGTGGGCCCTGTGAACTGGACTTCAGCATGTGGATTTGTTGCATCTGTCAGTGTCCTTTTGTAGTTAATCTGTTAATCAGACACTACTGAAATGGTTTCATGTGAGACATGTATTCATGTGAGACATGAATACATCTGTAAATAGCAAAGCATGTAAAACATGTTATTATTTCTTGTGAAAGATCTACTTGATGTATCACCCTATGTATGTTATGAAGGAATGAAAGTAAAGATTCTGTGTAGCCCAGTAGCACTAGAGAAATCTGCAACTCTTAAAACAGAGTGTTATTCTGACAACCTAAAAGAAAAACTATGTAATGTTAGTTTGTGGCTCAGAGATTGGAGGAGGTTTTTGTAAGTACTCTTTTTGTTTCAGACCAGCTCTTTTAGGATAGCACTTCTGCTCTCATCAAATGCCATGAAAACTCCACATAGAATAGGTTTTATTGCTAGGAGAAAAAATGCTGCATACCAGAAATGGGAACTTTAATTATGTAGTCATTTTATACCACACTTTATTTTTGAAAACTGAAGTTTTATTTGCCCCAGTGCCCACTTAAATGTGAAATGGCTCAAGTGTCCTGACTGCTATGATGGCAAAACACAAGCTGCATCCATTTTATACTGTATTTGCAGTCTTGGGTAAAGTGATGTTACTCAGTGAATTATTCCACACAAACGAATGGATATTTCTGAATATGAATCTACAGGAACTGCATAATATTCATTCCAGGGCAAAGAAAAATATAAAAAATCCACTCCCAGTCTTTTTATGAAACCTAATTATTCTTATACATAAATGGAAATTTAATTTCTGCTATAGGACTTAGTGCAGTCAACTGTGTTGTTATTAATTATAGAACTGTTACTAATACCCAGGAATTATATTATAGTAAGATTTAATCTTCTTTTTCCACATTCTAGTGTATTTTATAATTATGTTTTTGTCCCTTACTTTGCTTTTGCAATCTTTATTTAGAAACTAAGTGAGCCCTATTTCAAATAAGTTAGGCATTTATGGTGGGTCTGGACAAAGAAAAGTTATACTGCAAATTGGTACTGCAGGGAACTTATGCCAGTTAATACAATCAACTCCCCCCCTGCCCGTGATCAAGTCTAGAGCCTTTCTGAAATACTGAAGGTTTTCGTTAGGCCCTGGTTTTACTTGAAATCATCCTTGTAGCTTTTAATAGTATTTGCTTGGGCTCCTAACGTCCCTTGTCTTATGCTAAAAGAAGTTTAAAGTCTGGAGAGAGGATAACTCATGACTCAGTTGCTCTTACTTAGGGCTAATGCTCTTTAGATAACCACTGAAGGAAACTGGGATAGGACAAATAGTTCACTTCTTCACCTAAGCTTCTATTACCACCTTTTTAAGTTGCTACGCTGCGACATATTTACTAGACCTAAATGTTTTTAAAAGTTAGTTGAAGCCACAATCCAAAGACCTTATTCAATATGAATAGAAACTAGCAAAATATCAGTGAAAAATGAATCTATAACAACTGTTCAAGCCCTGCAGTTCAGCTTCTGCTGCATGTTGGGGCAACATCAGCTCTTGGGTCAGTTCAACCAAGGAAAGAGATCTTGGGTCAGAGATGACAAATTGCTTTCCAAGCTTTCTCTGCATTTAAAAAATCTGTATTGCCTTTATTCAGAGTAACCTATGTCTAAAGCTTGCATAGATTTACAGGCTGGTGCAGTGAGATAGCAAATCTAATTCCATGGCTAAGCCAGTGACGTGTTTCTAGAAGCTGTTTTCTGCCTTAAGAATATAGGTAGTAAGGGGATACTTTATGCTTTTTTAGGTGCATGTTAAAACAAAGCATCAAAATGGCCTTTGCATGGATTATGCCTAGATTTATGGATTTTCTGCTATGAATATTTAATGTTTTTATTTTAAGCAATGTCATTTATTTATCTTTCCCTTTAAATACCCAGTGAAAAGGAAGATCTAGTCACAGGGAAATGTGTTGCTACTATGTGCTAATCCTGCACCAGGAAAGGGAGGAAAAGTAATTGTCTGCTTTTGTCTCAGATCCTTCTGTTGCCATTAAGTAACAAAAGAATCTCAGGAGAAGGTAACTGGGATAGGGTTTAACTCACTCCAGTGAAACACATTATTACTCATTTTTATAGTGAGATCTAAGATATGAGATTCTGTGAACCAGCCTCTTCAAGTTTGCTTTCAAAGGCTTGTGTTTTATCTTGCATTTTTAGAAGCTGGCACAAGGAACTGGGCTGAAAACCACCAGTTCTAACAGCAGCAAAATGGAGGAACAAGAGTGAACTGCCAGAATAATGTAGGGAACTGAACCTGATTCCTTCCTGTTTGCTGCCTGCATGTTACAGCTGCCTGGAGAATCAGAGGGACTCACAGAAGCCACCGACCATCCTCTCCTGTTGCCCGTGCACTTGCCTGTGCAGGTGCTCCTAGTGGCAGCTGCTGCAAGGAAACAGATGGTGGGGATTGAGTAGGCTGCCATTTGCACATTCACTGTCATTATCTTCGTTCAGGTATCATGTATTAGTAATTTTAATGTTGACATCATACTATGCTATTTACAGATACATGGCAGTCTTTGTCATAATCCCTATTTAAGCTGCATTATAGAATGATTTTGTCATATCTTATGTTGAATTGATAGGAAATAAAACAAAGTAAGGTAAAAGGTCTGAGGAATTTGGAATTTCCAACTGAATATGCTACAGCCTGAAGAGCAGGCCTAAGCCTGAGTTGACTTACAAGATGAAACTTGAGCATGATCCTATTAATATCATCAAGGTTCTTTAGTTAAAAATAGGTGATTAAAACATTTATATTAGTTGTTCTTAATGCTAAACTGGCTGTTGTAGATATGTTTGTATAACCTTGTTTAAGATATGTTAAGAGATTCTCCCAGCCGATATCCCTAAAGGCTTGTCTTGGGGTGACTCCATCATGTATATCCCCTATCANGGGGGGAAGGGTAGTTGTAACCTGGTTTTCTCTCAGAGGATATATTGCTAGATTTTGGCCAAACCGGCACATAGGAGAAATCCTCCCAGCTGATATCCCTAGAGGCTTGTTAGTAGCATATTTTAGGCAAAAATCCTCTCAGCTGTGGCCTGGGCTCTGGGCAAGCCCTGGCCCTGACTGGTTGAGAAGTGTGCCATCAGAACCAGGTGTTTTCCACACAAAAGGTATAAACAAGTCATCTGGACTTGTTGCTTTGGGCCTATAAAAGTTAGACCCCTTTTCTGGGTGAACCGGAGACCTCACTTATGAGTGGTCATACTGTGTGGGATTTTCTCAATTGCCAGGAAGGGTTCTCCAGGTCCTTTCTGCGAAAAAGGACTCCACAGTGACTGCAGACTCTGGATGATGGGCAAGTATATAGGCAATTCGTGATGTACCTTGTCAATCACTACTCTCTCTCTCTCTCTCACATGGTAAACATTAGATGCATTACCTTGCTTATTTTTGCTTGTTGCTAAAACCGAGTGAGCTTATTGTTTTATCAAATGTATCCTTTTACTTCTGTTTTGCCTCAATATTAATAGTAAACTAAGACCATTCTTTCTATTGGTGTCTATGTCCATTCTCTTGCCCCTGTCCTTTGGCAAAACACCAACTCAAGGAAGGAAATTAGGGTTGTGAATGCAGAGAGTAACTTTTTTGTGAACAGAAGAAGCAGATGGTGGCTGCTCCGTGACCAACCCATGGTCTCCGGGAACTTGCTAGCACGCAGATGTTGTGTTTGCAAAATGAGCATGGCCACAAGTATGTTGGTGTGTTGTTAGTCTAGTGGAATAGTGAGGGAGTAATTATGTAGGTAGGTGGTCAGTTCAGACCAGTAATTGTTTTATTCATTAATATTGTAGATTTTGCTGTGCTGAAAAGAAGTATGTTGACAAAATAGCACACAAACTTGATATTGCCACTAATGCCACAGTGTTTGCTTTGATCAGAGAATAAAGACTTCATTTTTCATTACTACTGAATCAGTGTAATGCAAAGGAGAAGGGAAAACCTGAAGTATAACACAGATAGTAGTTAACTATCAGTTAACTGATATCAGTCTTCAGAAACGGCAGTTAGAAAAATGGAGTTGTCCATCTATCTCTGCAAGAGGTAAGTAATACTTTTGAAATAAGAGTAATAGGTATTTAGTATCTTGTAAATCTCAGCATTGCCATTTTATTATTAAATATCTGTAGCGGTTTAATTATTGTCCACAGTTTTCCTTCTCCATACCCGCATTTCCTGGGTTTCTTCCATAACAAGAAAAATACTGTAAACACATTCAGTCACAGAAGAAAAAATGCAAAGTAATTTGTACATTCAAGATTACACAGCAAACTAGACCCTGCATTTTAGGAATAGTTGTAAGTATTACATACTAGGCTGTGTAAGGAGTTTTGTACTATGAAAGATATTTCTCCCAGTTAGCTTCAGATATGTATTTTGTATATTAACTTGTGAGCCCTCTTTCTTTTGCATGGGATTTTGCTTTTCTCAAATCCACCTTAGTTACATGACTAACGTGCTTGGGATACTGGAACAGGTGTGCTATTTAAAGGGGAAATATTTCCTTCATTTTCTGTAAAGGCTTTGGTACTTCAGGCTTTCTTTAGTCACAATTGCTGCTGTATATTTGTGGTCCCCTCTGTGACACTGGAGAGAGCAGAGGTAATTATGGTCACAGTGGCAGCTGGTATCGATCACAGTTAACATGACATGACTCTCTTGTTCTGCCTTTGCTGTAATTCCAATTCAGTGCATCATTTTCCTGCATAAGCTCACACGCATAGTGGGCTTAGTTAAAGGTATTGCAAGGGAGTTGTAGGCTCCAGTGCTTGAGGTAGAGGCAGCACATCAAGGAATACATCTATAGCAATCCAGAAAATGTAGGAATGTACATGTAGGAATGGTAAGGAAACTCAAGAGGAGAGTGCCTTTTAGAGGAGAGAGCCCTTATGAGTTCCTTGGCATTTATGAGGAGAAAACTCCTTTATGAGGTTTACGGGGTTCTTGAGAAGCTGCCTTTATGATGGTTATGGGGTTCATCAGGAGAGGACCTTTAAGAGATTTATAAGGTTTAAGAGGAGAGTGTGAGCTTTATGGCCTTTATGAATTTCGTAAGGGGTTTATAAAGAGAGTGCCTTCAGGAGGGGAACACCTTTATGAGGTTTTTGGTGTTTATGAGGAGAATGCTTTTAGGAGGTTTAAGGCCTTCATGATGAGAAGGCCTTCATGAGGAAAGCACCATTATGATATTTACAGGGTTTATGAGACTTCCTTTATGAAACTTACGGGGTTTTTGAAGACAGCATCCTTGAAGGTTTATCAGGAATTATCAGGGGGATTATCAGGAAAGCCCACTTCCGAGGCTTTTCTCTTGATGAGGGGAGTACTTTTATGAAGTTTATGTGGTTTTTGAAGAGAGTGTTTTTATGAATTTTATAGGGTTTATGAGGAAAGCATCTTCAGGAGGAGACATCTTCTTGAGGAGACAACTTTATGAGATTTCTGGGTTTTATGAGGAGATTGTGTTTATGTTGTTTATGATGAGAGCATCTTTATGAGGAGATTGCCTTTATGAGTTTTATGGCCTTTTTGAGGTTTACGGAGTTTGTGAGTTGAGCACCTCTATGAGGTTTATGGAGCTTATGAGTTGAGCGCTGTTATGAGGTATACAGATTTATTGAGAGAGTGCCTTTATGAGGTTTCTGATGTTTATGAGGAGATCTTCTTCATGAAGTTTATGGGGCTTATGAGGAGAGCACCTGTATTAAGACAGCACCTTTATGAGGTTTATGGTGTTTATGAGGTGGATTCCTTTAGGAGGAGAGTGCATTTGTGAAGTTTATGTGGCTTCTGAGAAGAGGGCCTCTATGAGGAGAGCGTTTTATGAGGTTTATGGGGCTTATGTGAAGAGGCACTCTCCTCATAAACCTTATAATCCAAATAAACCTCATGAAGCCACTGTCCTCAGAGGCACTCTCCTCATAAGCCCCACAAATATCATAAAAGCACTTTCCTCATGGAGACTATCTTCTCATGAAGGCCACAAACCTCTTAAAGATGCTCTCCTCATAAACCCCCTTAATGTCATAAAGATATTCTCATCAACTCCATAAAATTCAAAAAGGCCTTAAACACCATGAAGGCCATAAAGCTCATAAAGACATTCTCCTCCTAAACCCCATAAACCTCATATTGGTGCTTTCCTCCTCAATACCATAAAATTCATAGAGACCCTGTCCTCGTAAAGGCTATAAATGTCATAAAGGCCGTAAAAGTAATAAATACAATCACCTGAAAATAGCTCTGTCCTCATAACCCCCGTAATCTTATAATGAGGCTCTCCTCATAAACCCTACAAACCTCATAAAAACAGTCTCCACATAAACCCCATAAACCTCATGAAAGCACTCTCCTAATACACCTCATAAACTTCATAAAAACACTCTTCATCACGACCATGAACCTCAGAAAGATGTTTTCCTCATAATCCCCATAATTCTCATAAAAGCACCCTTATGAGTATTATGGGGTGTATTAGAAAAGTGCCTTTATGAAGTCTTTGGGGTTTATGAGGAGAGCGCCTTTATGTGCCCTTATGTTTATGGGGTTTATGAGATCTCCTTCATGAAGTTGATGGGGATTGTGAGGAAAGCACTTTTCTAAGGTTTATGGTCTTATGAGGAGAGTGCACTTATGAAATTTGTTATTTGGGCAAGGAGCACCTTTATGAAGTTCATGGGGCTTTTGAGGAGAGAGCCTTTACAAGCTTTATGAGGACTGCACCTTTATGAGGTTAATTGGGTTTTTGTGGAAAGCATCTTTATTAGGAGAGTACATTTTAAGGTTTATGGGGTTTATTAGGTGAACTCCTTTATGAGAATTTTGGGGTTAATGGGGTGAGTGCCCTTATGAGCTTTTAGGTGTTTATTAAGAAAGTGCCTTTATGAGGTTTCTGGTTTTTATGAGGAGATTTTTTTTATGGGGTTTATGGGTAGAGCACCACTAAGAGGTTTATAAGGTTTATCAGGAGAGCGCCTATACGAGCTTTATGAAGTTTATGGTCTCTAATGAATTTCATGGGGTTGATGAGGAGAGTGCCTTTATGATGCAAAATAGGTTTGTGAAGAGAGCACCTTTATGTGGAATGCACCTGTATGAGGTTTTTGGGGTTTAGGAGGCAAGCAGCTTTAAGAGGTTTATGGCCTTCATGAGCAGATGGCCTTCATGAGAAAAAGCTCCTTTATGATTTTTACAGGGCTAATGAGGAAAGCGCCTGTTACACCCCAGATACTTAAATCCAGGGGTTAAACTCAAGGTTCCTTTACTCTAGCTGATGCAAAGGAGAAACCCCCACTAGATATTTTCAAGAGGTGAAAATCACTCGAAAGTTTAGTGGCAAAAATATAGAAAATTAGGAAACTTTGGTAAAGGAGTAAATACAACTCCAAATTCAATAAAAACCACTTATTATAGCATTATTTGGCATTAACTTAGCAGAAACTTAGCATTTGCTTAGCATAAACATAGCCCATTCAACCTAGAAACATTTAAATCTGTAAGATGTTAAGTTACCCAAAAAATTCCATGTAAAGAGGATTAGGAGAAAAAGAAAGAGAGAGACAGAAAGAAGAGATACAGAAAAACACATATAGCTACCAACTCCTAGGATTCCAGTGTGAACTCCAAGGAAGCTGGCATCATCCAGACATGAATGGCTCCCCTGTCAGGGGCTCTTAAGCCCTTGGCCCTTCTTGGGCCCCCCTCCCAGGTGGGACTTCCTGTCACTCGGCCAGTCAGGGGCTGGGTCAGCACTGCCCCTGGTGTGTGATTAATTGACAGCTCGGCCAGGGCTGGGATGGTGGCTCTGGGCTGGGGGGTGGGCCATTTCACTGTCTCACTTTTGCAGGACCAGATCTGCCCCTCCCACCAAACACACACAGGCATTCCGAAACACTTCAAAATGTTTTGAGACATCAAAGTTATCCAGTCCCTGGCAACCACCCATATCTTGAAACATTGACTGGGACCACTGTCCTGGGACCTTTCCCTTGTGGCCTAATCAGGGTAACTTTCCTCTCCTAGTCCAATCTAGCAGACAGAGCAGAAAGCAAAGAAGAGAAAAGCATACTAGAACTCATATAACGGGCAACTGATATCCATAAATCTAGTTAATATCCTTTTATACAGTTCACCCCCCCGTCCCCCCCACCCGTCCTGTGAGTCCAAAAATTGCAGGACAATCAGGTTCCAGGAGGGAGAGTTCATGCAGCAGTCTTTCAGCACCCAAAGAGTCCAGCAGATCGGTCCATTATTTCTGATGTATTCCTTCTATGAGATTTAGTATTCACTAACATTAGATAATTTGCACAACTATTTTTGATACTTGTTGGACTTGTAAGTTGAGCTCCAAAAATAGCGTGGCAAATTCAATTTAGGCTGCCTTGCCTTTTGGAATCCACAATCTTACAGGTCCAGGTATCCCCACAACCTAAACAAATACACATGTCCCAGATTTAGCACCCTTATCCCTCCCACTAACAAAGTTTCAGGGAGATTCCCAGAGCCTGAACTCAGGAAGAGAGAAAAGGTCAGTGGACATCATGGAAAACAACATACAGTACAATTCTACTATCTAAAATGATCTGGATTGCTGCAGGTGTGGGAGTCAAATATATTATAACACTCACTCATTCCAATCTCCTTAGAATATTATTTTCAGGGTCCTGACTCAGACCAAAAACCTTTTCAACTTAACCAAAACCTTCAGTGGTTCTCCAACTGAAAATCTTTTAGTCACTTCTACAGCTGGAGAGAACTTTCCAGCTGCCACGTCTTCTGAACAATTATACATTTCCTACCATTACTACATGCGCTTCCCTTGGTAATATTATGCTTCGCCCTGAGGAGACAGGAAGAGGTACACAGATTAGTTTCCATAATCATATGAGCTCCCAAAACTAAATTGTGGGAGGAACCTTTTCCACCCACCATGGCAACCAGTGAGAAAAATATGAATATTTAAAAAATATTGCAGGCAGACTTACATAAACATATAAACTTATATAAACACATATGAATATAAATACAGTAATAATAACAGTCAGAAATGTGACAATCACTAATGAAGTTATCTAGTACTCTCACAATACTGATGAATATTCTTAGTATCATGTAGGCAAACAATTGGAGTAGCCAGCCATTCTTTGAGACCTTTTAACTTTTAATTTGTTAAATAACTGATTATCGATGTGATGTTAGAGTGGTCCTTAGTGAAAAGGCTACACCTCTCTTTTACTTATTTATTCCTCTGGCATTTGAAGCCATACTTGCTATTACAATTATCATGAGCTCTTGCTGCAATAGCTGACTAATCCAGGAACAAACAACAGTGTTGGTAACACTGTTCCAGAATTGCAAAAACATAAATCATTTAATATATTTATTTCAGTTTAGGATTTTGTTGGAGCTTTATTTGCAGCAGATTTTCATATGGTTCCTCTGTGTTATTCTTTGTTTGCAGCTGACTTCATTTGCATCTGGATGTATACCCAAGTCTCTTGGCTGAAGAGAATATACTAAACAAACTTGCAAAATGACGAAAGCATTTTTCCTGCAGCAGCAGCAGTTCTGCTCCTGGCCTCCAGTGAGGAGGATAAGGCTTAATATCCACTGCCGCCAGAAGGAGGCAGTGCAGGAACAATTGCAAAGTTTCATTGAAAATACAGGGAAATGTAAGTTTCCATGCATTTTTAGTGAGCTTTTGGGGATATTCAAATTTGTCCCCCACTCCCAGATCACCTTTTGGGGGTGGTTGTGAGAGTTTTTTGTCTTGGTCATGATCTTTAAATTTTGGAATGAATAACAATAATCTAAAAGAAGTCTGAAAGGGTATCAGCTCCTTCTCAGGCACTGTTTGGAAGCTTGCCATTTCCCACACACTCCCAGTATTTTTATTGCATGTTGGAGTGGGGAGAGGGATCAGTTCTTCCCCCTCCCACAAGTTTAAACCTTTTATACAACAGTATGCATCGTAGTTAAGAGAAAAAAGTTCTTTGCCATGTGCTTTTTTTTCAAAAAGCTTTATTTCATTTCCCCAAAGCAGTAAAGTTTTCAAAAGAGTCTCTGTTTTATTTCCTTTGGGCCGGTTGCTAATTCTCCCCTGCAACTTAGTAAATTTTGTTGCAGGGTGTGATACTATCACTGTCAGCTCTGCCTTTTGATGTGCTAATCCCTTAACAAAAGGACAGGGCTAAGAGTGATTGTTAGAGGACATAGGCTCTGATGAGTTGTACCCCTCCTCCAAGGAATGAAGGGAGGTGACATCATAGTCAGGAGGTCCCTCCTCCCTCTCCTCTTCCTCCTCATTTTCTACATATGGGCATAGTTTGGGATATGGGGAGGAGTCTGGCTTTGGGGCAGACTCTTCCCTTTGGGTGAGATTATGTTTGCAGAGGCCCAACAGCTACCCCAGGCTGGCACACATGCTTCCGCCAAGGGTGTTAATTTGCATCGTTAAAGCCCTTTGGCTTTGCAGAAACTGGTTTAATAGGTTTCTCAGGTTTTGGGCTGGTTGCTTTGAGCCATCAACTCTTGTTCTGCCCTGAGGCAAGAAATGATTTTAGCCTCTAAGGCAGATTGCAATTTTACTAGCTCTCCAGCAAAAGTGTGCCTGTCTTTTGGGACCGCCATCTCAGATTCCCATGTGACTCTCTGGGCTCCCTAGGCAGCCATCTTAGATGGACCATGTGCTACGTGGTCAGGAGATTTCTCCCTTTGCTAAAGTTCCAATTCTCTCCACTGCTACCTGTGGGTTTTGTCAGTTTTTCTCAGAGACAAGATTTATAAGCTTATAACGACTTCACTTGGAGAGCAATCCACGTCTGTCCATGACCTGATTGCTGGAGAACATCTGTTTTAACTGAAAACTGTCCTTTCTGCAGCTAACAGTTATCTCTACAGAAAAACACCTCTTTGCCAAAACTCAGAATATGCATGACTATGCCAGTGCCTTTATGAGGTTGATGGTATTGTTTAGAAGAGTGCTTTCATCAGGTTTATGGTGCTTCTGAGGAGAGCCCCTTTACGAACTTCATGGTGTTTATAAGGAGACTGCCTTTATATGGAGAGTGCCTTTATGCAGTTTGTGGAGTTATGAGGAAAGTGTCTATAGTGGTTTAGTTTGAAATCCATGACTTAATTATTTTCTTCCTGTGAAAGAAGAATTAGGAAAAAATAAAGCAGACACAAAACTTTAAAGAATATAAAGAAGTTTATTAACAGAACTAAAAGGGGAAAAAAAGAGTCAGAATAAACCTTCAGAACACTTCTCCCCCCCCCTCCTCTCTTCTCCCACTGACAACGTAAAGAGACAAAACTTAGGATTTTTCCAGTCAGTTTACCATCTCTATACTAGTCTTACTTCAGTTCACTTAGGGAGAGGAGTCTCTCCTGCTCATGCCATGGAGACATCTCCACAAGAAACAGTTCTCTCGTGGCTTCAATGTCACAGCAAGACAGCTGCCCAGGATGGTTCTGTGCTCGCATGTGAAAGTCCCTTCCCTCGACTTACAGCTTTCCCCACAACTGTTTTCGAGGGTTCAATCTTTAGCTAATGGGGTGCTATTTTAAGGATGAGCTGTTCAGAAGCAAAGGTTCTCTTCATCTATCTCTGGGATCATCTTCATCTCTGGGAACAGAGGTATTCTTCTCTTTCCCTGGGGGTAAGGGTCCTCATTACTCTCATCTTTCTCTGTTCAAGCTTTTCACTAGATCACAGCTACTTCAACACTTGCTTATTTCAGTACCAGTGCCTTTGCTCATGGATGCCATTTGAACGGTCCATCTCCCCATGCTTTTCATGAAATTACAAAGGATACTCTGATGTATCATAGTTCATCACTATAGCTTTACAAAAGAATTTCAGCTTCTAGGTTTGAAGCATCTCCTCTTTCTCCTCTCTCGGAGTTTCAGCTCTTCCTTCTTCACTGACTTTGGTGTCTCTATGGTGTTTTCTTCACGTGCCTTCACCCTCCCTTTTCCTGTGACTCATGAGAGAATGGATGTCTGCAGGTTTCATCTGTTCCAGAGAATTTTACAGCACTAAAAGAATTAATCTCACCTAGGCCTTGCATCAGCAGTTTGCCTCTTGCTGTTGGTCACGTGATCTCTGCTGGGTGGCGGCGGGAGCTCTTGTGGTGTAGAATTTCATTTCAGCGGCTGCACTGTGGGGGCTGCGCTGGGTGTCCAGAGAAGCAGAAGTGGCTGAGATCTTGGCCAAGCCGCATCACAGCCGGCCTGGCCAGGCCGCGCCGAGCAGGGCCCAGCCTGGCCCTGCTGGGCCATGAGGGCCCTCCAGTTACCTGTCCAAAAACTGGATGTGAGAGAGCTTTCCCGGGGTTTGTGCGTTCTCAAATGTGGATCACAGAGGAGTGTCAATGTTCTTAAGTGGCTTAACAGAGTTTTCAATATTCAAGCTAGCTAGTTGATTGGTTTTGTTGGGTGTAGAGGAAGCTGTCTGCAGCCTCCTGTAAAAAAATCACTTCTGTGGCTGGTGGAGTTCTCCTTAACTAAAACCCAAGCTGTGCTAAGCCACAACAGCGTCTTTCTGAGGTTTATGATCTTGATGAGGAAAGTGTATTTATGAAATATAAGTAGTTTATGCAGAGATTGCCTTGATGAAGAAAGCACCTTTTTGACATATATTTGGCTTATGAAGTGGCTGCTTTCAGGAGGAAACCCCCTTTGTGAGGATTATGGGTCTCTGAGGATAGCAACCTTATGAGGTTTATGGGGATAATTAGGTGAATGCATTAACAAGGTTTTGGGGTTTTATAAGGTGAGTGTCTATATGATGTTTGTGGGTTTTCTGAGGAGAGGGCCTTTATGAGGTTTATGGACCTTATGTGGAGGGGTGCTCTCCTCATAAACTTCATTAAGGTGCTGTCATAGTAAACCAATAAAACTCATGAAGGCCCTTTCTTCGTAAAACCCATGAACTTCATGAAGTTGCCTTCTCATGAGGGTCTCTGTTCCTGAAGATGCTCTCCTCAGACACCACATAAAATTTATAAAAATGCTGTCTTGATAAATCTCATAAATGACATAAATGCACACATGCATAAACCACATACATCTCATAAATGCACTTCTCAAGATCTCAGAAAGGTGCTCACCTTGTCAAGGCACTCACTGTATAAACCACAAGGACTTCATAATGCACTTCCCTCATCAAGACTATAAACCTCAAAAAGTTGCATTTCTCATAATCTCTACAAACTCCATAGAGGTTCTCTCTTCAGGAAGCTCATACACTACACTTCGTAAGATTACCTAATAAACACCATAAACTTCATAACGCCACTCTCCTTGTAAAACCGAGTGTCTTGGTTTGAAAGATAGGTGTCTGCCAAGGGAGACAGGAACCTCCCTTGAAATGGAGAATATGACTCCCTTCCCTCCAAATTTGATATGAAGGGGCTTTCAGGCAAAGATATGGGAAAAGGAACAACAGTTCTGTACTAGTTTGAGTTGTATAACAAGGCAAACAAACAAAAATGGTAACAACAGCAAACGAAAACCAGAAACTCAACCACAGCCTTCTCTTGGCTGCAGGCACTTTCCCCTTCGGTGCAGTTCCGCTCACAGCCGGCAGGGGCGCTGGTGGCTCCCGGCCAGGGAGGGCGGCTGCGATGGTTCCCCCGCGCCTGCAGGCGGCGCTGTGGCGCGAGGTCTGTTGTTTCTCTGCATGTAGACAACAGCAGGCACAGCCGGCAGAAGGGATGGAACAGGGGCTTCCTTTACAAACCCGTGGGGCAGCCAATCCTGGTGCCCTCTCTGGACAGCAAAAGGAGCTGTAGCAGGGACCTTGAAAGCAGTGAGCTGGAATGGCAGGGCGGGCTCGCCTGGAGCAGCAAGCAAGAGGCAGAAGAAACTCTGCAGCTGTAGCTGGAACCATGGGGTGTCCTGGCAGGCAGGGGGTGCAGGGCTACAGTGTAGCGAATAACCCAGAGCAGTGACAGAGGAATGGTGTGGGGCTGGGTAGTGGCAGCCCAGCTTCCAAGCATGGCAAGGAAGAGGCTCCCAGGGAGGGGAAAGGGGCTGGGGGATCCCGGGGTTTCCCCTGAGGCACCCCAGCAGATGGTGAAGGGTCCTTTGGTGAGGTAGGGTGTTAATAAGGTCCCAATGCAACGGCTGCTCTTATGAGCAGAGCTCCACTCACGGTAGAAGGCAGCAGAAAACAGAACCCCGCAGTGGTAGAGAATTCTTCCTTTAGCGACTGCAGCCTCTTTCCCCTCCAAATGCTGATAGAGCAAGAGAGCTAGCAGCTGGGCCCAGCCTCCTTTTTTCCCAGCCCAATTCTCATGGTATCTTTGCGCCTCTGAGAGAAACCCTCAGATAAGGGAGTAGCCAGCCATACCCTTCCCAGGCCAACTTCTTTTGTCTCTCTTAAGTACCCGGTCATTATTGTCTCTTAGCAACAAAATGTGAGAAAATTCCCTAAGAGAAAGAAAACAAAAGGAAAAACCCTAACCTCCAACACCAATAAACTACATAAAGGCGCTCTCCTCATAAGTTTCACAGATATCATAAAGGCACTTTCCTCATGAAGGGGATCTCCTAATGAAGGCCAAAAACATCTTAAAGCTGATCTCTGCATAAACCACAAAAACCTCATAAAGACACTCTCCACATAAAGACACTCTAATCCAAAACCCCATAGCCACATAAAGGTGCTGCCCTTTTAAAGGCTCTTTCCTCATCAACCCCATAAACCCCATAAAGGCCAAAAAGCTCATGAAGGTAAAATCCCATAAATCTCATAAAGGAACTTGCATCATAAAACCCAGAAAACTCATAAAGGCACTACTCTCATAAAGGCACTTCCTGCATAAATCACGTAAATTTCATAAAAGCGTTCTCCTCACCAAGACCATAAACATTAGAAAGGCCCTTTCCTCATAATCCTCTTAAAAGGTGCTCACCTCATAAATTACATAAACCTATAAATGTGCTCTCCTCATAAACCTCAAAAACCTCATAAGGGTGCTCTCCTCAAAAATCCCATACACCTCATAAAGCTGCTCTCTTGATAAAGATCCTTATGATGTTTATGGAGTATATGCAAGAGCACTTTTATGAGGTGTATGAGTTTTTTGAGGTGCTCCCCTTTAAAAAGGTTATGGGGCTTTTGAGGACAGTGCCCGTATGAAGTTTATGGGTTATATATTAGGAGAGTGCCTTGATGAGGTTTATGGGTTTTATGAGATCTGCTTTGTGAAGTTTATGGGGATTAGGAGAAAAGCACATTTCTGAGGTTTATGTTCTTGATCAGGAAAGTGCATTTATAAAACATATGTGGTCTGTGCATAAGCTCATTTATGAGAAGAGAACCTTTATGAGGTTTATAGGATTTATGAGCAGAGAGCCTTTTTGAGTTCTATGGGGTTTATGAGGATTGCGTCTTTATGGGGGTGTCTCGGTTTTTGAGACAAAACTTCAGGAGGAAACACTCCAGAGTGAGTGTCTCCTCCACAGGGAAAAGGGCCTCCCTTTTTCCTCTGTCAATGAGACAAATGGATCACAAGAAGTGAAAGTGGGAAAAAGAAACCAAACTGTTTATTAACGCACAAACAAAACAGGGTAGAACAGGATAAAAAAACCCCCTCAAAATACAACAAATTCCCAGAGAGGGAACAGACACTCGGGCTCGGACCAGCCGGGGCCACCCCCACAGGCTCCCCAGACCAGCGAGGAGGGAAGGGACGCAGTGAGGCAAGGGGAAGGAAAGGGAAAAAAATAACAAGAAAAATAAAAATGCAACAGAGCCTTTTCCCAGTTAGCTGGAACACAAAGGAAACCAAAAAGCAGCACAGTGCTCCCGGCACACTCCCTCCTGAGCCCCGCTGAGACCCTTGAGCCCCAGAGCCGTTGGGCTGAAACGTTGAACCGACCCACACTTGGGCCCCATGGCTCTGGCCCCTCCCCCCAAGTCCATCTTAAAGGCACAACGTCCTTGGGCATTAAGCGGACGGTTAAGGAATAAAGCAGCTTCATAATGTCACCCAGGACAGAGGATTATCAGGTTTATTACGAGGGTGCCTTTATGAGGTTTACAGGGAGAGTGCCTTCATTAGGAGAATACTTTTATGAGGTTTATGGGATTTATGAGGTGACTGCCTTTATGTGGAGCTTGGGGTTTATGATGTGAGTGCCCTTACGAGGTTTAGGGATTTGTTAAGTGAGTGCCCTTACAAGGTTTAGGGATTTGTTAAGTGAGTGCGCTTTTGAAGTTTCTGGTGTTTATCTGGAGATCTCCTTTATGAAGTTCATGGGGTTTATGAGAAGACTGCCTTTAAGAGGTTTATGGGGTTTATCAGGAGAGCGCCTTTTATGGGCTTTATCGCCTTTTTGGGGTTTATGGACTTTATGACACGGGGTTGATGCAGGGAGAGTCTTTATGATGTGAAACGGGTTTACGACGAGAGTGCATTTATGTGGAGAGAACCTGTATGAGGTTTTTGGGTTTTACGAGGTGAGCAGCTTTAAGAGGTTTATGGCCTTCATGAGGAAAAGTACCTTTATGATTTTTATAGGGTTTATGAGGTGAGTGCCTGTATGAGTTTTACGGGTACATTTTCATGGAAACACACATTTATGAGGTTGATGGGCTTAAGAATTTTATGGGGTTTTTAGAGAGTGCCTTTTTGAGGAGTGTGCTTTTATGAGGTGTATAGGGATTGTGAGGAGAACACCTTTATGAGGTTATGGGTTTTATGAGGAGAGTGCCTGTGTGAGCTTTATGAATTTTTTGAGGTGAGCACCTTTATGAAGAAAGTGCATTTATGAGGTTTATGAGATTTATGAGGAAAACACCTTTATTAGGAAAACACCTTTATGGTGTTTATGAGATGAGCACCTTTATTAGGTGAGTGCATTTATGAGGATTATGGGATTTCTGAGGAGAGTGTCATTATGAGGTGTAAGTTTTTATTAAGAGTCCCTTTTTGAGCTTAATGGTCTTTATGAGGAGATCTCTATGAAGTGTATAGGGTTTATGAGGAGAGCACATGTATGAGATTTCAGGGGTTTATGCAGAGAATGCCTTTATGAGGATAGTGCCTTTATGAGGTTTTAGGGGTTTATGAGAACAGCGCCTTTATGAAACATATGGGGTTTTTTTCAGAAGAGCACCTATATGAGATTTATGCTGTTTAGGAGGAGACTGCATTTATGAAGTTTATGTTGTTTATGAGACAAACATTTATATGAGGCTTATCTGGTTTTCGATGAGGGAGCCTTTAGAAGAGAGCACCTTGATGAAGTTTGTGCTGTTTTGAGGAGATCACCTTTATGGGGGTAGTGCCTTGATGAGTTTAAAAGGTTTATGAGGTGGCCTTGATGATGTTTATGGGATTTTTGAGGAGAGCGTCTTCTTGAGGTTGATTTGGTTTACGAAGGTAGTGTCTTTATGAGGTTCATGAGGAGTGTGCCTTTGTGACTGCCAGTGTTTGTTATCATGGAACTGCATGTGTCTGTATGTAACTGGTTAAATCCTTCTAGTGTACTCTAAGTTTTGGTGGCCACTATATTTCTTTTCTGGAATATTCTTAGAGAGGAACCTTCCAGAGTTTCTACATCTGGTATTAATGAAGTACAGAGAGAGTTTATATATTTTTTTAAAATCAAATTTGTAGATTAATCCTATACAGAAAACTTAGTGTGCTGTAGTGTGTAGCAGTTCTCACGACAGTTTCAGTTCTTGTAAGAGACACTAAAAATGTCACATGTAATTCAGCTGTCAATAAGCAAATTCCAGCTGCTTGATCACAAATCGTATTTTCTTTTGAAAGACTTTGTCTGAAACCCAAAACTGTTTTATTATCCAAATATCTTGGATGTTAGTACATAAAGACATGATTTCCTAATGTAATGCTAGCGAAGTTGACTTGATAAAATAGTAATTTTTTAATTCCATAGGTATTTTTAAAAATAAACAACATGTTTATAATTGTTAGATATTTTATTATCTATACACAGCACCTTAAATTACTAAGTTTACTGTTTATGAAATGAAAAATTTATTTTAGAGGATCGTAATTACTTTCAAATGTAAAGGTGGAAGTAAAAAAAATCCTTAACTGAAACTTGACAGTTGAAACAATGTAACTCTGAGTTGGAATATAAGTATGACATCTTTTTATTTAGCTCTTATTTATAGCAAGTGTGAGCACTGGTGAATATACTGAAAAAAATGTTTTATATCTTGATGTTTCTAGTAAATACAGGATGCTCTTCAGATAGCAGTATTCGTTTTGGGTATTTCCTGGCAATCGTGGCAATCACAAGATCCTTGTTTCAGTTCACAGACAAATTTTAAATGAAGGAATAAACTTTTCAGGCAACCACAATTTGTCTATTTCAACCTTAAAACTCTATGAATATATGTTAAAAAAGAAGGAATGGAAGAGTTGCTCTTTATTTGAAATTGTCTATAAAAAGAATGAGCTTTTACTATTACATTAATGATTTTTGGCAGTTAGGTGTATAGAAGTACCTATTCCTCCTGCCTGAAGGAGAAATGAGAGTTTTTTTCCTGTATAATACAAAATTTGATCATCTTTAACTATGAAAGTTAATAAAAACTGTAACAATAATTTTTGTTATATAGCTGTGCTTCTCAAAATGTCCAGTGGCTTTTTCATTAAGCAATCAAAAGTAATTGAATAAATTATGCATTACATGTATACATGGTGATGACTGAATCACTGAAAGCAGGATTCTAAATGAGCCCAACAAATTGCACATTAAATATGCAGTTTAAGCTCTTTCATGAAAATTTACTCCTAATGAAAGTATTTTTGTATTTGTAACACAGTGTGACAGTGAAAGTCATATGCAGTAATGCAGGAGCACGGGACCCTCGTACAACGAATCAATGTGATTACGCAAGAGTCCGTTTATTGTTTACATTACTCAATTCTTATGCATTTCTGCGGCTGTAGTTCACGCGATCACGCACAACCCGATTGGATCTTCCACATTGTCCACGCGCCCTGCATGCACCTTTCAGGACACCTGATTGGTTTTAGTCCAGGATGGTACAGTCCCTCTTTATTTGTTTTTTTCGCTGTCTTGTTATTCTGTCTTCCAACATCTTCGTTCCCAATTTAGCACTGCTTGCATTCCTCAGGCCCTGATAAGGGTAGCTGAAGATAACTTGGCTGGGGCACCCTGACAGGATTCTCATACCTTACAACATTTCCCCCCTTTTGTTTTATTTGCACCAGCCAAGTTTCTTCTATTATGTTTTCCATTAAGCGGATTGCTGATGTCATTATACACAGAATAACACAGACAACACAGTAATAACTAACAGTAATTACAACATTCCCTTCACCATTCTTACACCCAGGCCTATGTACAAGTAACAGTTTCCTTATCTCATCAAGTATATTAAATGTCTCATCTTAAATATCTTATCTTTTATCTTATGTTATCAAACATATCAAATATCTTAAACATCTT
>VZRS01009635.1:240185-371355 GCA_013398055.1 Ifrita kowaldi | reverse complement strand
GGAGTCACCCCAAGACAGGTGGGTTTTTTATAATTCAAAAATATATTTAAATTGTACCACTCCTTATAGTAAGAGACATCATAGAAAACATCAAATATATAGAAAATACCAAACCCCTTAAAGATATTTTATTAAATATTTCTCTTTTTCTACCAGAAATGAATATGTTAGGTGTAGTTTTGTAATACGAGAATATTAATAAATGTGTTATACGTTATTATAAAAAAAAATGAGGAAGAAAATTATAAATTTTTTGGCTGTACTCCATCTAAAACCTGTAATCTGTGAACATGCTAAGCTCTCTAGGACTGATTTTTCTGCACCTTATAATTTTGACTTGTAATAAAAATGATTCTGCTATGATCTGAAACTGTGGGAGGTTAACTTGCCTCCATATTTGCTTAATATGTATTGGATTACACCTTTTAAGGAAGATTTGAAAACGAATATAAATAAGCTTCCTCATAGCATTTTATATTCCAACAGAATAGCAATGGTAACTGAAAGCTGAAGGAAAGTGCAATGGAAGCAATAATAGTGAGACAATAAATTCAAACTTAAATATTGTCCATGTTTTCTATATGTTTTGAGCAAAGTTTTGTTAATGTGGAATCACTCTAGATAACAAGATTGTTGTTTCGCCTTTTAATGTCAATCAAGAGGTCACCTACAACAGGTTATTTCTGTTAATCAAAACAGAAAGTCATAGCTAGAGATACCACGTGGTCTGGAGTAAATTCTTAGTCCATTTCTTTTTAACTGACTTTTAGCACTGAAACATTTTTCTGGGCAATTATGCCAACCTGGCAGATACCTCACGACTGCCAGGATACAGGCATTTTCCCTGGTATCCCAGTGCACACCAAAACATACCTGTAGCTGTACACCATCAGAGGGCCATAGACATGCTATGCCACCACTACCCACCCACTTGTGGTGGCAGCTTTC
Organism: Ifrita kowaldi; assembly: GCA_013398055.1. Lineage (NCBI taxonomy): Eukaryota > Metazoa > Chordata > Aves > Passeriformes > Cinclosomatidae > Ifrita > Ifrita kowaldi. The sequence continues at coordinate 370,407 of VZRS01009635.1, read as the reverse complement.
TTCTTCTCTTGTGTAGGTAAAATGAGATCCTGCTGTGTTAAACTTTGTGAGACCAAGAAAAGTGTGATGGGACTAAGATTGTGAGGTATCCTGTACTCATGGATTTGCCACACCATTTGTCATCATCCATCTGTTACTTGGTTGCATAAAACACTACACTTAATTCATAATTAGCCTTTTACCTTTCTTTTTCTTTGGTTTGGGTGTGTTTTGTGAATACTCATTCGAAACTTCCCTGACAGTACAGGTACTGCTGGATGCATTTGTCTGCATACCCAGCATTTCCTAGTAACTAAATGACTCCAAATCGATTAAGACCAAAATTTGGTTGTGGGGTTTTTTTTCTGTTTATCTGTGTTTTGTTCTAGAGGTGCAGTATAGGTGAGGAACATTTTTTATTTTTGACTTACCTAATGAAACTGCTATAGATTCCAACATACACCATCCGGACACACATACCATCAAAAATATGCTGATTCATCAACAGAAATTTTTTTCAGCTGTCATGAAGAAATACTATGGTGTAAGCAATCACCAAAATCCTATAATGAAAGAAGGATCAGAGAAGATGATCACAGGGAATGTGTTTGCGATACGCAGGGAAAGGTACAGGGAGTGACCAGAGCTGTTTTAAGGAAAGCTGATCTTAAAACAAAAAAGAACAGATGGTGACCTTTGTTTTAGTCAAATGTTTGAGCTGGTCAACTGACTGTGTAAATAACCTTAATGGTTTTAATGTCTTTCTGAGCCAGCCAGACCAGCATGGGGGAAGTGTATTTGTGGCTAAGCTCAAAAGAGAGTACAAAACAGGATAAACAGGATAAACTTTGAAAACAGCAACAGACTTGAGCTCCACTCTTTCCAGTGACTGAAGGTGCTCAGCACTGTCACAGCGCATGGATAGGGGTTGATGATGGGAATTATGCTTGTAATGTGATCCAGGTGAATATTGCAATTGCTATATTGTGCATGTGTAAGAACCTCAGTACAGTGCTGCATACCATGCTAATTCTAAATCCCATGAAACATCCAGTATCCTCAAATAAATAAATTTGGTATTAAACTTTAAACCTTCCTTGTGCAGAGAATCTGAAAGAGCCTGGTCAGAGAGTATTGGATCCTGACATGAGGGAAACTGTTGACAGATTTGTTAGCTGCAATGTAGGAGGTCTACTTAGGGGAATGATCTCAGGAGGTTGCTGAGAATTAGTCTGCTTTGAAAAGGTCAGAAGATGTGTTTGGTTGGCATAAGTAGTATGATATTTTCAAGGATCCTCTCATGAAACTCCCTGCATGAATGTTAAAGTTCTGGATTTTGTTATGCCCCGTCAAATTGGATTAAACTGTATCTGTATTTCCATTTCTCATTTTCACAGTTTCTTAAGAACTACTGGCGTGATCTTGCTCATATTCTTTTTGACAGCATTCACATCTACGTGCCTGTATTTATTTCTGATGTTTAGAATGGAGGGCGGGGGGGCAGGTTATGGTCTTTGGATAAATGTATATTTTTAAAAATATTGCATACATGATTTTTTTTACATTTTCAAAATAGCAATTCTCCTACCTGAGACTCAGTTTTTGAACGGACAGAAGTAATAATGGTTTCATTGACTTTGTTGGTGTAGAATGCAGCTTAATTTCCTATTCACCAGGAGTATTAATGTCTTGGCACCAATGACTTGGCCAGCTCTACACCTCGGAGCCAATACATTAATACTCAGAGTGATGCTGTGCCAGTTAGAAAATGCAGTACAGGATCTGAGCCCAGGTGGACATTGCCCAAAAATGCCACCTGTTGGTGTCTCTAATTCGTGGCTATTCAAAAACTGGAACATGCTGCTAGTCCCTTCATTGCCAGTGTTCTATCTCAACATATTCCCACTACAGGGAATAGGACAGGAGTCTAGGTGTGTCTGCATCAGCTTAGCTCTATCGTTCAGTGAGGCAGATTCTGTGGAGAGTTGCCCTGCAGAAAAAGGAATAGAGAAGACTATGCCTATTACAAAAAGGATTTATATGATACAAAAATGCTGAGTTTTGTCAAGATTTGATTTGATTTGATTTGATTATTTTATGTTCTGTTACCACCCATCCCCACTTCCAAAAACCCCCAAATAGTAGAAGCCTGTTCTTTGTAGTGTAAAGGCTATTTATGTTACTATATCTCAATGACTTAATTTTAATTCAAAGTTTGACTTTTTTCATAAGAAAATTCTTCTTTATTTGTTTGTATCCCATGTGGTGTGTAGCACACAGAGATGTTACTAATATGACCTAATTCCATACTTCTTAATTTGTTGATGTCTATTGATATTTTGGGGGATTTTTTTTGTGGTAGAAATAGTCATAACTTGGTAAAAGAAAAAAAAAAAGAAAGGAAAGAAGAAAAAAAAATTTAAAAAAAAGACATATGAGTGATTAAAACAAAGTCACTTAAAGCAAAACAAGAGCTAAACAATCTGGGACTAGAATGCAAACAATTAATCCCAGTATAGCTAGACATTGTATCAGAGCAAACTAATTTTACAAGGAAATTTCTCTAACCATACTGCATGATCTAATCCGAAATACGTAGGAAACAAAAAGCATACAATTCACAGTAATGATTAGTTATTCTTCCAAAACTGAAACAAAAATAGACCATAATAGCAGAGGTTTGTAAGAATCAGGGTACATGGAGATTTTTTTTTATTATGGAGTTCAGAAATCATTTTAAGTCTCTTCTAAAAGAAATTATTTTCTTTTATAGACACTTCTGTGAAGAAAGTAACCTGCATGTATTAGCTTTTCATGCAGGTATAAGTTTGTGGGCATCAGAATGCATGCAAATACATAAATGATAGACTGACAGACTTTCTGTCTTCCGGGATACATGTGCATAACAAGATACTTACACAAGTTTAATTACCCAGAGACACCTGAAAGTGTGGTTTTCAAAGTAGAGGGAAGCAAATGCTACTGGAGTTGTATTACAGGAAGTAGAGTCATAAGTTTCCAGAAAAAACCCTCCTCCACCACCACCAACTTTTAGGAACTACTTAGCAGTAGTTCTGTATATACAGCAATACTGTATATTACCTATTTCTAGTATGTCTCTTGGAAAACAGGCAGTTTCCATACATCTGCAGTTTGAATACTAAACTAGTTAGGGCAGGATGATGATGATACACACAGAAAAACATTAATTTCTGAGGTCTTTTTCCCTATGCAGTACTAGATTTTTCACAAGTACCATGAGGTCCATGCCCTTTGTTCTGCCAGTTTTGATCAGATTTGCTATTATCTGGAAGCTTAAGAGGTGATTACTTGGCCCTGGTCCTAGAGCTGTTGATGATAACTGGTATTTTCAGCGACCATTCTCTGCTTGGTCTGTGTAACATATATGATGCACATGCAGTCCCAATGTGACTTTCCAGAGCCCCATAGTTGATTGTGAAATTGTAATGCACTCATACACTTATGAATTTCTCATAAAGGCACACTTTTTTGAAGTAAGAAACTGCTAAAATAGTCATGTAATAAATAATTAAAAGATCCATCTTGATATTCTACTAAATCTTGTTTATATACATACTCAAGGAAATAAAAAATACATGACATTGTCTCACAGCAGTTTGCAGAAAGAGGTAAGATCTTGTCTATGCTTCACAGAAAAGCAGAGAAGTAGTTCAAAAGGAAGTGAAGTGTGTTACTTGCATGTAAAGTACACATAAAATATGAAAACTAAACCCTTTGAATAAAGGTCTTTGAAGTTAGTGTCAGTTTTTGTGTGAAGTTAATGAGTAAAAACAACGGATTGGTTGCAATTGAGGGGATAGGAGGGATGAAGTCCCTTCTTGAACCAGTACACATTCACAGATGACCACCAAAATTCCTGATTCAGAAGTAACAGAGGTCAGAGTCAGAGAGACGAAGAACTCATTATGAAATGAGAGTGGAGGAAGGTAGACTTTGTTCTGTATTTTGCAGACTAAAGTAAATTAAATACATTGAATAAATAAGAAGCAAACAATGACCGTAACATTATAAAACTTTTCTTTCTAACAACGAGCTAAGGATGAAACAGAAATCATCAACTAGTGAAGAAAAGGATATCAAATTACTTTCCTTTCCATCAATGTTTTTGAAGCAAACAAAGAATCCTGAGGACTACATCCGGTGAGCATCTAAGTCTGCAGACACTAAACTGAGGGCAAAAGAAAAAAAAATGTATTAGCTGTGCCTTGCTCATTGCTTGAGGGAATCTGGTCAAAGAAACAATGTTATTAAAATGCTATGCAGAATTCCCACTTCTAGCAGTGGAAATGACCTTTAATATACACTTTTGTCTCTAGGAGAAATGCTTCATTTAATAGAGGAACATTTTAGTAACAAGAAAAGCTATCATTAGAAATAGATGTGTTTGTGTTGTATTTGGTATAATTACTGTGAAATGCTTGCAAAGCAAATTTGAGAACAAAGCATGCACTCAGGCACTCTAATGAGGATGGTAGTCTTTTGGTCTAGGGACTCTAAAAACATATACTGAGTTACCTATCCAGAGAACAGGGTCTGTATCAAGTAAATCTGGGGATTTTTTTTTCCCCTTCTGTTTTAGGCTGAAGATTTTTCTTTCATATTTAGATTTTGCTTCAGCTTCAAATTTACTATTCCATAACAAGACAAAATCAGAGCAAGAATGGCAACAGGTAAACTTGGTATAGTGCTGCCTCTTGTGTAAAGAAGCTTTGGTCAATGAAGTGATGAAAACAATTGTATTTTATCTAAGGCTATCTAACTGCCTAATTTTTTGTCAGTATTAGAGATTATGCTTGTCTTTTTATATATTAAAGACACTGTAGTGATTATGTGCCCTACATGCCTAGGTGCTTCATCCCAGTTAATAATTTCCATATCCCTTCTCATTCAATTTTTTCTGCATCACAATTTGCATAATAGTCAAGAAACTCAGATCTCTTAGTTTTGTATTCTAAATGTTGTTATGGAAAAAAACCCAATATGCCTTATAAAGACAGCAAAGTATGTATTTCAATAATAACAACAGTTAAAATCATTATGCACACATTTATGTATACCCTTGCAAAGCCATGTTACATCCTAATCTGCTATGTATTTTTCATGTACGTCAGACACTTGTTCTTTTTTCTTGCCCAGGTCCCAAGACTGCATTTCTCTAACCTAGCAGTTGTGAGTTATTTATAGTCCCAAGGTTGCCTGTGACAACCTGTGCCTTTGTTTGGGTTTTTTTTGTTTGCTGTTTGTCAGTTTTCTCTTTTTTATTCATCCCATGTTTACTGTTCTCTGCAGTATGCAGAGAAACATATCCGTCTGTATATGTAATAAAAGCTGAGATACTTTCTCTACAACCAGGTCACTTGAAGGAGCAATTAGTAGATGAAAATATAACAATATATTTTACAGTCTTCCAGGACATCAGGGAAACTTGCACTGCAGCTTAAATACTGTCACAGCAAAGCTAGTATAACCTTTAGAGTGACCTTTCTCTGTTGTTTAATAAAAAGCAACTATAACTTGATAGAAAACAATATTAGCATGCACATAATAATAAGCAGTATAATGACTCTTTAGCTGCATAGGCTACATTAATATCTTGCAAGAAGATATAACTTACATTAAAAATTCACAACTGCTGCAGAAGCCAATGTCATTAACACAAAGCCAGACACAAGGAAGCACAAACATATCGGAGTTTATGTTTTCAGTATTGCACCCTGACATACATTGAACAGGAGTTTATAGCAGAGTCTGTTGAAGGGTGACAGGAGAGTATATATGCAAATCCTACGTATTTTCACTTGAATTTAAGATATATGTTTTCATAAAAAATAAATTTTACCCATTGATTTGCAACTTCATCTTTGAGGAATACAGAATGTCTTCTCACTAAAGAAAAAAAAAGCCTGGTTGATGTGCGTGAGCTGAGTACTTATATATTTTCGTGACAAGTACAAGTAAGCTTGTAATATCTATCTTATCCATGGGACTCAATGCACTTGAAACTAAACTAGATATTTATTAACAGAAGAGTCTACAGAGACGTCACAACTTGAGATAATATTTAGCCTATTTATATAGATTTACTTCCTGATTCTTTCATTTCTACTCTTCCTCACAGTCTTCTCTACTCAAATTGCATGCTATAGAGCTGATGGGAAAAATCAAAATACTACACCTTCATAATTTTCACTGGCAGTATGTCAGTAAGCACTAAGTCCTCTGTCTCAGTCCTTAGAAACAAGTTTTTGCAAAATTTGTGGCCTTCTAGTGGTACTCGTGTCAAATAACCGGTCACATTGAGGTCAAGTGCACTGCAGCAAGCAACCAGAAAGACTTTCTTCAGAAGTTCATTTGGCCTGCATTTGAGATATATCCAGAAAAGAAAAAGAATATATTTTTTTTCTTCTGGATCACAAAAGTGCCTATTTCACTGTTCATGACACCTTGTTTCAGAGCTAATTAAGCCTGACCAGTCAAGTCAACCTTTCATAATCAAGTAAAAAATTGCAACAGACTCACAGCTGTTCTGACATTCATGTGCTAATACCTTGGACAAAAGACATCTGTTGAAACTAACATTTGTCATAATAAGCTATAATAATACTTGCTACAGGTGTTGTAATAAAGGAAAATATTTCCTTCTTGTTTGGTTTCTGAACCTATATTACTATTCAAAAAGTCAACATATTTCTTAAATTTCATTACAGAGAACCTGATCCTCACACACTCATTGAGCTTATTTCCTGCTGTTCTTTTGTGATACTTGCCTCTACAATACTTCTAGGGGAAGAGACCGTCTTGTTATGAAGACATTCATTCTTCAAGTTAAAATTATCACTGAGGAGATGGAAATTCACTTTCTGACAAAGGGCATAGGGATTGATTATTCAGGGTGATGGGTTTGTCATAAATGGGACAGAAGACATTAAAATTTGCCATGGTTTAACTGATAAGGTAATGTTAGGTTGCAACTTGGACTAGATGATCTCAAAGTTCTTTTCTAACCTAGTCTACTCTGTGAATCTGTGATTCTGTAAAAATGAAAACAGAGGAAATTATTTTTGAAACCATGTTGCTGTAGATCAGAAGAAAGTGATGGTGTCATAGAAAAATTATGATCAAAAAAAAGAAGGAGACATCAAGAAAGGCAGGAAAAAAGAATTTAGAAAGGAGACATAATCTTGTACATACATGTGAGGCAAATTTTGATCTACATAATATCATCAGAAATTCTGACAAGGCAAATGGAACCATCTTTCATCAGAACCAAACAGGTATAATAGCAATAAGTGCCATTTCTCTTTTTCCCAAAGATGCCCTTTATCCATTTCAGATTCATAACTCATAACATATTCATTATGAACAGATTCATAACATTCATAACTAGTTTATACAGGAATCTCATTTATAACCTAAAAGTGGTCTTACTGCCTGTCACAGATTGCATGAGCTTTCATAAACCAATACTTATATAACTGGAGGTAGAAAATGAAATTTTCCCATACATAATTGCAGAAGGGTTTGAGGAGTTGCAGCATTGTTCGAAATCTCATATACTATCCACTGCCTTTGCAGTGGCAATATGTGGGCCATAAATCCTTCCATAATATATATCAGTGATTTTAGACACAGTTATCTTTAATCCCCCTCTTCCCCAACACTGCAAAAAAAACCCCAAAAACAAACAAACAACCCAGAAAATTGTGTTACTGACAAGCCTATAGTGTAATCTGCAGGCTCATTTACTGTAACCAATACTTTTACACTGTCTAGCGAGAAAAGTCACAGGTGCAGTGATTTAATTACTGGTCAGTCATTTTCCTTTGATTCAGCCAGCAACAGCATGTCCTTTCCAGGAATTATTTCAGAATGATTTTAAAGCTATTGTTCCAGCTTCCCTAGGTCAAATGCTAAGAATCAAATTCAAGATGACAAAGGCAGAAACTCACATAGAGCAGAAAATTTGCATGAGAGAAGTTGATGAATTTATTTCTTTGGCAAAAAATTGAGTGTAGCAAGGCATAGTGGATAAGAAAATAGAGTTAAGGATGTCAGTTATCTCATTTAAATAGAATTCTGATCAATATATTTTAAAAATATTTTCTTCTTTTCTATGAAAAAAATAATGAAAAAACATTCTATGAATTAATACTGCCTCAAACCTGAAAGAAACAGGTCAATGTCATACCCTGAAAACAGCAGTCTGGTTAGCAGTAACACATCGTGGGGTTCTTCCGGACACTTCATCTGTAACAACACTCTCCACACGCACACAAAAGAGAGATTTGGCCTTTTAGGGGCACAGCACTACTTGAGGTCAGAGGGAATATAAAGCTAAATTCTAGACAGAATTGCTAGATAGAGCTAATAATAAGTTGCAGCTGTTGTTTGTTTCGTTGTTTCAGTGTCATCTGAGTATTTCTGATCCTTTCAGATTGGCTGGTTTGTTTGCTGGTTTGGGTGTGGGGTGTTTTATTGTTGCTTTTTTTCTCTTTTGTTTAATTTCTTTTCCATTTAGGAGCATCAGTGTATCTTGGGAGTTTATATCATTGAGTTCATCGTGAAAACACAGTCATCTTGTCTTCAACCCTCTTTCATATTTCTGCATGAGACCTTGAATGGGTTCTCCCCAAGGTCAGTGTTTTATCACCCCTCATAACATGCAAACTCCTTTTACCCTTGAATGTACTTTTGAGCACTTCTGGCTTTTTCTGTTAAATTTTTGGGTTATGACATGGAGCTCCTAAGCCTTTTAATAGATCCTGAAACAATCAGTCTTAAATTAAAAATGGTCTTTAGCTTATTTCGAAATTTGCAACGCTTTCTATTTTCTATTGCTGATATTTTCACATTGTGTTTAATGGGTGTATTTAAAGACTTTCTGGGTTAAGCAAAATTTCCCAGGCTGATATCAGGCTGAAGTTTATCCATAATTTTCCTGTCTGTATGCAAAGAATTCTTCCCTACACACTTTATTTTTTTTTTTCCAGAAAGAGTGGAATATCTTGTAAGACACAAACTACAAAGACAGAAGTAAAAGGAAGATATTTTGTCTTTTTTGGCACCATTCAGTACATGTTACTTTATAAACAGGATAATGCAACAGATTCTGGCCAAGCTGCCCAGAAGCAGTCTATGTGTAGCAATATTCAGCATCTTTTCAGATACTCCAGCTGTTACTCCCTTTACTGGACTCCTGAGACTTGAAATTAAAAAGTTTTACCTCCCTTATGTTAAAACCTTATTTCACACCTGCTTTTCAGCTCTATTAATAGAGCCGCATCCCTTCCTGTTAGAGTATGATCAGATTACTGAATATGAAAAATACCTGCAAAAAGGCAGAAATGACATAGCAAATAGTAATCTTTATAAATGACTAAATTCTGCCATATGGTCATTGCATGTGCTCTTATTATCAGTATAATAAAGTATTCAAAGAAAATAAGCTTGTTTGAGGTAAGAAAGCTGCAGAGCTTCTTTTTGTAGCTGCATTGTTGAAACCTGGTTTGTTCTTGAACTAGAAACTGAAGCAGATTAACTACCATACAAGAGTAAATTTTCAAGAGATGTAGTTGTAATTGGCTTTAGAAGTTACGATGAAGACATAAACAGGCTTTTTATTACTAAAGTAAAATACGCACTAGATGGAATTGTTATATATATACTGCATGGGTGAATAGCATGCTTGGGGTGATTATGGAAATGCAAAAGGTGAATAAAGTGTATGTGAATATATATTATATAATACAGGAATGTTTACATGATACAGTGATTTTTTTTTAAGCATTGGGGTTTTTAAACTTAGTGCCTAAATAAAAAGGCCTGTTATGACCTTGTGTAGATTTTAGAAATCATTTTGGAAAATGCTTTACATATACACATAATTAACTTAATGAATCAAATTTACTGTTCCTTCTCAGAGGGACACTGAAAATTCACCTCTGAGTAAGTGAAGTGTTTTAAATGTTGTTCCATTTATAGTTTCTTTATGGATTTAAGGCCAATGAATGAGGCACCATGACACAAAATAGCCATTTGACTAACTGCCAATATTTGAGGCTGGAAATGCACAGTAATTTTATTAGGGAAAAAATATATATTTAAAACAGAAGGAGCCTTAAAGTTGATTATATTTTAAACCAGAAAATGTTCCCTTTTTTTTTTTTAGTAATTTCATATGAGCTGGTGCTTCCTAGTATTGAAAATGTAATCTTTATTTCAGCTGGGGTATATCAATGATAGGTGTTAACAACAACCTAGAAATTGCCCTTAAAAATTCAGCTTGTCTGAATTGACCTATGATGGTCTGGAGACAAGATGCAGCCCTGGGGATACTGCACATAAAAGTAACCTAATTTAAGACTCTAAATGTCCTTCTACAATGTGTTATTTTTAAAATTTTGTCAGGTTGTTTGATACAAGTCAGAAGAGGAAAAATGTGTGACTTCAATGGAAATGATTGGGTGTTTCAAATGTGTATAGTTTATGTAAAAATATTTTCTTTAAAAAGGTTTACATAGAATGAATACTCTGCTTTCAGTAAATGGGAGTTTTTGTCTGAACTACCACAAAAAAAATTATGTTATCTACAGATGGCCAGAGTTTTCATAAAAATATAAATAATTGGAAGCAAACATTTTTTAAGACCAAAGGTTGATGAGAGTGACCTTACTGCTTTTTCAAAAGTTAGAAAAGGCCTGGACTTTCTAATTATTTCCTGTAAATATTTTAAATTAATTTACAAATATTTTAGTAATTATGTAATAAAAACCTGTTTTTGTTTTGTCAAAGGTATTTGTTTAAATGACATTGAAAATATTTCATGGAGAATAAAAGTAAATTCAGATTGCAGCAAAAAAAAAATTTAAAAATCAGAATTTAAAATTGTTACCCAGTCAGTTCTGTTTTTAGCAACAACTTAGGTATAAGATGCATAAGGTAAGTAATCTAATAGTGACACTGATTTCACCATCTTATGCTTTAAATGAGATCCATCAAGTTTTTGTTTGGTTTGGGTGCTCTTTTTAAACAATTTTTAGGCTTAACTGCATTTCAGATATACTTCCCCCAGATTTACACTCAGTTCTAATTCCTAGATTTTACCTGTTGTCTGTTACATCTACTTAGCAGCAAAATTTCTTCTCAAAGATGGTTTAAATGCTGTTGATGTTCTTTTCTGTGATGTGTACGTACTGAATATGAATATGTGCTGCAGCATGATTCAACCCTGTGCCTCCTGTAGAATCATCAGCTCAGATCCATAACACTGAGCTCACTTTTTGTATCATGTGTTAGTAGTTTATAGTCAAAATACATTCTCCAAAGCCACTCATTCAATTGTCAAGACTGGCTAAAACTTATTTATTGAAAAGCAAAACAATATGTATTATATTAATGAAATTTTGTAAATCTATCAATAACTTTAAGTATTTTTTTTTCTCATGAATAGAGCTAGAAACTAATTTTCAGAACTGGTAATTTAGATTGCTTCTATTCATTCAGGTCTCAGCATTTTAAAAATTTTACTGTTTTATGCAGTGTGAGCAGGAAAAAGCAGTACTTCACAGTTTCAAAAATCATGCAGTTACTTAATGTGTTTTGCTGGTTGGGTTTTCTTTCTTTCCCTCTGTACAATAATAATATTTAGCAACACCTAATAGCAAATGAATCCCCAGACTTAAATTGAATCAGGGGAATACAAATTAGTAATTTTTTACTCCTGTTTTAAACAAAAAGGTCAGTTGTTTTGTTCTCACTCCCCTTACAGAGTTGTAGACATGCATACAGCTGTGGGTAACCTCACAGCACCAGGGCAGCAGCACAACGTGACATTACAGCGTAGCTTGCTGCAGACCTTTCATTTCAGCAAGAGCCAGCTGTTTGATTATTCATACTCCTCCAATTCAGAAGCCAAGAGGAATTATATTCTGAGGGTTAGGCACCACCAGACGAGCACTTATGGAGAGATGGGTATTTACTGACAATAATGCCTCAGTAAGTACTGTCCTGCTTTGATTAGACATAAACAGAAGGAGTTAATAATGGACTTTTAAGCCTGACATACGAAGCAGAAAATGAAATTTAGAGATACAATGAAAGAGCCAATGCACTTAGTGGTTGGGCCATGTAAGGAAGTTGAGATTAGCAATAGATGTGAATTCACAGGCTCTTCATTTTCTTCATGATAGTCAAAGTTTTGGATTACAAGATGTTAATGAATATTATTTATCACCTCATAATACTATTATTTTTCACCTATGTGGGACATTTAATTAACTTTCAGGTGCCTCATTATCTATTTCAGGCTCATGGCATATCTGATATTCAGACATATAATAATCTTATTTTGAAGAGCTTGAGTGATCTAAGGATGTAATTTGAGGTAAGAAAATACATGAGAGAGAAGAGATGTGAAAGGGTCATAGAAATAATAGAGTCATCATATTTTGTAATACATTTAGCGCATAAATTATGGTTTTAATGTATTCTTCTGCTCCATCCATTGCATCCCATCTTATAGTGAGAAGTTGTATAGAAACTCTAAATAAATGAACAGAAAGAAAAACAAAAAGGAAAACAAAAAGAGACTTACCCTAATCATGCATTACATCCCCAGGTATTAACACACATATAATATGCAAGATAAGACCAGCCATGCAAATCTACTGTCAAAATAGACCATTTACCAAAGATAAAGTCTTAAAAATGAGAAAGAAAAAGGGNTCATGCATTACATCCCCAGGTATTAACACACATATAATATGCAAGATAAGACCAGCCATGCAAATCTACTGTCAAAATAGACCATTTACCAAAGATAAAGTCTTAAAAATGAGAAAGAAAAAGGGGGGGGGGGGGGGAGGGGGGAAGCATCACTAATTCTAAACTGAAAAGAAATTATCTGCCAAAGGAAATGAGTGTGTAAGCGATAAATGAATGTGTATGTGTGCACAACCGGCTCTCTCTAATCTCTTCATAAATGAGCACAATAAATAATACCATTAAAACAGGACTGAATGATCCTTCTCTCACTTTGGTACCTTCACCTTGGTGAAGAATATTCTTGAACCACAAGGTTTCATTGGGTCCAAATTAACAGTAGTGACTGAATGTGATTGCTCCATATCTTTTGCCCCAAACAAGCATCTGAATCATATTTAGTAGGAAAATATTTATTTGTATGAATACAAATAGAAAATCTGTTAGAGAAAATCAGCTCGAAAGTGACTTATACACCACACAAGAATGAAAAATAATTATTGTAATGTGGGAACAGTAGAGGTAAACATAAGAAGTATGTCAGAAATAGATGTTATAATATTTTTAAAAATGCAATTTAAAATTATTAACATGATTCATGACATTTTGAAGAGGAAAAAGTCCAATACAGGGATAAAGATCACTTTTGTATTGTGTGCCCAAAATTAGAAACTCAAAGCTTCAGATTCAGTTTCACAGCAAAAAATCAGATCTGCAGTAAAATTCCACTATTCAGCTTCATATTATTCAACTGGGTTGTCCCATGTTCTTTTTGACCTTTCAACTCAGGATTCTTTTATTTCACCATAGTAACAATGTCAAATGCAAGTAAAATTCAACTAATTTAACGAAGTACTGAAGAAGTACTGTAGCAAAATATGCTCTTTGGCTGGGTAAATTAATTAATAAGATCTCTGGTCCAAAATAAAATGATTTTCTTTTCCTTATTTTTTTCCTCTTGTCTTCAGTAAGCTCTTTAATCAAGCCATAACCACTATGGTGTGTTGATCTTGGCTGACTGCCAGATGCCCACCCACTCAGAAAAGAAAATAAGATGGAAAACACATTGTTCTAGGTAAAAAACAGAGGGATTATATTCCAATTACCATCACAGGAAAATATAGTTGGTTTTGGCAAAACTAGCTCATCACAAATCTACATTAGAGACTGAATTCTCCATTTCTCTTCTGTGTGTAATTTAATTGTATAATATGCATCAATGTATGTGGAATATCTATTGAAAAATTGTGGAAAACTGACACAGGTCATAGAGTAAAGGGCTATTAATGAAAGATTCAGATTCATAGACGATAGAAAGAGAACTTAGTGCCTAAATTCAAAAATTAATGCCACAATGCAAATTTCATTGAAAGAAAGGCATTTCTGGACGGCTGGTCACACTGGCTTCTGTTGCAGCAAGTAGAAAAGTTTAATGAATAGATCTTACAAGGATAACATATAGACTTCCCACGGGGATTTCAATATATAGGGCATTTATCAGGAATAAATTTATAGTAATTTCTAAGGCACAAATATATATTTTATTCAATAGGAGTCTTACGAAGATTTTTTTTTGCAATTTATTTCACATCCATAAGTAAGGACAGAGATTCCAATGAAAATTACACAAGCTGAAGTGGAAGGCATTTGGTGATAATACATAGAAGAAGAAAAGAAGGTTTAACAGATTTCATGAATCCACATGTATATATCAAAGTGCATACATTGTATTGTGTTTGAACTTAAGAGTCCTTTCCGTCTTGAGATATTTTATGATTCTAAGATTTGAATATGCATGGATTTCAAAAAGAAGCAAATAAAAACATTATCTATCAAAAGTATGATGAAAAATAAAATAAAATAAAAATAGATAATATAGAAAATAATGAAAAAGAGATATATAGCTTTAAACATAAAAAAGAGGATTTTTTTAAAGAAAGCATAAAGGATGCAAAAAGTTAAAAGAGGCAGAATAAATATTCAGAAAAAATACAGACTGGGCTGGAAAGTTAAATAAAACTCAGCAAGAAAGGAAGATAGAAAAAGAAAAAATATAAAATGGAAACAGAACTGAAAGTGGAAAGAAGAGAGAAAATAATAAAACCATAATCCTTCAGAAAGGTTCCTAAAGACAAGAAAGCCAAGGAAAATTCTTCCGTGGATGATCATTTATGCTTAGAGATAACAAAGAAGACAGCAAAATAAAGAAAAAAATACAGAAATGGATGTTTGTATTCTTCATTGCAAAGAGCTAACCCTTGGGGTCCCAGAAGGGTCTATGCAGTGACCTGTGATATTCACTGTATTTATATATGGGAGTGAATAATGACCTGCCAAATATTACAGTTGAGATACATTTTTCAAAGTGAAAAATAGAGGTGAATGCAAAATATTGCACAAGGAACTCATTGTATTCAGTAATAAAAAATACCAGAGATAATTCAGTGCTCATAAATTCAGTGTAAAGCACACATGTAACTATCACCCTAACTAAAGAGACAGAATGATAGCCTTTGAATTAGAGATTACCATTCTCAAAACTCACCTTAAAACAATTCTAAATAGGCAAATATCTTGTCAAAAAAAGAGAGTGAGGAGTATAGAATGAAAATAAAAAAAAAAAATGCTGTCATAGAAATGGATGGTATACTTCATGCTGAATAAAATGCACTAATTAGCCATTTCAGAAAAAAACAAAAGTCTAGCAGGTTTGGATGAAGTTCTGAGAAGGATGAAAAGGATGCTCAGAAGCATGAAATGACTTACCTATGAAGTGGCACTGTGGGAAAAGTATTTCTGAGTTTAAAAATAAACAATCCTTGGAAGAGAAGATGGAGGTCCATAACGTCGTGAATGGTTTGAAGAAAGTAAATAGAAAGTTGATATTCACTTTTTCTCATAATATGAAAAAAGAGGAAAAATACAGAAATCAATTGGTGTTGCAGTAATGGTATAGGAATTTAGCAGAAAATAACCCCCCTTGTGTTCCAGCTGGTCCTCAGAGATCAGAGGGGCTGGTCGTGGTTGGTTTTAATTTCTGATTATAGCCAATTTAGAGTTACAATGAGAACAGATGCACAAATAGTGCAGTTTTTTTATCTAATATGATGTGTCTGATTGCATTCAATAAGGACTTACACAATCCAGATTCGTGGATCCAGATTTGTTTATTGAAACAACAGGAGAACAGGTTCAGGATTACTGGTGAGTATAAGTACTTACTAGTGAGTGTAAGTACTTACTGCAGAGTGTAAGTATATCCTGCAACAGAAAGTAGAGTAAGAAGGATCTAACAGTTCTACATATATATGGATAAAGGAATATTCCTGTGTATAAAGCAATTTTTAATGTCTTATGAAAAACTGGAATGCAGTGGGAAAAAAGGAGTTGGAAGAAAGAAGAGGAAATTGGGCAATCCTAGTAAGCTTCATAGAACTTCTTTTTAGTGTTTTTAAATAATAGGAAAATTAACCAAAGGTAGATGAACACTATAGCAAACATTTAATTAATTTTTCAGAAATATTAAAATTATATAGACAATGAAAGTAATCTAATTGTAACAGATCAATGTTTCGACTGTGTTTTTAAAACTTACATGTAGTCTTCCTTTAAAAAATACATACTGCAGCAGTGAGGGAGAGAAATCCCATCTTAAACAGCCATGTCTATTTTAAACATCCTTGAATATAAGATTAAGCCATTATTACAAACACTTCAACAATTAAACAAATAAAAATCAAGCACATTACATTATTTTATATCCATTATACCATAAAAGCCATAGATATTGTGTTAGTTTAAACATGCAATTACAACAGCTTGACCTTCAGATTTTGACTTGTAAAACAATGAATTAAACAGTGCCTTTGTAATTTAAAAGCTTATAAAAAAAGCATAAGAAAGCACCAAATTATTAAAAAATGATCCTCCACTAGATTTTGTACTGATCTTCATTTACTTGAACAGTTTATTTCATCTGCTTAATTTAGTAGCAATATGTCAAATGGATTTCTGCAGCTGAAGGTCGTACAATCAAGCAGCACCAACCTCAGTGGTAAAAATCTCTTGGAAAACATGATTTCATTGGTACAGTCAATAAACAACCTGCCATCAATAAAACCAAAATACACTCTAATCAAAGAGAGACACGTGTTTATGATTATGCTTCCAAAAACTGTGGGTCACGCTCCTCTGGATGAGGCATAAAAACTATCAGATGGTCAGGGGTGGCATAGGAAGAAGTGGGTTTATTACTTCTGTTCATAATACCAAAATTTGATCATTATGCTAAGCAAAATAGATACTTAAGCTTTTTCTATTTCACTTTGTAGCACAGGGAGGCATAAAAGAGTTTGTGAAATCCTGCTCTAAGGATCTGCAATTAGATCTCATTGTTTTACCAGAATATGAATCATTCAATCACCCCTCACATCCAAAGAAAAACACTCAGATGTTATGTTAGAAACAACACTGAATAAGTTGGGTTTTTTTCCCTTTTGCTTCCATTCCTGGATGCTTACAAGCCTGTCCAAAACCAGAGTATTTATATTCTGGGCATTATGCCATGTCCATTTTTCTTGAGGCTTTTATGCCTTTGAATTAATGACAGTACAATTAAAATTCCATGCCACAATAAAGAATGAAGTAAAACAAGGCAGCACATAAAGGCAACAATGAAACAAAGAAAAATAACATTCAGACATTTCCACCCATTTCCTTTGCTTATAGTTGAGAGAAAATCGGGATCTCTCTCTGACACATTTTTATGGAAGGAACAGTCATGCTATTACAATATTTATATTTGATGACTGTAGAGGTGGGATTTTTGCACCTGATTCACTTGCTCACAGCCATTGAGACCCATCTGAGATGCTCCTGGGTACCCTGCCTTGTCTTCATTTTTCTCCATGTCACATATTACACATGCCTTTAGATTCTTGTACGTGGGCAGCTGAACAGAAACCCCTCATGAAGATTCACTCTGGTCAGAATATTTAGATCTTAAACGAGTTTGTCGTGGTTTGACAGGCACCCACGAGAGCTGCTCACTCACCCTCCCCTGCCACAGCTGGGCAGAGGAGAGGAAAGGGAAAAAAAGTTAACGAAAGCTTCATGAGTGAGATAAGGACCGGGAGAAACACTTCAGGGGTGAAACAGGCTCAACTTAAGTTGCAAAGTGAATTTATTACTAACTGAATCAGAGGAGGATAATGAGAAGTAAAATAAGCCCTTTAGAACACCTTCCCCCCTCAGCCCCTCCCTCCTTCCCACCGACAGCACAGGGAGACAGGGCATGGGGGTTTGGTCAGTCCATCACCACGATTTTCTTCTACTGCTCCAGGTGAGGAGTCTTCCCCTGTGAGGCCGTGGGGTCCCTCCCACGGCAGACAGCTCTCCTGAACTTCCCCGGCGTGGGTCTGCTCTCACGAGCAGCAGCCACACCGCACCTGCTGCAGCGTGAGCCCCTCCCATGGGCACACAGCCCTCCCAAAACTGCTGCAGCGTGAGCCCCTCCCACGGGCACACTGCCCTCCCAAAACTGCTGCGCCGTGGCTCTCTCTTTCCACAGGGTGCAGTCCTGCAAGGACAGGCTGCTCCAGCCTGGGAGCAGGAGCCCTTTCTCTCCACTGGATCTCCCACTGGATCACAGCCTCCTCCAGGCATCCACCTGCTCCAGCACGGGCACCTCTCCCACAGGCTCTGGGTGGATCTCTGCATCCCCCGTGGATCCCCATGGGCTGCAGGGGCACAGCTGCTTCACCATGGTCTGCACCACGGCCTGCAGAGGAATCTTGGCTCTGCCTGGAGCACCTCCTCCCCCTCCTTCTTCACTGACCTTGGTGTCGCCACGTTGTTTTCCCTCACATGTTCTCACCTCCTCCTCTTCTGTGACTAGAAGCCAAAACCTTGTGACTTTGATTTTCTTCTTAAATATGTCATCACAGAGGCGTTACCAACCTCTCTCATAGGCCCAGTTTTGGCCAGCAGCATGTCCATCTTCAGAGCCATCAGTCATTGACTCTGCCAGACATGGTGGGAAGCTTCCAGCAGCTTCCTCACAGGAGCCATCTCTGTGCCAAACCAATACAGAGGTATATAATAGAATTACAAATTTTGTACATGGTTTGTACATCTTTTACCACAAGAAACTACTGCAGTGAAAGACAGAAACTTCTTTCTTTGTGCAAGAAATTGCAAATGTACATTTAGACAGCTGCCGTTTTTATCACTTCTGCCTAGCATAGAAGTTAGAACATCAGTGTTTCTTTTCTATGGAAAATCCAAGATAGAGACAAGAGGGGATTTTTTTTTTTTTTAAGTGTAGGAGAGTTGACATATGCTCCAGGACTTAGGTACTGCTACTCAGTACTAAAAAAATCTTATAAAAAATTGTACTAATATAATTTTTATACCTTATTTGGTATACTGAAGATACTGTGTTAACTTTTGAAATTATTAGAATTTGAATAATTTTTAGGTACGTAGCTCCTTGGTTGCTACTTGGTTCCATGTTTGCTGTTATGTGCTCTTCCTTCAATTCATCATTTTTCTGAGATACAAACGAAACTTTTAAAATCCAACTAAACCATAGGGTGAAGCACATGTTGGGTGTAGAAATCAGAAATTTATCAAAGTATCTTTAAATTGCTATTTCTTTACACTGGATCAAAGTCTCTCATCTTTTCACTGGAATTAATTGTTACTAGGAACTCAATCAAAACTGATATAGTTTCACTAAGACCATGCTTCTGTTTTATTTTTAAAAGGGAAAGATAATTCCATTTTTAGATCCAGTAATTGTAAATGGAACATTGGTAATATTTTGGCAAACCCATGGTCTTTGACACAGATACAGAAGTTGAAAAATAATTGTAAAAAACAACCCAAAATATTTTCTTTACAGTTCTTAGCATTCTTTCCCCTTTGCATTAATTTAATAATTAATTATGAAAATTTTTCAGTTCTTCTTCCTCTTAAAGCACCAACTAAACACCCAAAACATGAAGTCTTCTTGAAAAAGCAAACAAAAAAATTATAAAAAACCCTACAAAAAAAATCCCAAAGGAAAAAAAAATCCAAATCATAAAATAAATGAACTCTGGAAATAGAAGAATTTAAGATATGAATATTTTTTTCTATAAAATTTTCTTGTTTTAAAAAGTAATATTCTATTTAAAAGTACTGATCCGAGAAAATTAGAACCAAATAAATATATTTCTGCAAATTTGCTCCTTTTGGTCAAGGCAGTTTTTTACATTTTAACTTTGGAAACAATTTTGATTAACTGTATTGGCTTTGAATTTTTTAAAAAATGGAACATAGAAGAACATCCTTCAACAAGGTTATACCTCCGTAAACTCTCCAAATGAAATTAACCTGAAAAGCTAACAAGATCAGAAGGGAATAAAACTTTATTTATTACTAAAGTAGGCATCTGAAATAATTTGATACAGTGCTGGCACTAAAGAACAGTATAATTTTACATATAATTGCAAGAATAATTTCTTAAGTTACTCCCCGCCTCCCCCCCACACCCCCAAAAAAGGATGATATGACGGGTTTATACGTATTGTAAAAATGTATAAATTACTTTTTATGGACACAGGATTCGCACTTCTCATCACCCAGGGGAACAATGTCAAAACCATCTGAATAAGCAGTTTGAATAAACTTGGGGGATGAGGTTTCTGATTGGTTGAATTGCTTGTATTTGTTTGTTTTGTAATATGAATTGTCTATGTCTGTAGTAGATTGTTTTCAGCTAATTTCTTGCAGCTGTTACTAATTACAGGCTCTGCTTTCCAAGGCCACTTAGGGAAAGGAAAACCAGTGCTATTTAACCACTAATCTGACTGTGTAATGCTCTGAATGAAGAAAGGAAAAACATTTGCTATTTCTAGCTGTACAACATAAAATCATTGCCAACTACTCATGTGACTGAATGGCTGCCATTTATTTACTGATAAATGTAAAGGATAACATTTGTATTTCTTTCAAAATAGTATGTCAAGAAAGACAAGTGATTTGTCTAATTAACCCAAGCATAATTAGCCAAACATTATGTCATAGTGGCCAATTGTAGCTGGTACTATTGTAGTATATATAGAGTATATATAGTATATACAATACTCTGGTAGTATTAGAGGACGTGAAGGTATGATTTTAGTAATTGGATTCAGTGCAGAAACTAACATACCCAGACAAATAAAATTCACCTAAATATCCTCAGATTATTTCAGCCTCATTAGCCATGTCTTTTGCAACACCCAGTTGTATGCATTAATAGATGATTTTTAGAAGAGTCTCCAGAATGAAAGGAACTATCAGTCAAATATTCACAAGACATTTGCCCCATGTTATCAGTTGATAATATCAAAAATCATCATGTTTACTGGTTTGACACGTGTTTTCTCTGCAAAGAAGAAAGGGGATGTTATAAATGATCTATGAGTATTATTGAAAAAAAGTATTTCTGGGTTTAATTCTTATGAAAGTGATAGTTAACAATGATGCCCTGTTTTTTCTCTTACATAGCGACGTTGCTGAATATATTACTGCAATGAAAGTATTACCTTTTTCTCTCACTTTTTTTTCCTTACTTTTTTTTTTTTTTACTTTGTTTTTTTCTTCAGCAACTAGGAGTCTTGGGCCCATAAATCTAAGGGGCTTTAAATAGGATTTGAATACTTTATTCTAGATTATTTTGATCCCAAGAGATATGCACGGAGGGTTTTAGAACAGCTCTAGTGAGTCTAAGTTGTGTTGATTTTCAAAGGAAATGAGTTTTTTAACACCCATTTTTTTCATCAGTTTCCTCATTTTACCTCCTTTTTATTTATAAATCCTGAATGAGAATGGAAATGCTTCCTTTACGTAAGGAAAGAAGTGATGAGGGAAGAGGTAGAGAAAAATAAAAAAAGGTTGTAACTATTATTCCACATCTTGTTTTTCTCCATCAAAAATCAAGAAAGAAGACCAGAACTAACCCACCTGACTCCTTGTATTACAAAATACAGTGATTACAAAGCCTTCATAATAGTGACATTGCTAACTACAAGTTTAAATCCTGTTTTTCACAGTATTTTGGAACTGGCTTATTGGTAGTTTTGAGGATTTAAATTATTTTTGGCTTTACAATATAATGTCCAAGAAAACGGCTTCATTTATGCATTAACTTCTCCATAGCATTCTGCAGGCTGAAATTTAGGTTAAGGGATAGCACTGGACAGATGAGATGTGATAAGTAAATGAAATCATATTGCTGTATCTTCTGACTAAGGTGTAAGAATAAGTCAAAGACTCACAGGTAATATTATTGAGAAGGCCCATAACACAGTGGTTGTCTGTGAATACTATTTAATATAAGGCTCAGGCAATGTCTTGCAGATGGCACCTTAATCTTAGGTTTTCACTCAAGTATTTCTGATAAATCGTGTTCATTATCACTTAAAATTAATAAAACTACATTCTGTAACTTTACAGACCATTGCTTCCTCTTGTTTAAGCTCTTACCTCTGTCAAAATAAATAATTAGGGAAATATGAAATAGGGACAATACAGCCAAGACATTGCAGTGAAAATTACTGTGCATCTGTAGGCAAGTTTAGAACTACTTTACCAAGAAACCTTAATTTAATTCTTTATACAGCAGGTTTTCCTTCTCTTTCTGGCATAAAATGGCTTTCAACTCTCTATGCTAGAAAAACTTTCCTTACAAATACTTTCCGACAACCCTATTTGCCCACTCTCCTCTAAGTAGATCCACATTTGCACTGTTTGTCCTTAGACAAACTTATTTCAAACTCACTTCATCAGTGATAAAAACTTTGTTGAAAACTCTATCTCCAGTCTAATACGAATGGCAATAATCACTAATGTGTCCAGATAATTTCAGAAAATTATGTTATCATAAAGTTGTTGCTTTGAATACACTTCTATATAAGGACTCTTTTGTTCCTGCAGCCTGTTACATGGCAAATTAGGTACAAACATTAAAGCCTGTTTGAATGTTTGCAAGTGTTTTCTAACTGGAAGCATCAGTGATGAATATTTAAGGCATATGTGTTTATCAAATGAACAGTTTAAAGTGCAAAAAGTGGTTACCAGTTATAGCTGCCTGCCCTGTGATTTCCTCTTCCATATGGTTTGGCAAACAATGTGTCCTGCCTGACAGAGCACAGCTTCCAACATGGCTGTGAGACAAGGTTCATATAATTATACCTTTCAGTTTTATAGCTAAGCATTTTGCCTTTAATTTATTAGCAAAGGTAAACTGTAAACAGATGTCAATGTTTTATATTGGAGCCTTAATTTTGGCTTTTCCAGTCTGATAAACTGCCCTAGTTGGTGGACTGGAATCCTGAAGAAATGCATTGTTAGTGTAGAATACCCAAGTGGTGGAGTTCCATCAGGTAAAGGATATTCAATCTATCCACTACTATCCTGCATGCATTCAAGTTAAAGTTGTCTTTCTGACTAGTCATAATTCGAACTGAAAATTTAGATGCTTCATATTCTCTGTGCATTGTTCTGAAATGATGACCCATGTTGGACAAAAATATTAATTTGAGACTAATTACATCGGCCCATATTTGCTCCTTCATCTTGTAGCACCATTGAGGACACTTAAGAAAAGCTAAAACAAACATCTGATTATCTAACTGAATACATAGATACACAGGAGAATTAGGTTTGTACAAACAAGTTCTGAGAATTCTTATCTCTGGAATGGCTGCCTTCTGAATTTAATAAAGTAGTGACTCAAAATCTCTTTTAAGCATTCAATGAATATTTTTAAACATTTTTGAAAATTTCTACTTTTTATGCATCTGCATGAAATTAAATACCAACCAATTGTTCATTTTAAAAGATTGTACATAAAATGAGCAACACTTGTTATGAAACTGGTTTTATCTTCAAAAAATAGTAACATTAAATTTAATTTTCCAAGTATTCCAAATTAATCCATTGTTTTCTGTATTTCTTCAGATATTAAAATAATAAAAATGTTTCTTTTTCTATTTTCTAAAAGAAAATATTTTGTTAATGGCTCTTAAAATTGTATTTATCAGGTAATGAAGGAAAATTATGATACCTGCTGAGGCCTATTTTAAGCTTTTATTTTTCTGAATCATTGATGATATAAAAGCAATTGGATCTGAGATGGAAAAAAAATAAGATGCATTTTGACTTGATTTGATGTTACACATCAAATTAACATATTAAAATTTAAATTAAATAGAGGTAAATTGGAAATGAGACACAGAACACAGAACCTCCAAATGAATGATATTAAGGGGTTTTTTTTCAGGAGGAATTAATAAGAGAATCAGTTTAATCTCTTATTAGCTAGAAAAGCAAAGTGTTCGGCACAGTGTTCATAAAAATAGGCAGTGAATGATTTCCAAACTATTAATGCATTAACATTTTTTAAGTCTTAGATGCCCTTACTTCAAAAAGAGATAGCAGTAACGCTTCTTATTGCACTCCGTAACAACTACTTTAAAACATACTGTAACGCATCATAACCCACAGAATACGCTACACATACATAAATACACTGTCAAATTCTTACCTTTTTCACTTATCTCTGCTTAGCCTATCCAGTATTCCATATCTGTCTTGTGGAAGGACTTGCTGTTCCATGCTGGGCACGTTCAACATAGATTTAGGTGAGGTTGGATGGGGCTCCAAGGTACCTGATCTAGTGTCGCTGCCCATGGCAGGGGCATTGGAACGAGATGATCTTTAAGGTCTCTTCCAATCCAAGCCATTCTATGGTTCTATGATATGCTGTTCCTTCTTTGTATCACAGGAAGACCTTGATTCTGTTGGAATGGTTGAAAAGAGGAATCTAGAGGCAGTCTGTTTCTAATTTCAAGGTACATGACAAAAATAGCTGTTATTTTCAAGCTTATGCTTTATATGAAAACTCATTCTGGAAAGATTCAGAAGTTGTAAGAAATACACCTTTTATCAGGATATAATTATAAAACTACATTAGTTGGGGTTACTTTAATATTCATTAGATAAGGAGGTTTTTTTTAGTTTTATCGATTTTGTATGGAAAATTTTATTGGAGTTTTTAATTTCATTTTTTTAATTAGAAAAATTAACTACTGAAAATACCAAATCAAATGGAAAATAACAAAAAGAATAACCTCTGCATTACTTTCCCCAAGAGCTTTCACAAGTTTGTTTCTTTGGTATGATTGATACTGGCCATTCAGATGTTCCAGTCAAAGGAAGATAATAGCGGCTTAAGGTTTCATCTAAGGCTATTGATCCCTTATTAAGAAATCGAGAAAAATGATCAAAAGAAAGGAGTGAAAATATTATAAGTTGCACAACACATCCATAGTCCCCATTCATGCTTAACAAGTCAAATTCATTACTGCACTTGGGGGGGTGTTGGGGAGGAGAGAGAGAGAAAAGGGATACATATTTCTCCTCTTTGGCTATTGCTCCTCCTATTTTTATCACTGAGATTTTTTTTTTCTTGAATTATTTTAAAACAGATTCAGAGCAGAGCTAGACTGGTCACCTATCTTCTCTTGAACCATATAACTGGCTGAGAGAATATTGAATAATATTAGACAATATTAACAAAATCTGACAGTAATTTTAAGCCTTAGTATATTTTTAGCTACAAACTACAGGAAGTATGAGAAGAACAAGTTCATCACAGTGTTGTACTTTCAGGGCAAAATAAATGACTATAAAATATTGACAGTTTGTTTGAGCATGTTTCAATGAAACACATTATTCAAAGACAAAATAAATGGTAATGAAAAAATGCTATAAAAACTGAAATGCTGCGTCAGCTAACAGGTAATGAAATGTCAGTCCATTAATGTATTCCACCAGAGCTGCTGAAGTCATATCACAAAACATCTTTTCTCTGTTGGCCACAGTTGCAAAAATTCATACCACTCCACACAATGAACAAGTTTAACTTCTCAGGAAATATTTAGGTGGTATAAATGTGGCAAGGGAAAAACCAAACAACATTTACCTCAGGTGCTGCTGATTTCCTTTTTAACTATATCTCAGTGCAGATTTGTTCTAAAATTGAACATGTTTATTTTTTTAATATTGTCTTTTTACAGGATGCCAGATTCTTTTGTATATTTGTTTGTTTAACATATCCACACACTATATATCATCAGTATGCAAAATTTCTTTTTGTATTATTTATATTCTAGATATATTCCTGCATAATGGTTTATCTATCTCCTGCAAAACACTGGATGAAATGAGGCTGTATTTTCTTTAGCAGTTTTGCATGCTAGTTTCCTCAGAACTCTCTCCTATTAGTTCTTGTGCCCGTTGTTACTGATTTACCTGACCACATAAATCTTTTGAAGGATTCTTCATTTTTGGAAGTTGAGAAATATGTTCCTTTGTTTTCCCCTGAATTCTGCTGCAAGTACTTCAATGAGTAATGAAAACCATAATTATAAAATGAAAATTAATTCAATTTTAAAAAATCTTTTAATTTTTGAGCCCGTATTGTTGAAGACCACATCACTGTAGTTTGATTTAATATACCAGGTTTTTAAACGCCCCAGTTGTGCCCCCATTTTAACCTTGCACACTTATTTAAAATGTAGTCTTATATTTCATCTTTTCTCATTTAAGGTGCTGTCTTCCATAAAGCCTGTTCTTTGTTTTCCTGAATACATTAAGATGCATTTCTAGCTTCATTAACATTTGGAAACACTTTTTAAAAAAAAGTAGAAAGAAAAATATGATAGAACTTTTGTCATAGACAAACAAGATTTCCACTAAGTGTCTGCAATGCAAATAACACCCTGTGTAATTCAGCTCCTTTTCTAAATTTATTTAAAAGTTTCCATAACACTGTGTCTTTGTCAGCAAATGTACAGGAAGGACTAGATTTACAAGCCCTGAGTCAGTTCATTTGCTGTTTATCTCAGATGCTTTGGATTGCAGCCTCTCAGCACTCATGCATGACCTTTTTCCAAAGCTGCTGTTTTTGTCAGAGTTGATTTAATTGCAGAGATGAACTTTAGCTTTTGAAGAGTCATAATCCACTCATTTGATGCACATAGAGTTATCTTTCTTGTACTATACCAGAAAAAGCTCCTATTAAAGTTCAAAAATGACTGGTCAAGTTTCTGAGCTAAAAGAATGTAAAATGTTGTTTATTACAATTCTGTCTTAACTTTCCATGCTTGAGAAGGCATAAGGTGACAATATCACGGATGTCATCTACTTGTATCATATACATGCATACAGATAACAGAAAATTTAAAAATTAATCAGAGAGGTCTTGGTATGTGATAAGGTCACTTTTCCAATGTCTTCTCTTTTGGTAAGTAAACACAACTTAAAATTCAATAAACAAGATGTCCTTTACTGGGGTGAGGGAGGAGAGAGATGATGTAGGTTTCTTTTTGGCTCTGAGTATGAAAAGGCCTTACAACAAATGACGTAATAAAATAACTGTTTACCCAAGATGGAGAAAGAATATAAGTAGCAAGTAATGTCACCATCCTTTCAGATGCTGGATATCCCACTTTCATGCAGACTCGAACAGTCCCCAGATGGATTTTCACACAACACTGTGGAGATTCTGTTTGTGGAGAGGTCCCCTCCAGTGGAGAACACAAAATCACCTCTTTTAAGTGAATATGTAAGTTTTAAGGTACTCAGCAGCTAAAATATATATCACATCAATAAATGGAATAAGAAAACAAAAGAACACCCATACCATATTTAAGAATGTCAGCTCCAGGCAGTAAGCACATTCAGTGTCTGCAGAGGGCTTTTAATCATACATAGTGGGAGCATTTTAATTTAATTGACTGGCCTAAAGTACAAGAACATAAGTTGCTGAGTATTTGGTGTTTCATCCAATATATTGATCCAGTGCTAAGGGTTTGACCAACAAATAGATACAATTATTTTAATAAGAAGTACCACTTTAAATAATTGTGTGATTACTTTGCAACTCACATCCATACTTCTCATCCAAGTAGCACTATAACATTTAATTTAAAATATAAAAAAATGTAAGTAACTTTGGGAAATGGAAATGGAACACTTACTTCTCTCTGTACGGCACTCTGGAAGTCAGACATTTAGGAATGATGTAGTAACATAAACACTGGTATCTTTTGCTGTTGAACTTCTGGAGGCATCTACATGCAACTGAGATACAGCAGAGGACCTACAGATAGTCTTCAGCATTCTGGAGGGGGCAGTTGCTGGTCTTCCTGGGTACCCCACTGTTGTGGTTTAGGAATAGTATTCTCCATTTAGTACTTCCACTAAAACCATGCACTGCTTCTCTCTTCCCCTCCCTCCAGTTCACTGGAGAGGGGAATTGAAGGCACAAAAGGCAAAGATCATGGGTTTAGATAAGAACAATTTACTGAAAACAGCAATAAGATAAGGAAAGAAACAGTAATGGCAACAATACTAATGACAGAAGGCACAAAAGAAGAACCAATTCACATGAAACTTCCCCAGAAAATAGACAGTACCAGATGCCTCCCTCTGCCCATTCACTAAACCAGAATGAACCCCTTCTCCTAGGAAGAAACTCTGGTCTCCCTGCCCCTGGCAATAACATGAGGTGGTGTGGAGGGCTGTGAGCTCTTGGCCCAGCAGCCCTCTGTGCTCCCCTGGAGAAGGGATGCCTGAGGCCATAAGGACTCTGAGTTGAGCAACTCACCTTTTAGGTTACGGTGACCAGTGAACTACCCCCAGCATGCTTTGCTTCGCTATGGTAATACATTGTATCCAGTTGGCTAACTGGTTTCTGCCCTCCCCCAGCCTTTCCCATAAAAAGAGCCCAGGTCTGCCCGGAAAGCCAGGGGAGAACCTGATCNCACTAAAACCATGCACTGCTTCTCTCTTCCCCTCCCTCCAGTTCACTGGAGAGGGGAATTGAAGGCACAAAAGGCAAAGATCATGGGTTTAGATAAGAACAATTTACTGAAAACAGCAATAAGATAAGGAAAGAAACAGTAATGGCAACAATACTAATGACAGAAGGCACAAAAGAAGAACCAATTCACATGAAACTTCCCCAGAAAATAGACAGTACCAGATGCCTCCCTCTGCCCATTCACTAAACCAGAATGAACCCCTTCTCCTAGGAAGAAACTCTGGTCTCCCTGCCCCTGGCAATAACATGAGGTGGTATAGAATACCCTCTGTATCCTAACCATGCCCCCTCCCTGCTACTCCAAAAATTAACCCTGTCCTGGCCAGAACCGGGACACACACTAAATATAAAATGGTATCATGTGTTTATGCTTAGAATGAATCAGCATTAAGAATCCAACTAAAACTTGTTTAAATTAAAGGAAATCTTGCTGTTCACTTCAATAATATTTTGAGGAACACTCAGTGAAGGAAACAATTAGTCCAACAACTCTTTCCTTAATGGTAGCATTCTCCAAGACACTGCCTGGCACGTAACTTTTAAGGTATTTTGACAACATAATGTGGGCTTTAATTATGTATTTTGATTACTATTAGCCTTTATTATACTACAAAATACTATAACTGTAAGTAACTATAAAGCTGACAACATAAAGTTTGAGTGCTTGACTGAAAGCATTAAGACAGACGCCTATCCAAAAAATACTATTATTTTTGTCTCTATGAAAAATGTCTGACTCATGTCATCAGAAGTGAAAAGCATTACCTGATGCCTGTTCATCTACTGAAAGTTTGCTATAATTCCCATCAGGTCGCTCCTAGTATAATCTACTGACTTTGCGTAATAAGCAGTCTTCCAGCAAGTTAATTGCAAAATAAAGATATGTGCCACTGGAATTCCAGTTCCATTATGCAGAAAATATTGCTATGAGCAAAAAGAAAATATACATTATATGTAACCCCAAATATCAGATGTTTTAGCATCATGTAAGTCTTAAGAATTTAATCAAAGAAATTTTGTTAATTCAGATTTCAATCTGGACTATAACTCTATTACAGAAAAAAACCCCAGAGCCGTAATAATTGTAGCAATAATAATAATAATAATAATAATAATAATAATGTTGTAGTTAAAATTCTTATATGTAATGGTCCCCTTTTTCAATATCCCTTTGTACTATGAGAATGACAGCACCCATGTTCCTCAAGCAAGCAGGAGCTCAGGGGAGCCAGGGCTGGGTATAGATAATGGTTGAAGCAGGTTATCTGTGCTCTAGGTCCTGCACTTGCACTGCAAAGAATGAAATGGTGATATATTTCTTCTTCTGCCTGTTTTTTTTCTTCCTTTCCTCATTTCTCTTTTGTTTTTACTGGAGTCTATTTTCAAACAAAGCTCCACAACGTACTCTCTCTTCACCGATTTTTAACATCACTGTCTGCTTGAATTTACTATATATGTGGTGCATTTAATGTTAAACACTTACTCTTTATTGTCTTTCTTACTTTCAAACTTGTTTTGTCAATCTTCTACATCTGCATTTCTTTAAGCAAACACCTCCAGTGTCAGCCTGTGCTCCTTTTCATCCTCTGTTGTACTTTTCTAAGCTGTATCTTGATTCTACATTTTTCAAATTCTCTACTGTCAAGCTAAGCCTGTTTCCCTCTACACTGTATCATTAACATATTCATAAACATTTCACTGGCACAGAATAAATACTTATTGTTACTACTACACTTTTTCTATACAAATATAATGAAAAATAAAATAAATGGTAGTCATAGCTACCCAATCTTTAAAAAGAAAAATCTGTTGAAGATAAACCAAATGAGATCAAAGCTCCAGAAACATCAAGGAAAGTTCAGGCAAACCATGCCTGACAAGTTTCACTCCTGAGGCCTTGCAAATTTTGTTAGCAGCCTGTTATTAGCTATGGCAATACAATCTTACTTGGCTAAAATACCACAGATGGTCTCCTTCAAACTCAGTTTTGCTGGTCATTGCAATCTGCTTCACATAAGAAAATCTTATTTGTCATTCTGTAAGAGTGAATTGAGAACTCTCCTAGACTTCAGACTTTAATATTTTGGTGAATACTTCCATTTGTGGACTGTTAACAATTTTATAATGCATTTGTCCTTTGTTTCTGTTTAAAACGTGGTATTAGTTTCTAGGGCTACCTATGTGCTTATGCATATATTTGTGTGCATTTATATGTATTCTTGTAAAACAATATTTGATTTTGCATACAGACTTTGTCTTGAAACATACTGCACACTGTAGTGAGAGGGAAGTTAAAAGTGTATTTTCTGACACAGATGAATGTGAATATGTAAAAATAAGTAGAAATATAACCTGATCTTTTATTTCATGTAATTAGACTTAAACTAATTTTAACATTATCTCTAAACATGCTCTCAGGTTTGTAGTATATTTCTTTTGACCTCCACACCTTGGCAGTTTTCATTTTTCATCACTGAACTGTCTTTGTGAACAAAGTAAGCATCAGATGTCCTTGAGAAAGGACATTCAGCCTAAACTTTGGATTTCTGTGAGTAGTTTGCCATAAGAGAAATGAGACTAAATGGCAAGGAAATAGCTTAGTGTACCTACTTGAAAATGTGTGAAAGGTAACTGAAGTGGATGGGTCTGAGTAGGTGTTTTTCACAAAGGTGAGGTAGAACATTATTTATTACTACACAACCAAATTCAAACCTTGGCAAATGAATGAAATTGTGTGAGATTTACAGAAAATGGTTAGGCCTTCTCTTAAAAATATCTATGTTGTTTGTACAGCTCATTAACACATTTAAAAAAATACATATATGCATACAGATATATGTGCATATAAAATCTGAAAACAAGATTCTCTTAAAATAACATTTCATGTGTATTCAACAATAATGAAATCTTAACCTTTAAAAAGATGATTCATTTTACAATGAGCACATTATTCACAGGAGTCACAAAAATATTCTGTGGGACACAGACTCAATCTATGCAAAGTGTTATGAAGCCTGTGCATGCCCACATGCTCCTGAGGAGGCTAGCCCTAAACTAGCCCTAAAAATCACCTCTGTAGCACTCAAAACATTAAGAACCAGGGTTATCTTCTTAAGATGATACAATTTGCCATGGAAATAGAACTGCTGTTTATTCTGCAGAGGTAAACATACCCTCTCTTATATAATAATGAAAGCAGCTGAAAATTTTAAGATTCTTCCTTCAAGGGAAGTTCTTTAATAAATTCTTCTTCTCCTACAGAAATACATTAATATAAAATAATCCCAAGTGTCCTCTTTGCAGTAATCTAACAATCTAATTTTATTTTATTTTCTTCTCTTTTGTGATAGGAGGACTATAATAGGTTTGACTCTATTCAGGTGATGCCTGAGATGATACAAGAACAAGGCAGCAGTTCTGTGCAGTTCAGGGTGCAGTAATGCCATCATCAAAATCCACAAATCTGCAAACACACAATGAATGATAGATATCATCTATCATGATGACACACTCCATTTATTCATTTCATATTCAGTTACACTTACAGCTAAACAACATATCCTATGACGAGAAAGAAGAGATTTAAGATTAGTTGATTAGAAAAGACCACAAAGAAAAGCCTGATCCAAAGTTCTTCAAGCTTATACTAAAACCAGAGGAAATATCAAAATATGATGCTACAAGGAAGTAGGTCAGGACTAGATTCTTCAGAGCATTCCTAGCTTCCAGAATTTCATTGCAGAAGAGAAATAAAGGGAGTGGTATCTTACATAATGTCTCTACTTATTAAATGTAGGCATAGCAAGAATGCAATGGTAGCAAGAACAACAACCAAGGTTTTTTGTCATTTTATTAGGATAGAGCTTAGGGAACCTGACATCTTTCAATTGACAAAATCCTTCAAAGGATTTGTTTATGTGAAGAGGAGCAATGATGCACAGAAATATTTTGAAATAAAACTTCACCAGCAGTGCAATATTGTCTTCTCTGTTGCAAAACAAAAATATTTTAACCAGTTGAAACGTTATTGTTTAGATCTATGGTATTCTGTGATAAAGTAAAAGTTCTTGTCTAAAAGATACATTTTTCTCTAACCTTTAGAAAATAATGTTTGTCTTAAATTAACTGAATTGGGGTTTTGAGGATAACATTAACCTTTTACATCTACGATAGAACAGGTTCTTCTCTGACCTATTGATCATCAGTCACCTAAGAAAAATTTTCAAAGGACAGTGACCTGAAATTATTGATCTCTTTCCAGCTAATAACTCCATTTTGAAGATCAGCCTGAAAAAGGAAGTAGACATTTTATAACCTATGATGGAAATTAATTTCTTATGTATTCAAAATGATGATCATAGAGAATGATGTGGCTTTACAAGAGAGGATTGGTGAAGAAAAAGACATTTCAGAAACAATAAGAAAGTTTCTTTACCCTAGTTGCAATTTCTAGATGCATTACCAGTGGTAGTGAAAATTTTATCAACTCAAAGTTCATTAAGATGAAAGAAGTTCCATAAATACATCAGTGAAATCTGGATTTTTTTTTTTTGTCTGAATATGTCCTCCATTATTTTCATGCATCAATAGTAAGGACGTTATTCTTTTTTTCTCTTTCATTTTCACTTTCCTTATCTCATTTGCTTCTTTTGGAGGGCAGGGACAAAACAGAATATAGAAGAGAAGAAAAAATATTACACTTCTCATATCTTTCAGTCCAGGATTTCTACTTTCCCTGAATAAAACTCCAACTACAATTTTTCAATCAAAATAATCTTTTTTTTATTATTACTATTATTATTTTTCTCTGAAAATAAGGAAAAGTTGATTATACCACAGTTGTTTTCCTTTCAATCTTCTGTAGAAATACAATTTTCAGGATTATTACCATGTTAGAATACTTACTGATTTTAGGAAGTCTGTTAATTTATTATTTTGTTATAACATGTAATTGCTGTTACGTTACAAACATCCTGGTTTATGTAGTTTGTGTTGTATGAAGAGATTTGAAACATTTTCAGGTCTGTGAAATAACTACTCAGAAGTTATTTATACTTTTTAAGAAAAATAAACACACCCTGGGAAAAAAGGACCCTTTCCTTCAACTTGGAAAAAGAAGAAAATAACACAAAAGGAAAGAAGGAAATAAAGAAAGAGAGAGAAAGAGATAGAGAGAAAGAGAGAATTAACAAATTAACAAACTGTTGTTTTGAAACATTACTGCCTGGGGAAGAAGGTAGCAATCTAAGGATCTTTTATATATATAATTTCTTTGACCTTCACCCTAACAGTCCTTAAACTTTCATTTGTCTATCCATCTACAGTAAAAGAACCAATAGAAGCTGCATATCGTTCACAAGGCAATTTTTCACCCTGCTTGTGATGAAAGAGTTTGTGATGGCTACATACTACGATACAATGATTTCTTCATGCATTTTTTTGCTGATATGGTAACTTGGGCACCACTGCCTCTGCAAGACACTGTTCTCCAAAAGACCCTTAAACCTCTTCTCCAAATATTTGTGAAGTTTGGCTGAGTTTCACATAATTTCCTTTAACCATCTGTGAAATCTCTTCATTCCTCATAGCACTATCTATAATTTTGTTACACACTCGCTCTATTATTTGTCATGCCCAGCAATTTTGCATGTTCTGCTCACACACTCATGGCAGTTCAGACAGCCCAGCCTCAGGCCAGGGCTCTGCAGACCTTCACAGAGCAAGCACTGTGTTCCCAGTAATAGATAGCTCTCAGAAAACATGCTGCCAGTGTGCTCCTGTCTCATATTCTGATCTAATGATAGAGCAAAAACAATTAAATAAACATACCTGAATTTGTTTAGCAGTTCCATAGTCCCTGTGTTTTCCAGATTTCCTGATTTTTTCTTGTAGCTTCTCTTTTCAAATCACACTTTCTTCTGACTTCTGTTGATTTCCCCATTACAACGCCTTCTTTTATTATAAATATGGCTTCCAGAGCAAGGCTCAAAGCAGCTCACAGCAGCAAAGTAAGCAGGAGTTCACAGTAGCAAGCCACAGTGTGGACAGATTGCCAAATAAGGACACAAGATGTAAAAGAAGAGAGCAAAATTAATAAAGTCTACTCTGCTAACAAAGGGTTCCCATGAGTCCTGAAGCTGCATCAACTCATCCTAATTTTTTCAGTCCCCTGACACTACTTAAGGTGCACTATCCCTCACACCTTAACACCTGCAAAACTGCCACTGACCCTTTCTAATTGTATCTGCATTTGCCTCCAGAGCACTCCTACTCACTGTTCCCAAACTATATACCACTCCACATTAACTTCCTCCCTGTGACCTCTCTTACCCAAATGTGAAACTGTTGTGATCTTACCACAAAACAAAATTTTGCCAACAAAGACACACAACCTTTAACTATCTCTGAAACCAGGGATTAAATGTTTGCATTGTCCTGGAGGATATTTTCACACACTGAAAATCTATGCCCCTGGTTGTAGCAGCAAAATAGCCCTGATTCAATGCATTTCATTAATTCTCTCATGACAAAAGAGCTCTCTTCTTGGACCTATTCACAAAAAGTGCTACATAAGGACAAAATGTGCTGCCACTGAGAGATCATCTTCATGTATATGCAGAGAAGTTTTATGTAATATACAGTCAATAGTATGTCTTCTTTTTCCTTTTTCTTTTGAAATTAATGATTAATTATAGAAATGGACAGTTCAAGGTTCAGTAATGTAAGACTTTAAAAGTGACTGCAACAGTTTCTTACCTGTATGTGGTGTAATATTGAAAAAAAATAATCCATGTTGATGGTATCTTGCCTTTGAAGTTCCCCAACAGATTGAAAAGAGAGTAATTCTACTGCTGGCCACTTTGCAGTGACAGCTGAGTGAAGTCATTGTAAACACTGGAGATAACTTCCATATGGCAAGAATTCCTAACATTATTTGGTAATCACCAGTGTATGCTCATTAAGACACAGAGCAGCATTACCTTATTGAATATGATTGTCTACTTAGAAATTCTATTGTTTTGAATTTATTTGCAATATGTTACTCATTAAAAGTGCCCAAGTCCTACCTGTTGGATTCAGACATAGATTTTGGTTATCAAAAGGGAAATATTTATGTATATAGATCCTCTTCCCCACCTCCCCCTGTCCTGCTCCCCCATTCTCTTTCAGAAAAGGGATGGGAAAAAAAAATTTGGATGCAAATAAATTTCATCTTCAGCCAACAGTCAAAGAGTCTTTCCACAATTTCTGTTGCTTTCTGCTTCACTGAAGCTTTCCAGCACAGGATTACCAGTGGCAAATTTACTAATTATAATTCCACATTTTCCACCTTCTTTCAGCAACTTTCCCAGGATGATACTAAATACCTATATTTAGACAGGCTAAATCAAGTCCTAGATTTCCATTTTTGAATATTTCATAACAAGAAGTGATTGAAGAGATAGGAATATCTATCTCTAAAGACATTATAATATTTAATCAGGATGTGGCTTCTCATCGTTTGCTAGTGTCTTAAACTAGGTTATAATATTAATAACAGCATCAATTCAAAAAAATGAAACTTTCTGATAAAATTTCAGAAACAAGGCATCAATCTTTTGGAAATGTAAGTGAAAATTGACAGATTTAATAGCTACAATCTCTTTCACAGAAACTCAAAATATGCTGACTTGGAAGGGATCCTCAAGGATCAGCTAGTCCAGCTCCTGGTTCTGCACAGCACCATCCCCCACATCATGTGCTCCAGAGTATTGTCCAAACATTTTTTGAGCTCTGTCTGGCTTGATGCTGTGACTACTTCCCTGGGGAGATTGTTCCAGTGCCCAATCACCCTCTGGGGGAAGGACCTTTGTCTAACATCCAAGCAAAACCTCTCCTGACACAACTTTGGGCCATCCTCTCGTGTCCTCGTTGAGAGAAGAGATCAGTGTCTACCTCTCCTCTCTCTGTCATGAGGAAGTTGTAACTGCAAGGAGGTCTCCCCTCAGACTCCTCCAGGCTGGACAGACCAAGTGACCTCAGCTACTCCTATATGCATTCCCCTCAAGGCCCTTCAACATCTTTGTTGCCCTCCTTTGGACACTCTCTAGTAGTTTAATGTCTTCCTTACATTGTGGCANGGCGGGCCCAGGGAAGGGAGCCAATGGGCAGGGAAGGGGCGGAGTAGGGACCAGGTGAAGGAGGCAGCCACACAGGCTGCTGGGAGAGGGAGTTTCCCTTAAACTGAGTCTGGGGGGGTAAGGTTACATTTCATCCACAAGGAATTGTGGGAGAGACTTTTCCTTTACAGAGGTGAGAAGGTATTTTCAAATACCTGAGTTCTTCCACCAGCCGGCCTCAGCCCCTTTCGGGCACTCTGCCTCACCAGCTGGCCCAGTGACCCCAACAGCCCAGCCCTCTAATTTGTCAAGGTCTCCCTGCAGGGCCTCTCTGCCTTCAAGGGAGTTAACAACTCTTCCCTGTTTTGTATTGTCTGTGAACTTGTTTATATCCCTTTCAGTCCTGCATCAAGGTCATTTATGAAGATGTTGAGCACAGGGCCAAGGATGGAGCCCTGTGGAACCCCTCTAGTGACAGGTCGCCAGTCTGATGTCTCCCTTCACTGTAACCCTTTGTGTCTGACCCATGAGCCAGTTGCTCACCCGTCACAGGATATGTTCATCCAGCTGTGTGTTGCGCAGTTTTTCCAGAAGGATCCTGTGAGAGATAATGCTGAAAGCTTTACTAAAATCCAAAAAGGTTACATCAACTGGCTTCCCTTGATCTGGGTTACCCTGTCATAAAAGGAAATCAGGTTTGATAAGCAGGACTTTTCTGTCATTAATCCATGCTGGCTGTGACCAATGACTGCATTGTTTTTCAGGTGTTTTCCAATGCCTCCCAGAATAACCTTTTCCATGATTTTACCAGGCACTGAAGTGAGATTGACAGGCTTGTAGTTTCCAGAGTCCTCCTTCTTGGCCTTCTTGAAAATTGGGATGTTTGGCAGCTTCCAGTTAGCTGTGACCTCTCTGGATTCCCAAGATGGCTCAAAAATCATTGAGAGATGTTTTGTGATGACATCAGCCAGCTCTTTGAGGGTTCTTGGATGAATCCCGTCAGGCCCCATAGATTTTTAGGGATCCAGCTGGAGCAGCAGATGCCTCACAATTTCAGGGTCAGTTGAGAGTTGATCATTTTCGCAGTCATGGTCCTCCAGCTTAGGGCACTGAGACCCTTTTGGTCTTTCATCCATGTTGAAGACAGAGGCGAAAAATGTGTTAAACACTTCTGCTTTGTCTCTTTCAAAATAATTAGAATTTTTTATTATGATTGTATTCCTGATGTTTCAGAACTATGAACATTAAATATTAATTGGCAAATGTTTTTTAGAGATTAAGAATAAAACACTTTTTAATATAGAATGTCTAGAAATTTTAATACTACATTGTCAAATATGGAAATTTCACCAATCCTACAATATTCAACCAAATCCTTCCTCTTCTGCACCTATTGAAAGAATAAAAACCTATATGAAAATCATTTCTTCTTTTCATGAGGACTCACAGAAAAGAACA
Organism: Ifrita kowaldi; assembly: GCA_013398055.1. Lineage (NCBI taxonomy): Eukaryota > Metazoa > Chordata > Aves > Passeriformes > Cinclosomatidae > Ifrita > Ifrita kowaldi. The sequence goes on along the minus strand of VZRS01009635.1, from coordinate 332,151 downwards.
AAGGCCAAAAGTTTCCTTTTCAAATTACATTCAACACACTGTAGGAAGCCTTTGAACACAATTGACCTAATTAGCATATATCTAATCTCATTCCATGCCGCATTCCGTCCTTAAAATCATGAGTTTATCAATTTCTCGTTTCGCTAGGAGTGGAGTGTTTCATGCATTATGGAAACTGAAATATACATAAATATTCTGTTTTATAAAAAATATTTATGCAGCAAAAGTAATATTTTCTATTTCAGCCTTTTTGCTCTGCATTAATCAAACACCCATGGGTTCTTTTTACTGGAACTGACATTATTATTCTTAGAACCATAGAAAGTCTTCGGTTGGAGTGATCTTTGAAGGTCATCTAATCTGACCTTCTGCTCAAACCAGGGTAAAAGTCAAAGCTCGGCTCATGTGGTTGAGTTCTGAAAATCTCCAGGGCCAAATGGTCCACAGCCTTACTGGAAAACCTGTTTTCAAGAGTAAAAGTTTATTTCAGCAGTTTTCCTATCTGCACGTTCATAATTTACAAGCTAACCGTTAATATTTGTTCTTGTGAGTAGAAAGAGTAGGAAACTGTGGCAGTTTGTAAGTGTAAAGGCTGTCAGTCCACTTAAATAGATTAGGCATCTTTTAAGAACGATGATTGTGTGGTATTTGCAATGCTAGTGGGAAAAAGCAGACATTTCTGGGATTCAGCAGATCTCATCTTAAAGTGCCAATCTCAGACCAGTCAGGTAGTTCTGAACGATTCCAACAGTGCCTATTTTTTGCTTTTGATTATAACAAAAAGACTGAAAATTACTTGCTTAGTGATATGGACACATTCTAGTTAGACATCACAAATCTTAATCTTGGTCCTTCAGGGTATTTTATAGAGGGGTCTGTACACCAAGTTTTACTTAATCCTTAAAATCAGTCAGCCAGCCGAGGCTCATTTTGAACCTCAAAGCATGCTCAGCACTTAGGTATTGGCTTCCAGTATGATCAGAGGATCTCTTTAAGCTTTGTCATAGTTCACTGATGTTTAAATCCTCAAACCAATTTTTATTTTAATCCTTTAAGTGTGTTTGAATTGGACAACATCCAGTATGTGTATAGATCACTGAATGCAATAAAGAAAAGGGTCAGGTTAATTTCGTTTAGAGCTTGTGGAGGAAAAGATTATCACATCCAAAGAAATTATATACAGTATTGCTTAAAAATTAGAATACAAGTTTTCTTTTAATTAAAGAGGTTTTTATTAATGTATCAGTGACATTTATAAAACATTTAGACTAGATCTAGACTTTTTAAACTCTGCTATTAAGCATGAATTACTAAATGAAAAAATGTACAAGAGGATGGCTGGGATAAAGCCAACTGACCAACTACCTATTGCTCACCTAGAGCTGTGCATTAGTCTCTGAAAACCAAGCACTTTTCAATCGTCTGCCTTGTTCTAACTAGCTAGGCTCTGCTTTTGGCAAGGTTGTATACCATAGGCTGTCTTTTTTCAGAGAGCTCACTGTTAGAGGGGAACACCCCTCACACAGAATGCAAGCTAATCTGAGACATCCAATTTGTACCTATGATCTGCATAGAATTCATTCTGGGAAAACAAAATTTATGATGTTTTCTACATTTATTTCATCCTAATCCTTATGCTTGCACTGACTCAAAAAGCAACACCTTTCTTTGCTCTTTTTTTTTTCTGCAAAGCTTTACAGCTTTAATAACTCTGTCTTTCCTTGTTATCAAAACAGGAATTGAACATATGCAAATGCAGAAGATATATGCTGCCATCTGTATAGTACTGCATCAGTGGTTTATGTTATAGTCATGAATTTCTGTTAGAAATCTAGTATCCTTTGCAAGAAGGAGACTTAGGTATATATACATACAGTGATCAAGATGCAATGAAAGACAAAAACTAACTGAAACGAAAAAAAAGACTCTTCCTTTCTTTCTCTTTCTTTTGGGATATGGCTTCAAGGTCCTCTGGCTCAGAAGCCTACTTTCTCTGTTTTCTTTCTGTAATGACATTCTTTATTTACTGGCACAGATCTTTAAAAAGGACATTGGTGCCTTAGCAGGAGTCATCTCAGGTAACCAGGGAGCACATCTTTACTTCGTCTTTCATGAATTCGTCAATTGAAACGACAGTTGCATTGAAAAGTGAGTACATAGAAAGCAAGAAACTTTGGAGATCATCAGGCAAGTGCAGGAAAACAGACCACATGAGCTGAACAAAACCTCCACACAGTAGGTTTTTGGTTGCATCTCAGAGAACTCACATCCTCAAAGTCATTCTCATTTTACATGTCCCCATTAATTGAATAACCAACATGGGTAATCACAAGCAAAGTTACTCTTTTACTAATCTTGTCAGTTTTTCCTCCTCATTCCATATCTAAAATGTGTAGCTGAGAGACTGCAAAAGCCACTAATGCTGTAAAACAGGTACCATTTTTTGTTCTTCTTAGGATTCTTGTGGTTAGGAATGTTATTCTTCAATTTAATATTCCCAGTGAGACCACCCCAAAACGTATGCTGTTTTCTCACTCCCCTTCTCCCTCTGCCCCTCCCTCTGCAGAGGGATGGAAAGGGGAATTGGAGACCCAAAAGGTAATGATCACAGACTGAGATAAGAACAATTTCCAGGAAACAGCAATGAGAAAAGAAAATGAACACTAGCAGCAACAATATTAATAACAAAAATGTATAAGAGAGGTGAGTGATTCGTATGCAAATGTTCACCATTACCTGACCATCCCATGCTACCTCAACCTGGAAAAGACTTCCTCCCCCCTGCCCCTGGCAATGACATAAGGTAGTGTAGACCAATCACTGAATCCCAGCCATGCCCCCTCCTGGCCACGGCAAAAATTAACCCTGTGCTGGCCAAAACCAGGACAAGGAATAAGTGTATTTCTTGAGTGCATGTAAAGAAAGTTTTATAAATGTAACGTATTCTTAAAGAGCAAATAAATAATTTTAAATGTTTGCTCTGACATATAATAGAGGAATTCTCAGGGCCGGGCATGGATAATTTACTCATTAAGAGAGGGGTTGCAAATTGCAAATTCTCAGGACAAGAGAATACTGCTGTAGATTCCACCAATATGACAGAAACATAAATAATTTAAAATCATGCAGATAAGAACTGTACTCAAACCAAAACAACATGCAATACCTCAAAGGTCTGTCATTTTCTTTTCAATGCAAGAATATAGACTGACTCTCAATCCAGACAAAGTGAAAATCTCATATAAACTAATATCCCTTTTCCATATTCCAGAGAATATTCAAGCAATGGAAAAATCCTGTATACCTATGCATATTCAGAAAAATGTGTATTTTATATAGAATAGTTTTTTGAAATAACTTCTTTTACCTTTATTACCAAATTACCCTTCATCAAGGAGTACTCTGATGGGATAAACTACTTTTATCAGTACTTCAAGTTGCTGGATAGTTTTACTGCTAGTTGTGTTTCCTGGTAATGGATATTTTTTCCTCAGGTTGGGTTGTGTGTTTTGTTCCTCACCTGGAGGAACACAGTTTGCATAGTAATACACTTTATTTATTGAATGATATTTGAGCAAGGTGCTTCCTCGAAGAAAAAAAAATACATGCTACTTGAAGAAAAAAAATACTAAACAACACGTAACTTTAATTCTGTGTTAGGCCTTGTATGTGTTTGTAATATATATTGATTCTGTAAATATATACTTATGAAATCACGAACAGACTTTCCACCCAAAATTACATTTCAAAACCCACAACTTTTGTGCATGTGATTTGTATCATAATATGTTGCACTAACCGAAATAGGTTTATAATAACTACTAATTAAAGCAATAAAGAAACGTATACTAAACTTTAAAAAAACCCCATTAATTTGCAAGGCTTTCTAAAAAATAATAAAACAGAAAGAGATAAAATATGTTTCCTGGGTTTTTTTCTGTCTCCACTTGTAGTTTTTACACACAATAGAATTCACTGTGTTTTATTTTATTGGCTATAAATGTATGAATATATGGTAACATATTTTAACCACTGTATTTATTGGAAACATGAATGTCTTATCTCTTATACTGATTTTTTAAAATACTGTTTCTACCCTATTTATATTTCTGTCAGTAAATTCTTTTAAAATATTGGATATTTCTTTATTTTCAATCATACTTACACTAGTACTTTTATGGCTTTCTCAAAGGCTGGTCTTTCCTTCACTGAGTTCTTCATTTGTTTCAGTACTGTTGTGTCATGTGGGATATGCATAGATAATGCTCTTTTTCTCCATTTATATCACTTTCATTACAGACTGTGATCTGAAATCAGTTCTGAAGAGTAAAAAAATTGTGTAATTTGTAGATTGTGTTACCCAAAGAAAAGAGATAGATGTTTTATTTAAATTATATAAATTATACTCTACATATATATGTAAAGTGTTCATATATTAGGCAGATTTCATGTTGCACAACTTCTTTTCAATGAGGTCTATAAATGGAGGAATAATTCTAATATAATTTACTAACTATCTTTTAAATGACATCCTATCCTGGATGGGTGAAAATAGAGAAGGAGAATGATAACATTTATTTAGAAAAAATACTAAATTTATATCAGTATTTTTACAACGTTTTGTCATTAATGTATTTTTATGGTAAATTCTGTCATAATATTATACATTATTTCTATCTAAAGCTTGGCTTCTAAAATATATCATCAAATTCAGTTCAATTGCATTATGAGAAAATGCCTTCATTATTCTTGCAGTTTGGGAATATAAGTGAGTTGTGAATATATATATATAAAAATTTGAAATTTTCATCTTTATTATATAGTTATTATTATAACGTAATATAATACTTTGAGAAAGCACTATTTTTGTGTATTTTAATAATAAATTCTTTAGTGAATTTGGTATAACACAATAAGTGATACATTTTATGCTTATGCAGCAGCAGATTTTATGATAATATCCAGGTATAAAAAACACATGAACATTAAATTTTTTTATGTAACTTTAACTTGAACCAAATTTTACTTTAGTGCAAGATAGTCTTTTAATAAACATCTTTAAAAGAATAAGGTACCAGGGACCTATTTTTTTTCTTTCAGGTAAAAATAATAAAACCAAGTTCTATATAGTTTTGAAGTTCTGCTTATTAACAGATTTGACATAACCTGTCATCACAGAGTAATCGTATTTTTTCGTGCTTTTTCCCTCAGCCAGGAAGGATACTTTTTCATCATTTAGAGAAAGTAGCATTTGTCTTCTGAGACCTGCCAGATGCTGGGCATGTAAGAGAGATGGTAAGATGGCTCCATGAACTGGTTAGACATGAAAATATTGAATATTATATGTTTATTATATATTTATTACATGTTTATATATTATAATATTTATATTAAGGGGAAAAATTTCTGTACAGCTGAAATCAATATACAGAAGGGCAGGGCTGTGGGGACATGTGGCATTTTTGGGGCAGGACCCAGTGGTCCCTGGGGGTTAATGTGGAATCCTGGGTGCTGGGCAGGGTGGGGGAAGTTCTGGGGGTCTGGGCAAGAACATTTAGGACTGTTGGTGCCCTCAGGGACATGACAGTTCCATAGTGCTAGCACAGCCTTTAATAATGAATGAAATAGGATGTTTACCATGTGGATACTCAATGCTTTTAAAGTAGGAAACAGACAGTGAACTCTTCAAAACATTCATTACTGCAGGTCCTCAAGCCTTTGGAGAAACACAGGTTTATCAGAAAGGGATGGCTTCAGCTCTATAGCTGGACATTTAAATTCTGTTGTCTACAAGTGAACTTGACATCTAGGCTGCAATAAAAGGTTCTAGTCAATGGAATCAGTGGAATAGGAAAGCTAGTCAGCTTAATCCAAAGTAGGCATTTTGACTTGGTCATCTGAATTTCTTTAGATTCTTGTAGTTGTACTGCCAGAGTATGACAGAGACACTTAAATTCATTCCTCTCCTAAGACGAATCAAAGTTTCCATACAAAAAAACCCCCGTTTGAGTATTCACAGAAGTCAAAAGGTACTTTTCTAAGCAAGATATACTGTACACATAATTGCTCAAACATACATAAATGGGTATTCTAGATGAATCTTTTATTTTTCAGTAGATAAAGGGTAAAAGAAAATGATATAGCAATTTAGCAGGCAGGAAGGAAAAGTGTGTGGCTAATGCCATACATAACTAATGACAGCATAATTAATTGGGACAAATGTTAGCCCTTAATGAAAATTATCTCTTGTATGTAAAGTGCCAATTTTCTATGGATAGGGCTTGAATAGCATCACAACCATTTCAATGAGATAAACTCATAATTTGTTTTCAGTTTCATTAGTACTTCATGTATACATGCTGTTGTTAGTCAGCAGTGAGCTTGAAATTAATTAATAAATCAGTCTGTTGAATGTTGAAATTTTTGAAAAAAGAAAATAGAGAAAGAGAGAAAAAAGTACCATGCCAGTAAATAATTCCTTCTCTAGAGTACCCCAAATTAAATTTACTTGAACTTTCACTTGGTCACTACTCTAGCTCCATAATGAATGCTGACAGCAAATTTAGCAGAAGAATAGATATGTAAAATATTATAATGCACATAAATACAGTAGGAGAATGTTCAATTAATTAACAGTATCAGGTGTGAAAGCATATTAAAGATCTACACCTTCACTACTTTCACTAAATCACATCTTAATATCCCTACTCAAGTCTGCAGACTACTTCCTAGAACTCTAGAGGCCAATCCACAAAGATTTTGCAATATTCAAATTTAAATTTCAGGGACAATGGTATGCTAATTCTGCTCATCTCTTCTGAATATGTTTTAGAAGGAAAAAAAATGTCCACAGCTGGGGTGATGCGTTAGGTACAGAAAAGCAGGTGGAAAGCTTTAACAGTGAAGATACTTTTCCATCAGTAGCTAATTCAGTAGCACTGTAGGCAGCTGTGCTAAGGAGGCAGAGGAAGCGAAGAGTTCTGTGGTGGGTATGGACACTGTCAAGAATATCCTTCTTGAAAAGGACCTCTTTTTTTTCTTTTCTTTTTTTTTTGAATAGATATATTTAGCTGAATTCTGAACTGGACTTTCTCTTTGCGACTTTGGTGGCTACAGGGACTCCATTGTGGCCAATATTAAAGAATGGGTAAAATGAAGGGTGATCTAAAGCTCCCAGTAAAGCTACATCTTCTGTGGTAACTAGGTCAGAATGATATTCTGTGAATAAAGTATGAGATATATACAAGGTAAATATTAATCTTTGATCACATGAACAGTTCCTGTAAAAATAATATAGTAAAAATAAACAGTTCTGGTATGAATGCTAGAAAATAGCTTCATTGCTTGCCTTGATAAAGTGGTTATATAGTACAAACATTTCATAATGTACTGAACTACTGAACTCCCATAAATCAATTTGAAATTAGTTTACTGTCATGTTGATAAATCTCATCTTATTATTATACCTTGAAGGTGATTTAACAGGTATTTCACAGTGTATAATTTATACCATGTTAGGGAGAGATAAGAAAACAAGTGTTCCAAACCAATAATCATTGTCACATTCACTTATAAATTCTGCTATGTTAAAGATTTGAATAAAGTTTTGAATAAAGCTTTTGGATACAGCTATGCATAATGATAATTCTATTGTATGTGTAAACTCTGAAATCTCTTGAGTTAGGTATAACTTCAATGTACTGTGTCCTTTTGTTGTTTTTATAACCGGTTTTTCCTGACTGGAAACAGAATAGTCAGTATGAATAGTCCAAATAGGGTCGCTTTTTTATTTCTCTTTTGGCTTTTACTGCCTGTGAAAATCTCAAGCAATTGAAACTCATGTGCAGGAAGACATTTAAATTGCTTTCTGGCATTGTCCATACTGGAGAATATAGTTGATAATTTTCTCCAATTAACCAGTTTCTTGTTTCTTTTAATTAAAAAATAATTGAATATTACATTGTATAATATATATATCTTCTAAAATATACACATATTTATAACTGGGTTAATTAAATTTAAGAAGCATAATGTGCGCTCATTCACAGTGGATGTATGGGTAAGTGGAGTCCCAATATTATGTGTACTCATGGCTTTTCTAACATCCAGAAATAAACTATATGATATAATGAATTATATATAATTACATTCTAGAGCTAACTGCAGAAACTCTAGCTCTCATTCTTTCACTAGAGGGAATTGATGGTTTTGTGACACAATTGGAAGTTACAGCTATTTGATTCATGGCAGGCATTTATTGCAGCGTCTGTGAGGGGGTATCTGATATTCTTTACACCTCGTGACAGATATAACTATTGCACAATGACATGCAGTGCAGGGATTTCTAGCCTCAGCCATCTGAACTACCTAGCAGTCCAGTGCTTATGCAGAAATGAACCCTACAGGTAGTTAGTTAGCATTTCTGCATGGTGCTTCATTTAGTGGAAAGAAGGTCACCCTGTGTCTACTGCTGCATCATGGTGACCAAGAAAACCAGTATTGCCATTGCTAGTAGCAGACCACTGGTTAAAGTTGTGCTAACTTTGCTGAATGCTAAATGCATGCTGCTTTAGCCTTGGTCAGTCATGTTGCTAGAATACTGGCCTGTGTGAACTAGAGTTTGGTATCAGGTATCTCTTGTTATGATACACTGTTTAAGTGTGAGATAATAGAGCAAGTCTTAAAAATATAGGCACAAGTTGGGGAAAAAAATCACTACTTGCCAGTCGGTCACTGAAGGGATGAGTCTTGACAGCTGTGAAAGGACTGCTTCAAGAGTTACAAAGAAATAAGTACTGGACAAGTGGAAAAAACTATAAATTAGCAGCAGCATAACAACAGTCCAGCAAGAAGCTACATGCAGCCCAGCCTGCCTAGAAAGTCCATGCCATAAGAGGAGACCTCCAGCAGAAGGAAGAGGGTGGGAGATGGCCACTATGGGAGCTATGGTTGCAGAAGCACGGCAGGATGGTGGGAGCTAGGCATGTGCTCTCAGGTTGCCTGCTAGGTGTGGGCTCCAGCTTTCCCTTCCTCCTGCCCCTCATGTTTCCAGAGTGCCCCTGGGGGACCTGGGACCTGACTGATGGTTCTTCGAGGCTCTACATGATGCTGCCGTTGAACATGTTTGTTTGCCCGAGTGTATCTTTTTCCTCACAAATCCTGCACATTTTTCAGCCCAGCTGAGTAGTTATGATTTTGGGCAACAATGTTACGCTTCAAGATACAGAAAGCAATCTTCACCACAGCCTGTAGTGCAGCAGCAGAACTGAAGCGTTTGGTACATTAAAAAAAAATTCTTTAAAAACATTAAAAATAAGTGTATTGTAAAAATTAATATCTAGGCTAGGAAAAAAAAGGGTTACTCAGGATAATGAGTTCCTCTGGAACCCCTAAATGGCACACTGCTTAGAACCATGAATGTCAGATTCAGGCATTGTTCAGCATTTTGCTCCTGTGTTATATTTAAATATAAGGATGCAGACCCATGTTCTGTGTTATACCTCAGTAAGGCCAAGCCATACACCATGATAAAATATTTGCTCTCTCTCTTTGTAATATCTATAATATATTACATAAATATGAAGGAATCAGTGGCTGATGTTCCATGTGACTTTCATGTCAGCTGATGAAACAATGCAAAAGTTAATTTATTATTACCATTCACTTTAATTAAATACCACATTAAAATAAATCTCTTGCTTTATTGTAATTTTCTATACTTTTTAAGTTTATATGTTTGGAGGACAAGATTATCACTAATATTGAAAAATTAATCAGAATAAAATAGAAGAATGTTTGAAATATTTCCCTTAACTATAACTATCTGAAAACAGTAGAGACAAGAGAAAAAAAGAGAAAAAAGTCACCCTACTTGCAGTCAATTGGCAAGAATAGAGATATCAGAGCTATATCTGATTTGCAATGATGATGACAAAATTAGTTGATGTGGTGTTAATTAAGTAGCAAATATATATATAATTATTTTCCTCCTATTGTTACCGTTTTAGAGACCTAGATTATTATTGAGTGTGTAAACATATTTCTAATATGAGAAAGAAGTCTCTCTGGACCTACGCCATATTTGATCAGGAACAAATGAGTTTAACACAGAAGTTTGCTCAACTCTTCTTTTTATTTAAGTGTATTTTGGCAGGAAAAATAAGTGTTACACTTCCTTTAATTTATTACTTGTAAATGCACTTTATACTTGCTCAAGATCTTGTATCTGGTTTCTCCTTCCATTATTACCCAAGCCTTTAGAAGAATATGAAGTCAGTTTTTCACTGTAAAAGGTCATAAATGAAATGGAATGCAGCAATGCTGACAACAAACACTTTGCAGATCTATCTGAGGCAATTTGAGGGCTGTTTACTTTTGGATGAAGGATTACCTATTAAATCTGAAAGAGGTTGAAAGCTGAATAAACACCATCTAGTAGGGTCAGTGATCCTTATTGTCATGCAGTAGCAGGAACAAGAATGTTCTAGGTCAACTGGTGATGCACCATACATCTAAATCATACTGTAAGGATTAGAAGGTGCTGAGGTGAAATGGCATTTACAGTAATGGCAATTTTCAAGAGATTTGTTCAGGAAGGATATGGTTAAAAAGTAAAAAGGATTATTAAGTTGTTTAATGTATATAAAAACATCAGCTACACTCTCTTAGAGAGCGGGCAAAGGCAACGTGATAAATATAACTCAAAGCAACTCACTGGGTGCATCTGTAGGCATGTGACTGTAAAAGACTAGTTTATATGATCCTCCCAAGTCATTTCAGAGGAGTAACATTAAAAAAAGCATTAAAGGATTTTGTGTTATAAAGATTTTATTAAGCCATGTCCCTATGCTATACACATGGGGAAAAGTAAAATCTAGAATGAAGGAAGTATGAAGAAATGGGTTTGCAAACTGTTATTAAATAAATATGGTTTTTATAATCCTGATCAAGAAGGATTTATTGAAATGTGGCACACTTTCAACTGATCTGAACAAGGTCTAAGTGCAACCTGCAGCATGTTTGAATTAGTTGTAGGATGTGTGCCACTCTCACATCTCTAAATTAAGTCCAGGTCTTAGGTGTCTTTTTTGATGTTTAATGGTCTTGTACGTCTGTCAAATACAGTAAGTGTCAAAATACTCTCCTGTCTTCTTTATTTGACTGTGGCATAGACTATGAGTATACTTGAGCTATCAAGATAAATGTCATCCTTTATTATCACTTATGTGAGGAAATTATATACATCATTCTGCTTTAACTAGTAAATATATATATTTTTAGAGAGAACAAAATCCAATGCATGTTTAGAAGTAATTTGAGTCAATGCACTGTGAGCTTTTTCTTGTTCATGACTACAGAATAAATTTCTGATGTAGTATAATGGATAAAAATTATCAATTCTCGTTTCACTGATTTATTGCCACTGAAATGATAGTAATTGTTCTATAGCAGACCTTCAACTCCCTTCCAGTGCCCCACAGTGTGGAAAGAATTTACATGTATGTTCCAGTTTGCTCAGGCTACTCCGGCCAGTGCTATAAATAATACAGGATATGCAATGATAAATATTTGAACTGAACTGTAGAGATTTCGCATCCTGTTAACCTGAGCTTCTAAGGAGATTTTGAAAGTCAAATCTTTGCCTTGGCTGTGGGTGCTGAGGGTGCAAGTCCCCAGCTGATAAAGTTAGTAAGAAATAAGGTTCATTGTAATATAACACTTTCTTGAAGGCAAGTGTATGATTAATTAACCTTCAAAACTAGATCAATGGTGCCAGGTTATTATCCATTTAGACTGTTTTTGTGTTTGCTTTCTTTATCAACAGGCTGTGCTCAGTGGGAAAATTAACGGTAAATAGAAAATTTATTTTCCCTCACTTTGTGCCAAGAGGGTTTAAAATTAGATAATTGAGATAGATTAGACATCTGGCATCAAATCTGACCTCTTTCACCGTTCTGATTGAATGCATTATGTAGTGTATAACATCAGTGCCCTCTGCTAGGATAAGTGCAAGGCAACCGAAAAATGCTGTTCACACATTATGATACAAATTCTTAAATGTAATCTCAGAACTTCTATTAGTTGACACTTTAAATAGCATCATGGAAAATATTTCAAGCATTTCACTGGATTTGGGTCCATTTGCTTTTACTAAATTGAAAACAGGAGATTATAGGTCATGAAGGATTTTCTCCTGAATTCTGTTCCTAAATATTTTAATCTTTTCATCACTGCCAGATTGCAGAATCACAGAAAAACAGAATGCCTAGTTGAGTTTATTTTTTTCTCTACCTATGACTTATGTATTTAATTTTCAAAAGTCTTTTTACTTTTTATTGCTTATTAGATTTGTAGATCCATATGTAAAAATGTCAAATTCTTTATCTTCTTCTGGTTATATTTGAATATATATTTTTATTGAGAATGGTGGGATGATTACTTTTTTCTACCAGTGATTTTAGCTCTATTAATCTTCCCTTCAGCCCTGTCATCGATAATGTTTTAGGCTGCAGTTGAGCTCTCTGTTGACTGTATTAATACAAATACTGTTGTTTGTCACCTCATTTATTTTGGTGTTTTCAAGATAATAACCTGTTCTCCAGAGAGAATGGAAAACTCATTTGTTCAGAATGGGACAGTATTTTGGCATTAGGAAGTTCAATTTGTTTTGGATATTTTAGGACTACTCTATATTTTCTTGAATGCAGTTGCTCTCTAACTTTGCCTAACTCAACCTCTATGGGTGAATTTTCCCCATTTTAATGTCTTCTTGCATGTCTTTATACATTTAGTAATACCCTTTATCTGTCAGTAGATATGCTGCTCTCCCTTTTGCACACAGATAAAACCATTAGATTATGCTCCACATAATCATGGTACATGATATATGTGCTATGTAATGGAAATTTATTCTGCTGTTTCTACATTCTATTACTTTCTGCTCCACTGAGTAACAACCTCATGCACCATTACATGTTAGGGGTGGAGCAGGAGTGTCTGGAAAAAGATGCAGAGAAGGGATCTGGAGTTCCTGGTGAGCAACAACCTTCCCATCAGCCAGCAATGAGCCCTTGCAGCAAAAGCTGCCAAGAACCTCCAGGGCTGCATTAGGCAGAGCGTGGCCAACAGTTCAAAGAGCAGCTCCTGCTTTTTTCAGGCTGTGGAGACATGTCTGGAGTGCTGGGACCAGGGCTGGACTCCCAGCAGAAAAAAGACATGGATTTAGTAGGGGGAGTCCAGTGAAAGGACATGAATGCATTGTAGAAACGGAAATTACTGAAAAATCAGGCTATTATATTATAAAGAGCAGTCACCAAAGTTATACGCTGTATTAGCCTAAAGCTGTATCTGTGTCTCAGTGACACTATGGGACAGAGATAGTCTCAGTTGTACCTACCTGTGCTCTCCTCTGAGTCTGCCTGTGCTTTGGAGACTGATAATTTCAGACCAAGAACAACTGGTACATTGAAACACTGTAAAGTGATTCTTTGACTCATATTGCCATATAATTTGAAGAGCCCAACTATCAGGACCCCAGTTTTAAACAGTGGATGCTGATGCTTTAACTGGATTTTCTGTATAACTACAGAGCTGTGACTGTAGTCTGTTACCTTACAAATGAAACCAAATGAGCTTTTCAGGTAGAAACGGGGCACTTTATTTCCTGTAGACTTTTACACTGGGATGGTCTTAAAAAATCTAGTGCTGAACAACAGTGGTAAATTATTGCACACGTCTTCTGCCAAAACAATACTAAGCCATCAAAAAAATTAACGGATATATGATGGGTAGGGGGGAGGAGGGGACAGGAGAGAGGGAAGAGAGCTGACATAGAATCATTAAGGTTAGAAAAGACCTCCAAGATCATTGAGTCCATCCTCCTCTTCTCTTGAAACTGTAACTTTGGATAGACAATTTGATTTTAGGTGTCAGGAAGAGAAAGAATATACAAAAGTTACATTATGTCAGCTACTGACTAATTTGCAATGAAATAATAGAGATGTGGATAGAATGATGAGTCCTGGCCAACTTCTTCAACCTCCTGCATTTAAAGATTCAGGAATAAATCAAAATGGAGATAACTAAATAAAAATGTACTAATATCTAAGGGTGAACCCATGCACTTCTTAAATATAGTGGTTGCTCTACTTTGTGTCTAAGTCCATTAGTGGGAGTTTACATTCTTGATTCATTCTAGATTAATGCTTTAATATTCTGACCCCAAGAGGGATGTTTCATTCCTTAACATGAGGATAACCTGCTGTAATTCTGCACAGTGTCTTCAGCATATTCACTGCAGGAAAAAATCAACAAATCAGTAATTAAGGCCAGATCAGTTACACTTAAATGGTGTCTAAATAATTATATGACTTTTTTTCTTTTTGTCACCAAATTGTGTAACAATTCAGACTGTCTTTGCATTTGGACTTCAAAGATAAACTTCCATCTTCTTGGGTAGCCTTAGAGTTGTCTTGAAAGCTGGAATTCTACATATGATCAAACAACACGCAGTTTGAAAAGTAGGACTGTAGACTGGATTAAAATTGATTGAACATTTAAATATTTTCCTGAACATATACTGAGGAAAACCAAAAATTTTTTAGATACTGCAAAGTCTTCTTACACATGAATTTTACACCCCTCAGTGCAATTCAGACATGTTCTTCCTTTCTGCTTCAACACAGAAAAAAAAAGCAACACAAAGTCGTTAGCTTTGTATTATGTATATGTCATTTGAGATGTAGAGTAAGGGCATTTCTTTAGATATTTGTAAAATGGTTGCAACAAAAAACATCTTGTTCATTACATGCTCCATTAAATGCTTCAAGATAGACTCTTTTCTCTGTTCATTTTACAAGATCAGGTCATATTCTGAATATTTTTAAAAATGGATGCCACAGATGACCTAAATGGATTCAACCAAAAGGAGCAATCCCTTTTTAGGTCACTCCCCCTGGCCCTCTCTTCTCTCCAGAATGTTAAAGCAGGAAAAGCTATGTTAAATTCAGATATTGCATGCTTGCAGATGTAAGTTTTCTCCCCTGGAAAACATTATCTTCTGGGTATTTATGTTCACAAAAAGGCTCTTGGGTTTGTCCAGTAAAAACAAATGAAGCATTCCTGTTTATTGATCTGGTCCTAGATCTTTTTCACTTGTATAATTAGAATAATGACTTCTCCAAAATGCAGTCTCTATTTTCTATCTTAATAGTTCTTTGTCAATATAGGTAAATATCTTTAAATTTTAAGCATTTTTGATCTGGAATTTTGTGATGATCAAAAAATCTGAAGACAAAATAAATGCAGAAATATACTTAACTTGGATTGAAATCTTAATAGGATAATTCATTTCAGTACACTGGAATGTCCTTATATGTTCTCCAAAAGAAAAGAGAAGCAAATAAGAATGTGGATATGGAAAATTATCTCTTTGAACATAATTTCATTGTACCTGATACAGTAACAAATTAGAAATATTTTCCATTTTAATTATTAATCACAGTAAAGGCCTAAAAATATCAAGTTATTGAAAAAAGCCATGTTCCATGAAACTGGAAGTCTGCATAAAACTGAGGAGAAGAAATTATTTATATATCATTTCATTTGACTAACTTCTCTGAATTAGGAACTTGGACAGAACCTTGAGGAAAAAAAGCAGTCCAATTACATCATTTGTTTATCCTGAGGGGCAATGTATGGAGAGAATAGATACCAACAAGAATTTTGAGAAAGTAGAATGACAACTTTGTGGCTTCAGCCTTAGATGCCCACAAAGGAAGTAGAAGGGCAGGAGGACGTGTAACAAACTTGCTTAAGCAGCCATTGTGATGTCAGAATATTTAAATAGAATTCTATCAAAATAGCAAAAGTAGTCCATGAAATTCGACAGAATTGTGAGTAAATTCAACCTTTCAGTGTCTATTTCTAAGACAGGATAGGGTCTCAGGTGGCACAACAATTTTCATGATATGCAGTTGCAAGCTTCCCTTTCCTGTTTACTCTGTAAAAATAAAAAAAAACTTTATATTGGGCAAAGTTTTCACAGAAAAAGAAAAATTATGTTGATTTGGTTGACCAAAAGTTCCACATGACCTGTCAGTGTATACTTGCAGCCCAGAAAGCCAACCCCATACTGAGCTGCATCAAAAGAGTTGAGGCCAGGAGGTCAAGGGAGGTGATTCTGCCCCTCTACTCTGTCTAGGTAAGACCCCACTTGGAGTGCTGCATCCAGCTCTGGGACTGTGTACTGGGTCTTGGTAGAAGGGTGGCTTCTCTGAGAAGCTGCCAGAAGCTTACTCCATGTCTGACAGAACCAGTGCCAGCTGACTCCAAGATGGACCTGCTGCTGGCCAGGACTGAGCCCATCAGACAGTGGAAGCAGCTCTAGGATAATGTATTTAAGAATAAGAAGTTATTGCACAGAAGCAATTTTGGCCAGAGAAGAGCAGAGTAAGAATATGTGAGAGGAACTTGCTTTACATTATATGATGCTGAAGAATCAAGTCAGAAAAGTCCTCTCATGCCTATATAACGTATAGGCAAGGGAAAAATACTAGTGGTGTGTAATGTATATCTCCATTCTAAAGCAGATCTTTTTCACCTCAGCTGTTTTTAACTGACAGCAGATGTTACAGAACAGAAAATAAATACAAGAAGCTGCTACTTCTGCACTGTACTTTAAAGTGCTGTTGAACATGGTAATTCACACTTCACATCAAGGCCTTTGGGAATTGCTGGGGACTCTGGCACAAATATTGATTTCACCTTAATGACTTTCCTATTTTCAGAAACTCTTATATCTAAGGATGTATTGCTTACATTTTTCAGTAACTTCTCTTTCTACTTCATATATATAAAAGAATGAAAAATTACATACAATATAAACAATTTGGTGCATGCAACCCTAGAAAAAATTAATTGGTCCCAGAATAATGGAAAAAAAGAAAAGTAGCTATTAAGCATTTTAACTATGCTGGTGTTTGATACTGCAAGAGGAAACAGTTATTATCACTGGGAAAGGGAATATGTAATAAAGGAAGACGAAAAAATTGCAAAGATAACATGTACTGTTTTGCTTTTGAGAGATGCTTCCTGTTCCTACATGTTAGGTTCAAAAAAGTCATGAAACTATTTGGATTGAAAACTGAGGAATTTTGTATTGTCAGATCAATCAAATGAGTATTATAATACATTTAGTACTTTTTGAGGGACCTAGCAGTAACAAAATTGGTGCTTCTTACCAAGCAGTTAGTTTTTAAACTCATATTCTGCACTTTTAGCATCTGACCATAAGAAATCTTTATAAGAAGCAGTTTAACTTCCACCTATTCTTCAATCAAAGAAAAAGACTCTGAATTTAAGAAAAACTAAAGAACAATGTGTTCTGTTTCATTAACAAAGAGAAGAATGTGTCAATCTCTCTAGTCTTGTAGGAGTTTTCTGTCTGGAGGTCTGAAGAAGTGAAGTTGCAAAATGGAAAGCAGGCAGAGAACTGTTTGTGGAATCCAGGCCTGTCCAACAGATATGAAACAGAAAAAATGTTTTATAGAGACAATAGATGTGAATGTAGTAGAAATACAATGACAAAGGCATGTAACAGAGAAACCCTGTGATCCATGCTTCAGAGCAACACTCAGTGTTTTAAGCTGTAATTTTGTTAAACTGACATGAGAAACTGGACTTGACTTTGAGCATGAGTCGTTGTGCAATACTTTATTCTATGGTGATTAAAATAACAGTGTGTTTTTACATTCATGCTGTCACTTTCATTCCGTAGGAACTGTCAAGTAAAGGCTTGTGCAGAAGGCTTTGATTAAACAATATGTGTAGACAGACTCTTCAAACAAAAAATACATAAACAAAGCACTCTTGCCCTTCTGTGTATTCTTTCTATTCTTTTCTGTGGATAAAAAAATCACATGGAGAAGTTAATTCTCTCCTTAGACAGGGCTTTTGATAATGCATCTCCAATGGGACTATGTACGTAGATAGAGATTTTCTTAGAGCAGATGGAAAGTGAAAATGTCTTGGCAGATTGTTCTCTCTCAAGTCCCTCTCTGGCAGACTCAGAGAGCCTGTCCAGGTTTAATTCTCACTGTTGTAGATATTCAGTGCATGCTCTTTGCTTTATCTGATATACACTTCAAGTTTGCAGAGGAATACATATATAGATATATTTATATATTTTTATATATTTATATTTTAATGTCAATGACAGATGAATACTGGTTGTATTTAATGAAATTATTATACACATAGTAAGAACAGTTTTTCTCCAATTCCCTTCTATGTTCCATTTCCTGCAGTTTTCCATTATTTCAAAAATATATTACAAAAATAAGGAAGATACAAACCAAAGAATAATAAAAACCTAACTTGATAGGATTGAATGAATAAGAAAATTTTCTGAGAAGCTTTGCAGGAGTGGTTTTGGAGCTTTTTTTGGCAAGGAGAGATTGATCTTTCTGTGATCTTTTTAATTCACACAACACCTGGAACAGACTAAAATAATCTTGTGCCATTCAAAAATACTATTCTCATTAGATTAATATGAATTACTCTAAATTACATTATTAGATTACATGTGCAAAGTCAGCCATGGGAGCAAAGGAAGACAGAAGACAAATACCAGAGGGAGAAAAGAATGATCATTTCTTTTTTTTTTCTCCCAGAGGGAATGATCCTTGATGTGTTTGAGAAAACTGTCCAGGAAATATGACAGCTTTAGCTACATAGATGATTTGATTGCAGTTCAAACCAAAGTTTTATCCTTTTCGTGCTTGTGCTTTTTACTGAAACTAAATTTGAGATTCAGACATAGATAACATTAGAAAGAAATTTAAAGTGGCTAGTTAGAATTTCAGGAAAACTCTACAAAACACATGCCCGGTCCTTGGCTGTATTTTGTTTCAACTCTTTAACAAGCCAGTTTAAATGGTTTTCCTATCATTTCTAGAGGAATAGAAAATCTCCATTTTATTGTGCAAAGGTTTTTTTTGAGGGGGGCTATGCTTTTGATCCCTTATCCCAGAAAACCCACAAACATAGACAGAAAAATCACACAATAGAGACATATCCCCTGTCCAGAGTCTTGTCAAATTAAAAAAAGAGTATCCTCTATATCCCTGTGGAAAAAGGAACTACTAAAGATGACTCTCATTACAGTCCTGTTAATGTGTCCTGAAATATTGCATGTCAGCTGTCTATCATCTATTACAAGCTTCATATAATTTATGGGTAGAGAGGATGCAAATATAGTTAAGTGAATGTCACTGTACTTCATGTTAGGTGTCTAGATGTAACCTTTCCAGGGATTACTGTTTGGAATTGTAAAAACATTTTAATGCCTTCCCAAACAGAATATTTTAGGCCCTAAATATTGAAATGCAATATCTTCCCATTCTTATGAATAATTTCTGGACTTTGAAAGCTGTTCAGACATTTAAGAAAGCAAGCAAGAAAGGGACTGCATGAGTAATTTCTTGTCTAAAAGTAAAATTGGAGCAGGAACTCACTCTCAGCTTTTATATGACTGTCACAGAGTGGTAGTTTATTGTATAAACCAGACTAAATTTTATCTGCCCTACATTTTTGCCATGTGGGAGGTTTTGGCTATGTCAGGATAAAACAGATAAAACCTTCATCCATTTGGTAGAAACTGTGTTATTTTGCCAGAAATAACATAAAGCAAGATTAAGCTTAAAAGGTAGCAGAGATGATTGGCCATTCCTTACAGAGTTTGCTTGGGGTAGGTACACACACCTGATTTAACTTTCAATGTCAGTGTTAAAATAATTTCTCTTGATAGAATTGAGGTGAAATATTCTCATCTCACATACATTTAAGGCCTTCCCCAGAACAGTGCATATTAGTTTCTACAAACCCAGACATTTTTTCACAATAAGGGAAGAATTCAATAGTAAAGTGTGGACATCTAAGTTTAGATGTCTAAGTATGACCTATAGCCAGCACAGTATGTTGCAGTTAACATAAAGCAGTGAGTAGAACAGAAGAAGCCTTCACATCATCCTGAAGGTGCTTATGCTTGAACAGATGAACAGCTGCCTAGACAAGATTAACTAATTAATTATCATTCCACTATTTACAATGGGAGCTGATATCTAAACACTTTTTTTTATGTTCCTAGAACCCCTATCTTTGAATACATTTGAGGAGAAATGGTGATGGGATGGGGAAAATGAACTAGAAAGTCCACTGGAGATGTTAATGAAATAAATGTGTATTGGATTTGTGTGACCAGGTTTTGGCAGTGAGTGTGTCATAGGGGTGGCTTCTGTGAGAAGCTGACAGAGGCTTCCCCCATATCCTGGCATGAGCCAACGGCAGCTGGTTCCAGGATGGATGTGCCACTGGCCAAGGCCAAGCCAATCAGGAATGATAGTAATGCCTCTGTGGTATTTAAGGAGGCAAAAAGTTACTGTGCAGATATAATTGCAGCCAGAGAAGCACAGAGTGAGAACATGTAAGAGGAACAATTCTGCAGAAACCAAGGTCAGTAAGGAAGGAGAGGGAGGAAGTGCTGGATGTGCTGGAGCTGGGATTCCTCTGCAGCCTGTGGTGAAGTCCATGGGGAAGTAGCTGTGCCCCTGCAGCCCATGGAGGTCCACATGGGTGCAGAGATCTACCCTCAGCCCATGGAGGAGACCCACACCAGAGCTGAGGCTGTGAGCCCATGGGAGACCCATGCTGGAACAGGCTCCATGCAAGAACTTGTGGACTCATGGAGAGAGGAGCCCACACTGGAGCAGGTTTTCTGGTAGGACTTGCGACCCTGTAGGGGATCCACGTTGGAGAAGGCTGCCCTTGAAGGACTGTACCTCATGGAAGAGTGACCCACATTGGAGAAGTTCATGGAGAACTGTCTCCTGTGGGAGGCACCCCATGCTGGAGCAGGGGAAAGACCTCCTCCCCAAGCAGTGGCAGGAAAAACATATGAAGAACTGACCATAACCCCCATTCCCTATCTCCGTGTGCCACTGGGGGAGGAGGTAGATCTTGGGAAGGATGGAATGTAGTTCTAAGATTTATTTTACTTCTCATTATCCTGCTCTGATTCCAACTGGTAATAAATTCAATTCATGTCCACAAGCTGAATCTGTTTTGTGTGTGACGGTAATTGGTGAGTCATCTCTCTCAGTCCTTATCTTAACTAATGAACCTTTCATTATATTTTGTCTCCCTTTTCCAGTTGTGGAAGGACTGGTAGAATGGCTTTGGTGGGTGTCTGGCATTCAGCCAGGGTCAAACCACTAGAGTCTTTTTGGTGCCCAAAGCCCAGTTGAGGTTTTGAGATAAGGATAGTAATTGGGAGAGGTAATGGGCAAAACAAGTAATAAAAAATTAATCTTTTCCTTCAGCTGTGAATGCAAAGCTAAGTAACTCAGACACATTTTCCTCAATGAGTTTTTCTTTAGAATTGTTAGTTTCTTGTTCATGTTGCTTTCTGAAGTGATATAATTTGAAATCCCACTCAGGATTTAATTTAGAAGTGGAATGAACAGTTTTAATTAACGTCTGAATTTCTTTGGCTGGTCTAAGGTTTCTTTGACAAACAAGCTTTAAATAAACTACTTGGGTTGTTTGGGTTTGTATTCTACATGGTTGTGTTCTGCAACTGCTATAGCCAAAGATAAACCTCGATCTTGGAGGAATCGGCAAGTACCATGGTTTTATCTCAGAGAAGCTAAAGCAGAAACTATGGACGAAATTTTCTCCTACTCTACTGGTAAGAGTAAAGCAGCCCTCTGATTTTTTTTGTTTTTTGGTTTTTTGTTTGTTTGGGTTTTTTTTGTTGTTGTTGTTTGTTTTTCTGGGGTTTTTTTGTTTGTTTGTTTGTTTTCTGTCACTGCTAATTCTCAAAGGCTGTATCCTCTCTGGCAGCTTGGCCTTTCAATTCATTACAGGGAAAAAATTACTCTTTCACACCAAAGTGTTGTGGCTAGCACAAGGGTTCCCTGCCAACACCTGATGACCCATCCTACCACCCAGTCTACAGAGAGCGCATTCAAGACTGAAAATGGGCAACTGTAGAACCAGGACTGTGAAATAGATGGCATTTGGGAGTGGTGCCATGCATTGGGATTTCTCAGACCTGAAAGGACAGTATTCTTTCCTGGCATCCTGTCTCCAATAATGAGAAAATAGTGACACCTCACAAACTCCTCTTCACATATCTGCAGGAAATAAATAGTGAATGTCCAGGAAAGGCTTACCTGTTGGTGTTCTGCTCCAGCTCTTGAGGAGGTTGTGGTTAATAGTCTCTAGAAAGGCTTGTGTTTAAACTGAGTCTACCTTTGCCATACCAGGTCAGACAGTATTGGATGGAAATTGATTCTGGCCATGTTAGACCTCTGATTTGGGCCTACTGATGCAAGTAAATCACCACAATTGACAATGAGATTAATAAGTGATTGGAGAGTAATCAAGTATTTGAATGTTAATTATTTTCTGATAAGCAGAAATTCATAGGAAGGAGGAAGATCTACCTGTTTCCTTCCTCTGCCCTGCTAATTGCTCTGAATCCTGACTCTCGTTTCCTTGATTCACTCATTTCTGGCTGTGTGCCACCTCTGTATTGGACAACTATTCTGGAGAGGTACATTTCAGACAGGATGCAGAAATTTTGTATATATTGCTGCTGCTTTATATGTTTTATAATACTTCTTTATGCATTATATACCCCAAGTTTAGCAAGCATGTATGACAGGCTGTTCTTCATTGTCGGAAGTGTAGTGTTAGGTTCTGACGTTAACCTGCAACTATATATCCAAAAGAAATTCAACTGAGAGTACTGAGGTGAACTTACACTAAAGTTGTCAGAGATCTCTTGCAGTCAGTTACAAAACTGCATGAACCTTAATAAGCTATTCAAGTTGGGAGAAAATGAATTGGGAGAAAACATAGTGGAACTGATTTAATTAGGGGATTTCACAGTTAAATTAATTCTTTATTAATGCTTTTCCATCCATTTTATCCTAGTTGATATATAGAAAATGGAGAGAAGCAAAAAATACTAACAGAAAGAATTTACTATAAACCACAGGAAAAATATTCTTTATTGGTCTGAAATAGTAAAAGAAAGTGCATCAAGATTTTTCATTTGTCTAATATATATTACACCAGTCAAGAAGTTTACCTCTTTTACTGCTGGATGGTTTGATTTTCTTTTCTTTTTACATAAATGCAAATGTAGTACCACAATATCCTTATTTTTAATCAGTTTTCCTGTTGACAGCAAAGCTGACCAAAATCTATGATAGATTTTATTTAAACAAAGTCTACCCTATTTACTCTATTAAGAAACCAGGAAAACTGCTCAATATAATTAGGTTAAAAGTTGTTACTACCTAACCAGATTAAAGAAATCATAGAATGGTGTGGATTGGAAGGGACATTCAACGTTAATCTTGTCTGTCATGGATAAGGATATGTTTCACTACATCAGGTTGCTCAAAGCCCTGTCCAATCCTGAACACTTCCAGGAATGAGGTATCCACATCTGTGGACAGCCTGTTCCACTACCCTCATCTTAGAAAAATAAAAGTCTAGCTTATATCCAGTCTAAATCTGCCCATTTTTAACTTAAAACCTCTGCTCCTTGTCAGTACAGGTCTTGGTTTAACTGAAGTGGAAGCTAGACCTGGAAATACTGGTCTTTAGAGAAAAGTGGTTAAGTTACAAGATCTAGTGCAAGCAGAGTTCATTTATTCCTTCTCCTTCCACAAGTGGGCTGGAATAATTGCACTTTGTTTTAAACTGTTTATGATGTTTGGTGTCTAAAACTGGTCTTCAAGTCAGATAAATCTCTGATGGCCTAAACCAGCTACTGTTGGATAAAATATGATCTTTTCATTAGTTTCAAAGAGTTTAAGTAAGTGATTATACATTTGGGAGGAGGGCAATATGTTTTGTCTTCAGTTTAGGAATCTCATGTTTCAAAAATTCAGAATTTGTAGTAGCAAACTAAATAATTGTAGCTTTTTCCTCAGCCCTTTTTATATTACTTTTTAATTCTCGCTTTCATAAAGTAACAGAGTACAATAAAGCTGTTTCTACACATTAGCAATGGGATGAACATTCAATAAAGGAAGATCAAGACTCATATTTTACTCAGTGAATTTATATTCTTCATCTTGTTTTTATAATTAAAATAAGCAGCCCAACATCAATATTTATAATGCATTAAGTTCTGTTCATTTATTAAACAGCGGATGATTAAATTAAATAGAACTTTTTCATCTCATTTGACTCTCTCTGGTCCAACAAGCCTGAAAAAAATATTTGAGTGGAAGTGAAGTTTATTCTAGTTTATAAAATGTAGTATCCTGATGCCACTATAATTTCTTTCTCCTTGGAAAGTCGGTTTTGTGAATTTCACTGAAATGCAACCCTCCAGCTTTCCCACCCTGTACTCAGAGACATGTGAGAGACATCGTATTCAAGAAGCTGGTGATCTTGGACAGACCGTGTCTGCTCTAATGGGGTTCCTACTCAGAGAAACATAAGAAAAACTTTCTTAAGAATCTGTATACAATTAATACAACCTGCGATTTAGAGTACCTTGGACCATTCTTGATGAGATCCAGCAAAGGCCCTGCACTGGCCTACTCTGACCTCACTCCCTTGCCAGCACAGAATACTTTTACCAATATTTATAGCTCTATTTCAGAACAAACATCTTTGCTAGAATATAGCAGACAGAAATGCTAGAATACAGCAGACAGAAACTAAATTTATTCCATGATTACACTCACCATTCTGATCTGGAAGTGTTTCAAGGCAATTTTTCAACTCTTCCATGAAGGAAATTAATGTATTAGCAGGCAGCTTTAAGTTGCTAAAGCTTTTACAGACTATAAATTAGTGACATTTTCTTTTATCTTATTCCCCCAAATGCATGTAATGTGCTATGAAATTCTAACTGTGCACTATTAATTATTATCATCTTGCCCTGACAAGGTGTCAGTGTTAGTTTACTGATTGGTGAAGTAAACCTGGTTAGAAAAGCAGCACAAATAAAATTATTTTATCCAGAGGTATCTTCTGTTTATAACAAGTCTATAATCACTGTTTTTGTCGTTTAGTTGTGACACAAGAGGCTTGTTTCGTGATAAGATCACTAAGTACCACCCTGCTTTTTTCAAACAGCTAATACTTAATTGTTTGGGACATATTGCACATTTATCACATTTATATGTGTAGTTCAAATAAAACATGTTAGAGGCAGAATGAGTGACAATTTTGTAATTAAGACCTTATTTTCACACATATCTTAGACATAAGTTAAAAAATGGGTAGAGGCTCAACCCTGCTCAATACATGGTAGTTTTTAGTTATTTGTATGTGATACTCAACAAGAGTCCTGAAGCTTTTTGTGCCATATAAGCATGCCTGGAAACTGCCCATCTGATTCATGATGGAAATGAACAGAAATGACTGTCCTGCTTCTGATGTGACTCACAGTCTGGATGTGTGGAACATAATATTTCTACTGGCTAGTACCTGTAATTAGGAAACCCAGGAGTGCTTTCAGGCTCTTACAATCCCATGCATACCCCAAGTGAGTTTCAGGATAACACCAGGTAACAGCTATTGCAAGATGACAGCTATTCACTACAATTTCAGTTATCATAGAAGGAGAAGCTAAGCATGTAGACAGTGATAAGAAAGTGAGTAGTCAATTTTCACATCACAGAAAATAAGTCTGCATGCAGTCTTTGCCACAGGAGGATTAATTCTTCTTTGGACTCCGTTCCACTCTTGTCAACATGGCTTGATGTGTTGTCATGCTATTGAGGGCAGCACAAAAGAGCCCCCAGCTGCTTTGGGCCACCTTTGCAGAGCCTTAGAAGGTGAAGAAGAAGGGACCTGCTCAATTGCAGGGCACCAGGATATTTACTGTATGACCAGGTAAATATACAATCTTTTCTTTTTCTAAATTTTTTTTATAATTCAAATTTGGCTAGATTATATCCCTCAGTATTATATTATATTATATTATATTATCCAGTGTATATTCAGACATAGAAAAGAAAAATAAATATCTGACTTCTTACCTTATCAACTTACTTTTCCTTTTTTTTTTTTTCTCTCCGGTGGAAGCAGAGTTGAATCTAGAGATGAACTAAACATATCAGTGAAAACTGTAATCTAGTATTTTATTACAGTATTATAAAATGAACCTGATTCATAGATTTTGAAGGTTTTTGCTTGGTTTGAAGTGTAAAAATTAAACAAAATTTTAAAAAAACCCAGAAATTTATGCAGTATTATGAAAGGATCACTGGAAAGAATATTTCTACTACAAAAAAAATCAACCCTAACTGATGTTGGAAGTTAAATGACATCAGAACAATATTTTGATAAGAATGAATGTCTCTAGCTCAGTATCTTGCATAGAACCACAGCCAACTGTATATTCTGGGGCAAATGGTAATTGAAAACACAAGGAGCATATGGTGAAAGTACCCACTCTGTCTAGTCATCTACAGCTCAAGAGACTTTCTCTTCCGTTGTCTTCCTCTTTGCACTTGATAGCTCTCAGTGGCCTGACAGCTTATGAAACCAATTGAAATTATTAACTTTCATGACTTCCTGTAGCAATTTGTGCCATGGTGGAATTATAAATAGTGTCATGGAGTACTGCATAACATAAGGCACTGTTCTGAGACTGCAGCATAGCCACAGAGTTACCACAAAGGCAGATGTGAGATGGGGTGGGCTGATCCCTGCCATTAAAGCAGAGTCTTAGTGCTGAGACCAGGTCGAAGAACAAGGAGTTTCACAGTGCAACCCCCTTCTGTGAGAGCAAGAACATCTGTCAGATATGTACTCAGAACTCAGTAGGGGAAGCCTGTAAGGGCAGAACTGATTCAGGCGTGTGTTCAAATGAGCACAAGAACTAAAAGTCACTAGAGAAAGTATGGTAAGCTTACCTCCAACAGACTTCCATTTGTATTATGGATTATCCAAAGATTAATAATAAAAACCAATAAAAAAGCTTATTTTTATTTCTCAAAACTCACACCTATGATCATGTAGAGTTGTGTTTGGGATCTTTCTCCACATTATAACTTTTTTATTTTTTAATCTGAAAGAAAAACTATATTAAAAAGCAAACAAACAAAAAACCAAACAAACTTTTGAGATATTAACTATAACTAATTCGAGGTAAAAATGAAAATAGCATTGATTTATCTTGTGATATGTAGATCTTGATAGCATGAGGTATGTTAATTGCCTTTGTACTTTAGTTTTCATAGTGAAGATGGTCCTGGATGTTTGTTTATCATGTTTCTAGATGTGTGACACTGGAAATTTAAATAGGTGTTTCTCAGGCTTTTTTTGTCATTCTTGGTTAGCCATTCATGACTACTCAAGTCCTTGCTTAACTGGAAGGTCTCACAAGAATGTACTATATGAAGAATAGTAACTAAAGACAAAATAATTGAGACTCGGATGAGCAGAATTCAAATGGCAATCCTAGAAAAAAAACCAACATAGTTATAGTTCAGTGATGATGCCTCTAGTGGTAAACAAATACACAGTTATTTCAAAAATTTTATTTAATTTTTTAAAATTTAGAAATTATATCCAAGGGCAAGATAAAGATTTAGTGTTTAAAGAAGAAAAAGAATAGATTTTATGTGCTGCTCCTATTTGATAACTATTGGATGTGTCATTTTAGAGTTATGTGTAGGAAATACTGCTTTTCCAAAGGCTATGTTTATGACCCCCCTGTAGCAGGATGCCTGTAATAGGGTAAAACAACTTGAACAATGCCCTATTTTCAAAGTTATCAGTGGGAAATGAAGAAGGGGGCATCATGTTGCTTTTGGTTTTGAATAATGCTGAAACCAGTCTGACCCATGAATCCTAAAGTTAAACATCCTAATGGTAAGGTGAAGAAGTGGTAGACCTGATAAATGACCTGGATAAACCAACAAAAAGGTGATACTTCTGATAACTTATCTAAAGCTGTTGAGCTGACACCACTGGTCTGGAGACATATGACTGGCCGTCAATTATTCTATACTGCAAAAAATCAGTCCTGAATTTTAACATCAGGGTCTACTCATATCCCTCCTTGGAGTGTATGTGTGCAGATTCCTCCCTTGAGTGGGGACACTTCTCAAGGTTACTCCTTGAGGCTGAGTGAAAGAGATTTGCCCACAGTTGGCATGGGTAATATCAATCACTACTTAATTATTGTTTCTGCTAGCATTAATACAATTCCTTTAGTATAATTGCTTCAATATTACTTTGCAAAGCACTATATTATCATAGTTGTTATAGATCCTGTACTCTGTAGTAAATAATTCTGATATTTTTGTCTTATTTTAATAATAAATCATATGTATTTGTATATATATAAATGGTTTGCCATCCTTAATCCCCCAGAAAAAAATTGTATAAAGGTTCAACTACACCTATGTAATCTTTAGACAGAAACTCTTACCAAAGTCTGAGGCCAAGACTGGATCCAGCCACACCCAGGCTCCCCTCTGAGAAGTGGTTTGGTAAGCATGGGGGTTCTCTCTGCACCTTGTGACTCAACAGGAGGGCTTCTCTAATAAAATTTGTCTGAAGCTCCCATTTTGTCTACAGCAACCCCTGCCACAGGTTTTTATTTTTGAAGATACATCTACATAACATTTTGTAAGCAGTCCTGTGCTGGGCTCTAAGTCAAACATTTATTCATCCAAAAGACGTATATCCATATTAACTGTGCTGTGCCTAACTTTATAACACATTTGAGCTTCTGAATCTTTTCATTTGGAATCAGTGATAAGCTATTGCTGTCAACGGATTTTGGATTAAGGCAGATCTGGATTTGGAAACATTAAAAAATGGTCAGAAAATATAAAAATATAATGCAGACATGGACTTTGTTGCGGTTTAAATACTTGCATTACCTCAATTTTATTTCCAGCATAACCCAGGAAACAGAAAATTACTGTTATAATGGACTTGTCTGGACATGGGAAATTTCAGTTTAAATTCATCAAAAATATGTTCTGAAAAAACGACTTCGATGGAAAAAAACCCCAAACCCTAAGTATGCAAGAGTATCGTAGCTAGAGAGAGAATAAACATAGGGGTTTAGGTATGACTTAGATGATCAGGCACGGTTGTAGGGATTGTAAATATACATGACTGAAACCTTTAATCATCAGGTTTTCTTTTGGTTCTCAAGAACAAAAATCATTGAAGCAAGGTGGGGTTTTTTGAACTTCTCTTTAATTTTCTTGCTTCAGTTCTTCTGCTGAATGCCCGGGGCAGAAGTGCTATTTTGCATGTTGTACTAAGTGGTTAGATAGCTGTTGTCAGTTGTTGGGAGTTAGGATTCGCATTTGTATTTCCTAATGCTCTTTGCTTGTAATTCATGTAATACAACATTTCATTAAATGTAAATGTCATGTAAAACACTTTAGACATTCAGCTGGAACAAGCATTTCATGTCTTTGAGCAACAAGGTGGTATGCAAGAACAGAAGAAGGATTGTAAAAGGCTGCTCAGATCATCAGAAGAATAAACTGATATCATATGTATTATATGAGACATGAAGTCAAAGTCAGTAATTGCTCATGAAGCAGAAAGGAAATAATCTAAATTCATCCATTACAAATAAGGACATTTGCAAAAAGTCTGTTGACTTAGTGTAACCATTATTCATTAATATTTAAATTGTGTGTTAAATATTTTAGTCTGAGTAAATAGATACTCCCCTGATTTTGTTGAATAAGGACAACTCTGAATATTACTATACTTTGTGAAGTACTACACACATATAAAACTGTCTTTGCTGATAATTCATATGATGAATCAATTGAATGTTTTGTATTTTTTAGTTAGGGGGGAGTCATAGAGCAACCAAATTAAATAGAACTACATTCTACATTCTACAATTAACTAAATTAATTGCATTGTGAGAGTGTAAAAAGCAACTCAGAAAAGACATTGCAAAAATCTGATCACCAAAGAAATCTGAGGAGCTGAGAATAAAGAGTCATTCCTTACAGTTTAGGTGTTTTTGATTTCCTGAGAGAGTAAATGCCTAACATCCTTAAATAAATGGTGTTATTTTTATATATTACCCCAGTCTTCCCTAAGCCTAGATTTTTCCATTTATTTGCTGCTCCAATATCATGTAGATGAACTGAAGATGAATTTGGGCAACACCACTAAGGGGCAGTTTGTGGAAATGAAGCTCTCAGTAGCAGTCACTGGCAGTGATCTGTCTGACCAGTGAGGGCAGAAGGGCTGCTCTGCTCATCCAGCACAGAAGGTTGTGGTCTGTTGTACCTGGTAGAAAGCTGGGAAAGGGCAGACAAGGGATGTTTTCCTGAGGGGAATGCCAATGGACACGTGCCAGGCACTTCTTGATCTTATCTGAGTATGTACTAGTGCTTTTACTTCAGAAATTACACTTTTGAAAATAGTAGTGACAAAAATGAAACTTCACTTAGAAAGATCAGAAGATCATGGTGTGTCAATAACCATGAAGCAGGATATGAGCGTCAGCCACTGCAAAAAACAGAAAAACAACTTTTAAAAGAACATTTTAAAATTCATATTTCTCATATAAAAATATTATTATTATTATTACTATAATTATTATCTTATATAACTTAATAAAATTACAATTTACTAGCTCTGTGTTAAGTTTAGTTATTAGCTATAGTCAAATAATTTATCTCAGGCTCCATAAAATTTTTCGATGTGGGGATAAAAAGTTCACTAAATGTGAATTTTATCTAAAACAATATTATTTTTTTTTTGCTAAGATGGGGACCGATATATGAATACTTGACATTCCTAACTCCATTTTAAATTGAAAATAAGGAAGTACAAAATGGTTATCAAGGTTTTTCAAAAGAGACTTGCTATGAAGAGATATTTTTTTCTAATATAGAAACATAATACTTTAAGAAGAAACATAACATTTTAATGTATTTTTACCTGGATTTCACTAGTTTTCAGAGTTACATGGGTTTCTTAAATGTCTGTATGAAATTACACCAAGCTATATTTTTAATTCTATACATTTTTACTTCTTTATCTGCTGACAAACTTAATTTCTGGAGGTTGCCCTTAATATGTTTAATGCAAACTTTGCTTTACACTGAGCTTTGCAGTTTAGTTGAACTGTTTTTCTTTTGTGCTAAATTATGGGTTGGGGGTTTTTGGTAGTGTTTCTCTGGGTGTGGTTTTTTTGTGGTTTTTTTTGTTTGTTTGTTTGTTTGTTTGTTTTTTGGATTGGTTTTTGTTTTTATTTCTTAGTTTTAATTTTATTTTAATCTCAGTGCATTTTTATTCTGTCTTATTCTTAATTTTTTATAATTAATTTTTATTTTTTACTTCAGGTATTCACTGGATCATAAGAATTAAATTTACTTACCAGGGTACATTAAGGATTGCAGATTAACATCTTCCCCATAAGCAGAAACCAAAAGTGTTTTGGGGGGGGGGGATTAAAATCAGGATGATCAGGATGTACTGTCTGATATATATTGCATATACCTAATTATACTGTAGGCAAATGTCGCCATATTTTTTATAATAACTCTGAATTTCAATAAAGACTTTTATATTACTCTCAGATACTTCTCACTTCCCAAATGTCTCTTCCACAGTGAATGAAACATTTGAAACCTGGGATAATTTGCTTTGTTATTTAGTTTTCATCACTTTCTCTAGCAACAACAATGTACAAATGCTACCAGAAATACTTTTGATGGTTTAATTAAGGAAGTAGATATGTCCATATAGTCAAATTAAACGGTACTGTATTATCTAAGATTGTCAATTGACTTTCTTTTCTTCATGTCACTGTCTCATCAGTCACTTTTCTTCCTCAAAAAAATTTTTTTTTCTGGTCTGTTTCCTTAATTACTTCTGTCTGTTTTCTTACTTTCTTACATGTTGCATACTCTTATGGAAACACTAAGATATTCTGAAGCAACAAGTTTAAATACAAATTATCTTTGCATGATCACAATTTAGCAGTAGTCAGTACACATGTCCTTCAATAAGGACCACAGATTCAGACTTCATGTTGCAGTCCTTTAAATTCAGGAATAACTGCTGCTTCTGACAACATTGTTTTCTCTAGTCTATGTTAGTGTTTGTTATTTTCTCTATGAAAAATGATACAATTCTTAAGGGAGGCATAAATCTTTCATTTAGTAGTAGAGAAGGGAAGAGGGGAAGCTGGGAAAGCTCTTCAACTTCCTTGTGTGCTCAGTTCATCACTGGGGCTTTGCTGCTACCCAGAATTTTTGAGACTGTGTGAGAGTAAGGGCAATGACTCCTTTTTCTAGCCAGAGACTACCACTCATCCATAGAAAGTTTATTTGCAGCACAATTTTTTGCCAGCAAATATTGGTATATCTTAACTAAAATCAATGCCGACAGAATCATATTTCTATGACATTTCACTTAATATTTTAATAAGGTATTCAAATTTTATTTATTTGTAATTCTTTTTTTTCAAGTACATTTTTACGATAAGAGCAGATATTTATTGTTAATTTATTATTTTAATGATGTGGGGAGTAAAACAAAAAATTACCAGCTGTTTTATATTATGCTTATATAAACATACCAACAATTTCAGTGTATCTAATTGTACTCTAATGTACAGAATGTATCTCAAGAAAATTATTTTTTAGTGAAATGAAACAGAATTCTTACTGGCTGGTAGTTCTGATTTCTGTCACTTTCTTTAATGTTTTTTTTTAACCAGGACTTATATCTTGTTAGCAGTTCTTTGTTCTGAAAAATGGGAACATGGTAAAGTAACCAAAGTCCTGCCTGTAGTACCAAAACTAGCCAGTTGATAACCAAGTTTTGCCTGTTCACCTGCAGATGAACAGCAAGATTTATCTCCAAAGGCCAGGAAGATTTCAGCAGCAGAATTTGCCTCTCTGCAAGCAACAAATCTTCCTGGATAGTCTCCCTAGACAAACCACAGGTGCTTCCATTACTTGCAGAAGGGAATCACCAACCACTGTCACCCACTGCTTCCTTTCATGTTAATGGTCAGTCCATGCCATGCTGGCTCGGAGGCCCACCTCAATTGGACTTGTTTGCCTTCCTTAGCAATTAGGCCATTGGTGATGCTATGGTTGGTGAAGTTTTTCTTGTTACCACAAGCTTCCAGTTTCCCTCATCTTTGGAGTCTTGGTCTGCCATCAAGGTCTTTCTTCTTCTTTGGATTTTGTGGCCAACAGTTTTCTCCTCTATGAAGTGTCTGTGAAAACTGTCAGTGTCCTGTTCAGCATCCTCATGCTATGCAATCTGCCCTCTCCTTCTCCTGTACCTCCTGCTGTCATCCCAGAGCAGGAGGGGCCCCAGACACCCCTGCAGCCCCAAGCCTAGGTGCAGGCACCCACCCTCTGCAGCTCCTTCCGAGTCAAAGACTCCACTTTGCAATCAGTACTTTCTACAACTGGCAAAGGATGGAGAAATGGCCACACTCCATCACCACTTCAGTCACCGAGTCCCAAACTGTCTGGACCAGAACTTCTAGACCTTCTTCAATCCTCTGCCCTGGTGACAGCTGTCTGTGTTACCTGCTCTCCTGCATATCAGCTAAACTGTTTCTTCTCAAGGCAGATGAAGAGCAGCCTGATGTTCCTCTCTCAGCTGTCTGTTACAGACTACTGCTGTTCCTTTTTAATCAAGTTATCTTCAGGAAACAGCTAGTAGAAATCGCTGGCTGCAGAGGTCCCTAAGGATTTCCAGAAGTAACTACAAATAGGATCCATATTAAAGAAAAACATAGACCAAACAAAATAAAAATAAAACAGAAGCAGAAAAATAGTATTAATAAAAACCCAACAAGAGACAATTAGGAAAAAAGACTCTATAACTTATATTTTTCCCACCTTCTTCAGGTCATCTATGAAACATTCCAAATGGGTTGTGTGTGTCTATCTGCACAACAACAATGTTGGTTTTTGACTTCTGGTGGAAATAAAAAGAGAAATCTAGGTGAATTGAAAGAGAAACAGATTTCTGCTGTCCTTTTCCAGAAACACTGGCACTTTTAGGAGATCATGAAACTTTGGCTTCTCATCTTTCTTCTTTATTTCACTCTTTGGATTTTACTGTGACAGGTAGTTTCAAAACAACAAGCAAAAAGAGTTTCTGATAATTGTGGGAAAAGTAAAGTACTATGGAAAGAAAAAAAGAATGCTCATAATTTACTGCTACATTTTTTGTCATTTCTATGTCATTAAAGGGTCAAAAGAGTAAAAATCAATGTGAGATCAGAGATCTGACCACATAGATCATAGTAGAAAGAATCATCAGAGGAAGCAGGTTAATAGTCCGTTGAAACACTCTCACTAGTACAGTAGTTCCTTTAGACTCCTGACATTTGATCTTCACTTCATCCAGTCTTGGGTGATCAAACATTTAAAATTCCACTCATAGTTCATTATGCATTAAAAAAAAGCCTACCAATTTTGAGTTGCGAAACCACAAATCTCACAAATTAGAAAAAGTGCTCCAGTAATTTTAAAATACTTCATATTGCCTTAGCCCGCTTTCAAACTCAAGTACTTAAAAATTTTTTAAAGAATCCTGATAATTTTACACACCTCCAAATCATGTGTAACTTGAGCTCTAATCTTTCTGAAGTACATTTTCAATGCTGAAGAATACATCTTAATTTTTCTAAGCACAGAATTTAGAGGTAGAGGAGAAAGACAGAAATTTGAAATCTGGATTGATTGCAGGCCAATCAGAAATAAGAGATGCAAGATAGTGAAGTTTGCATGTATCAAGCAGGAAGGTAGTCTCAGTTAGCATGGCGCCATCTGAATAGTTGAGAGTTTTAAAATACCACACATCACAACACAAAAAGTAAGGGTTTATGACATCATCAAGATTCTGAAATACCCTTCTAGTTTCTATATACACTATTTTTAATACCCAGTAAACTAGTAGGAATCATACTGAAGGAGTTAATGACTCATATTTGTGATGCTCTAGCTTAAAGCTCCTTTATTTAGGGATCTCTTTGGCTATTACTTTGGTCCTTTCTCTATTCTCTTATTAATGATGCTGTGGCTTGCTCAAAAAAATCCCATATTTTTCTAACAGTTCTAGTCATATTTCACAAATTGTGAAATTGAGAGATTAATTAATTAACACTGTTCCTTCCCTCCTGTTAATTACTTGGTAGCCAGAAAGTGAGGAGAAAAGAAGGAGGATAGGGAGGAAGATTGCTGCTTGAAGAACTTGTATTACTCAGTAACAGAAGAAGATTTGTAGCATCTCTGCTATGCAGCCTTTTAAATTACTACAAAGAAAGGTATTTGGAGCTCAATTACTGGTTATTGTCATTGATAAGCACCAAATTGAAAAAAAAATAAGAATTTGCTAAACAAGGTGAAATATTAATATGTATGTTTTTCTTCTATTTCTCCAAGTTGCTATCATTTAGAAATTTAGCACTTAATACACATCTGTTAAGAGTCAGACCTCATCTGAATTCATGCTTATGTGCTGGAGGAACAAAAATGTAGGTATGTAGCAAAGTTTTTATCATATTGGTAGATGTTATCTGGTGCTTTGTACTATGTAATATTAGAATGAGGAAAATTAATTCCTAGTACAGAAATTTTTTAATGATATAATGCTAAACTGATATAGTTAATTAGGCATTATTTTTGCTGCTTTTAAAGACAATTTTATCTTTGAATAGGATGAAATGTCCAAATTTGAGAGCAAAAGAACTAGGTTTTTTGTTTGTGGGTTTGCGTGGGGGTTTTGGGGGGGTTGGTTTGTGAGGTTTTTTGTGGTCTTTTGGGGTTTTTTTTAATAGCTGAAACCTTAGTGAAGTTAAAATAAAATACTATTCCCATACACTTCTGCAGGGTTTGATTGGTCTGGACAAAAAATGGGCCAGGGCAGTTCTAAAATTTTTATCACTATTATAAGATTTCCAGATATCTGTCCAACACAAAGAATAGGCAAACTTACCTGTATCTGCTTTTCCTGCAGATGTCATCAAATGAATGCTGGTATAATTGTATGATGAACAGGCTGTTTAGCTGCAGAAAGGAATCCAGGAATATTTGCCATTCACTTCTCAGATACAACATTATCTCCTAGAAATGGTTTAAGGCATGGCTAATATTATACAGATTCACATGAAAAAATGAAAAAAAAAAAGCAAACAGAAACTCAGTACTATCAATGCAAAGGCAAGCAGCCAAATTAAGGAAATAATCAGAAGCTTTACTCAGCTGCGGTTTTCTACATTTAATTTGAAAACAGCCATTCTAATAAAACTGCAAGTTTTATCAGTATACCTTATATTACCTCCTCTTTCAGAGCACTTTTTTAAAAAAACTAAGTAATTAGTAATTAAGTGATTTTTAACTTCCTGTGAAACCTTTATCCTCTTCTCAGCAGTTTTCCTTCCTTAAATATTTATGGGTTTCGGTTTGATTCAGAAATAGTAGTAGTTCTCACATTCTAATTGTCCCTTCATACATGAATGCATTTTTCTGTCTTCTATGCTAATGTACCTTAAAAGATGCCATTACTGTCACTTGATGGCATTTTTCTGCACAACAGCTTTGTAGAGACCTCTTTTCTAATGTAGGATGTAAAGAAACCAGAGCATTTAATAGGTTTGGGAAAAGGACTTGCTTGGCAAGTGCAGACTGTCACACTGATTATTCATATAAAAAAGGTAAATAATAATGTTACAATTTTTTGTTGGTTCCAGAAATGTTCAGCCAAATGTGTTTTTAGAAGTAGTCTTTTCACTTGAACTGTCATTGCTAAAAACATACGTCAGGGAAAAAAAAAACCCAAAACTGTCAGCATAAGAATGATCTAGTCATGTCCTGGTTTTTACATACTTCCCCTACGTCCGGCAGTGCTCATTATAGAACCAAAATAAGGCAAACCTACAATGACCTTCACTCCTTGGGACCTTTCCTGTACCATGGAACATTGTACTGATACTACAGTGCTGAATAGCTGTGTCCTCTCCTGTTACCCTTGGTCTTACAAGTTATGAAAGGAGAAGAAAATTATGTAGGGAGTTCTGGGTTGTCTTTATCTGTATGTGAAGGTCTATACGAAAAAAAAATGTTAGACTACTATGTAAGTGTATATATATAAAAGAACATGAAATTATAGGTTTGTAGGGAAGGGAAAAGTCTGGAAAAAATAGAGGAATAGAGTCCAAGAGACAAAGAGAATAGGCTCAAATGAAAATGAACGAGAGAAAAAATTTAAAAGAACAAATTAACAGAGGGAGGAAAATAACATTGTACGTTTGCTTCATTATAGAGCATGCAGTTGTGACCAAAGCAGTCATGTAATCATATAATCGTAGAATGGTTCAGCAGCATTCTTTATTCAAGTATGACAGATGTATGATGTAGTGATTCTTGCTACATATTCCATAATTATTTACTATGTCAGACTTATTTTTTCTTTCTCCTTAGAATATGGCATATCAACAATGTGTGACCAAGCCCAGGAAAAAAAATACAGCTGAGGATCTAATTCATAGGCTAATAAATCAAGAGTACTGCAGCACCACCACTGTGATCAGCTTATGTTTGGAAATAAGTTTAACAGGAAACATTCAGTCATTATCTAAACTTAATTCTAGACGTTAGCTTGGATTTCCCCAGTCCTAGATCCTCTCCTTGACACTATATTTTACTGACTTGGTTAAAAACAAAAAAGTAACATATTTAAATTTCCAGGAAGTAGATAGGATCCTTAAAAAATTGTTCATACTTCGTGGGATATGATGCCCTGAAACTGAATTCACTGAGATTGAATTAAAAGTTGTTATATCAGTGTAAGAGTCACCCTCCAAAGAGAATATGGTATGGAAAATCAAAATCTGATTCATAACTTAAAAGTAAGTATTATACCAACGAAAATTATATTAATGTGGTATTTCAACTCTATTGATCTAAATTTAGGTGTCTACAAATAGAGTCATATAGCTCACCAAATGTAGATAAGTACTTCAAGGTGTCTTGAATAGCTCTTCAGAAACCATCTGCTCTTTTCTAGAGCGTCAAGTATAATGACACGTAGATAATCCACACACACCTAAATCTAGGTGTTGAATCAGGAGCTTATTCACACTTTAACAAGTAACTGAAATTTCCTGCTCATATTTTCTGGTTTTGCATGTTTTGGAAAGGGTTTTTTTGAGATTTATATGTTTATATCTCTGAGTTCTCAAGGGCAATATCAGTACCATGTACGCTTGACTAAATGTGCAAAGTCATTTCTACTTTTAATATAACATGTCTATCCAACTTTTAAATTTCTCACATTTTACTGATACTGATAGCATATGGAACCTTCTAGAAAAGACTAAAGGCAAGGTGAAAAAGAGCTTCATATTGACTTATTTTAGTAAAAAATTGCATATATAAATGCAGTCTATAACAGGTATGGACATTTGTTTTATAAACTGGTTACTGGACTAATTCATAAAAAACTGATACTACGTAAGTCAATGAATCTTACCATTTAGCTGGTATTGCAGTACAGATATTGGATTCATTGACTTTCTGTCATGCAAGTAATGGGGTGGGGGAAAACCCAGCTAAAACTAAGCCAGCAAAACACAGCTGCAAAATCCAAAACGTGATTAGAAAAGAATGATGAAAAGAGAGTGATTACACTGGAAGCCCTGCAAAGTTATCAGCCTGGTGCATGGTGAGACTTATGTGAACTGTGGCCAGGATTTCTTTGCAAATATAAGGAGTGCAGATAAAAATGACTGTTAAATACAATTTTAGATGGCATCAGGGCTGTTTCTTTTACTTGAGCCTCTCATTTGTCTTCAGTTATTCTGCTTTGGTCAGTAGTCCCAGAGGGCATCAACTGTATACTTTTAGGTACTCTGGAATGTTCAATTCAGGAACACTTCAGCTCCAAATGGACATTCAGGGTATGTACCAGATTGTACTTTGCCTAAACCAAAAAAAAAAGATATTCTTAAATGAATATTGACATCAGGTCTTCCCTGTCAACTGCTTTACTCTATACAGATATTTCTATTTGTCCAGTCTGAGAGATATTGCCAAAGATGCTACTTGCTTTAAATAGCACAAATATTCTTCCATTCATCCTTTCTCCTCTGTGTATTTTTACTAATAGTAAATAAGTGGATAACATATTTGCACTTAAAATGTAAAAATATTTTCATGTAATATATGTATAATTATTAACAAATACTAATATTATGTATGTATGAAAGTACTAAGGGCATACTGCAGTGAATATGGAGAAGTTACACTAAGATCTGTGCAAGCCTATCAAAAGACAGGTTCACATGAACTGGGAATGCATGTATGTCTCTGTTCGTGGACCAAGTTGATTTGCTACAAATCTGATCTGACTGTCTGATGCAGGAGCCATATAAATGAATTTGCATGATAGTCAGCTTTACTACCGCTGTGTCAAACCACTAAGTTCTATACAAAACCATAAGGCATAGGTCAATCAAGAGTTAAAGCATGTTATTAAGGACATGTCTTACATTCCAAAGACCAAATTCCCCCTAAGCATTGATCGGCTCAGGGTATTGACCATCTCTCTAGGAAGCCTGTTCCAGGGTTTGACCACTCTGTCAGTAAAGAAATGCTTTCTAATGTCCAATCTAAACCTTCTCCAGTGCAGCTTTGACTGATTCCTGTCCGGGCACTACAGGAGAAGAAATCATTACCTCTCTCTCTTTCTCCACTTTCCCTCTGCAGGAAGCTGAAGAGAGCTTCAAACCAAGTTGCCCTCCAGCCTCCTTTTCTTCAAACTAGACAAATGAAAAGTTCTTATCTGCTCCTCATAGGACAGTCCTTTCAACATGTTTGTTGTTTTCCTCTGGATACATTCAAGAACTTTCACATCCTTGTTGAATTGTGGGGCTCAGAACCGCCCACAGGACCCATGGTGAGGCTGAATACAGTGGGATAATCACCTCTTTTGAGCAGCTGGTGGTACTGTGTTTGATGCACCCCAGGATGTGGTTTGCCCAGTTGGCTACCAGGGCACACTGCTGACCCCTGCTGAGCCTGCTGTTGACCAGCAACCAGAGATTCCTTTCTTCAGGGCTTCTCTCCAGCCACTCCTGTCCCTATTTATACTTGTGCCTGATGTTACTCTATTCTAGCTGCAGAATCCATCATTTGGACTTCTTAAATTTCAGACCATTGATGATTACCCACTGCTCCAAACAATTTCAATCCCTCTTTAAGGCTTCTTGTCCCTTGATAGAGTCATCAGCACGTCCCAATTTGATATCATCAGCAGGCTTAAATGCATTCAGCCCCTACATCCAGATTACTCATAAATGTTTTGAACTGAACTGGCCCTAAAATTAAGGTAAATTTCATCATAATGTCCAGATAACTTCCTCTTTTATATAAGCATGTCCATACTGAGTTATGTTAAATACCACCCAGCACAATTTTCTATGGTAACCAAAAGTTGTATAGTAATACAAGAGTATAAAAGATTTTGTTTCAGAGATTCTATATCAGGTTTTTTCCTTTTATGTAAAATCATTATATACTTTATGTGCCTGATCGTAAACCCGAGATTATTGCTACCTATGTAGATATCTTTCAGCCTATATTTCTACATATTGATTTCTATGTTTTGATGGTACATAAGAACACAAATTCCCTTTACAAGCATCATAAATTTATTAACCACTATGTTTCTAAGTTCAAAATATAAATCTTGAGCAGACGCAGGTCTAGCATGAGGACAGTAGCCAGTGATATTTAATACTAATATTTTGCACATATTTTTTATTCTTTTAAAAGAGCTAATAGCTTTTGTTTTACAAGATATACTCACCAAAACAAATGCATGTTAAGATCTGATTATTTCTCTTCTAGGCATTTAGAAATATATTTTAAGTACAATTTCCCAGAATCTAAGGAAAGAATAAAGTTACACTAGCCCATTTATAATTATTTGCATTCTTCTTTCTTCCTTGTTAATAAAAATTGCTTTTTCCTTTTCTACAATCATACAAAATCTCCTGTATCACCTATAATTATGGAAAGTATAATCACTGACCATCAAAGATAACAGTAGCCAGATCATATTTCCAAATTTTGTTTTGCAAGTCTTAAGGCCTGTTCTACAAAACAATGCATATCACATAACCTTGTCTTCATAACCTTGCTTTGAAATCTGACTGTTCTTGAAATTAACATTATGACGTGCATGGATCTAACTGCCCCTTTTGTGGATGGC
Organism: Ifrita kowaldi; assembly: GCA_013398055.1. NCBI lineage: Eukaryota > Metazoa > Chordata > Aves > Passeriformes > Cinclosomatidae > Ifrita > Ifrita kowaldi. Next base: position 290,859 of record VZRS01009635.1, on the reverse strand, counting down.
TATGAAAGCACTGAATAAAACAGCCTTCTTCAAAATTTTCTATTGCAATTTGTTCTTACCTTTTCAGTATTCAACCTTCTTTCTTTTTACTTTACTAAAAATTCTGCTGTGTGAACCGCAGCAAATAAGTTCAAACAAGCTATAAATAGCATGTTTAGCATTGCTACATTGTCCTAACCTTGAAAGTGGTTCAGATTGTCTTTTGTGCAAATTGCTTTTCTTTGCAACACAGTTTTTATGTTTCTAGATTGTGGAGTCTGCCTTACAAAGCAATTGTGTTTCTTAGTATTTTAAAGACAGTTTGAAATCACTAGCTAGAACTGCTAGCATCCTCCACTTGACCTAAAATCCATGAAAAATAGAAGGTCTAACTATTTTAACCACAGCACAGAAAGAATAAGTGGGATTGGAAAACTTAGAAGGCTTTTATCCTGCTACTTCTCTTAATATTTCTCTTCTAATTAAAGTCATAAGAGGTTCCCTTACTGCAATGAACCGGAGAGATGGCAGGGGACACCGTCCCTCTAATTAGAAGGATTTGGTTCAATACCATTAATAACTTCTGAAAGCACTGAGTAATTGTGTTGTAGCTTTGTCCATGAAATTAATTCCTTGTGGAAGCAAAAAACCATGTCATCTGTGAAAGAAAGAGAAAAAAAAAAAAAAAAAGCAGAGACAATAAAAGTATTTTTGTCTTTTTGTTTTCACTTCAGGGAAATATTTACGTACATAAAAGTGAGTCCCTTCGTGTCATGCAGTGTTTCGTGCTTCAAAGAAGGGGAGTGGCCTAAATAAATTATTTGCTTTGGATGCAATAAATCAGATAAATTATATAACATAAAAGATACTCAAATGTTTATGCAAGTACTTAGCTAATATTTCTGCCTAAAGACATGAGGCAAAATTAGGAACTCATCACGAAAACTGCAGCTTTATATATAATAGGCTGGTTTTAGGTGGAGTATGAAACTAATAAATTTAACCCCAAACTTCCTAAAAACCATATTTTTATTTTTTAATTGTAATTCCTGACATAATGACATGAAGATAATAGAAGGTAAAATTATTCTCCTACTTTCCTCAAGAGAAGGCTATGTACTTTAACCATGTTCTACTCTCAGTGTGATATTATGTCATTTTTAGAATAGATTTCTGTGACATTATTTCTGAATCAAAGTATTTTAATTGGGATCAATTTGCTGTGAAGTTAATTTAAGAAAACAAAAACATAATGTAACTACTATCAGTAATTTCCTTTTATTTTAGTTGGCCTTGTAGTTTCCACTGTTCAATGTAGTGCTTTCATTCTCTCATTTAACAGTTCCACATGACCAGTTTCACTTTTCATATAAAGCCGTGCAGAACCCTAGAAAAGTAGGATAAATTTGTGTCATTCAGGCATTCTCAAACTTCCACTTCTGTGTATTCTAAATGACAACTTCAATTTTCTGTTTTTGCATGTGCTTTTTATAAAAATGAATAAAATACATATTTCTCTACTGACATCTATATGAAACAGGAAGAGCAGGAGACTAAGATCCACTGCAAAGAGCTCTGACACTTATATGTATATATAATGCTGTCTGTAATGTAGATCAGCCAATAAGATTTATAAACCCATGGTGTTTAGACTCAGGATACAAATGTCATGGATGCATTCGTTCTCAGGCCTTGGAAGATTAGAAAAATAATTGATGCTTGTAATGGGCTTGATAGAGTATCAGTACCTTCCATTTCCTCAAATTGAAATTAAATTGAATAGTTCAGGTTTGACTGCAAAGCAATGCAATATACAAAAGTATCTTTTGTGTTTGTTGTTGGGAAATCACAAGTTTATTTGCTTTTACCCTTCCTATTTTCTTCCCAATCCCACTGGTGAGAGAGTGAATGAGCAGCTGTGTGGTACTTGGGTGGCTGGCTGGAGATAAACCATGACACCTTAAAAGGTTCCTTCCCACCCATTCTGTGAGTTTATATTCTGTATTTTTTCCATGTGGTTTTGCATTTCTTCTTTGTACTCTTCATTCTGGCATTCTACAAATCTTTACAAAACAATCAAAGCACTTGAAACTTAGAGCAATATTTTTCAGGAAAAAAATTACATAAACAAAGCTTTTCAGTGACAGGTGTAAGGAAATTAAGTGTAGGTTATCAAAGATCATTTGTTCAGGTCCAGCAATTATTTAAATAAAGTGTCACTTTTCAGAGGAAGAATCTTTAATTCAGAAAATTATAAAGCAATATGGTAGAGCTTAAAATCCTTTGAGCCCATAATAGTTTTAACACCTTCATTCACTCAGTTCAGGACTCCAGATTTTCTATTTTACTATAATTTGAGTGGAGATGTGATTAATTTTGACATAAATAATTGCCACATTAAGACCACAAAAATATAAGCACATTTTCTAACAAGATTATTAATAATATCATTACTTGTTGAATTGTCCATTCTTTGCTAAGATCAGATGGGTTTTTTGACTACAGATTTTAACAATCTCTTACAATTTAATTAAAATTTAGAACAAAATTCTCATAACAATAGGACAATTCTTACTGCTTTCTTACTATCGTATTAGCCCAGTGAACATGTGCTTCTATCACATTGTGGTACACTTATTTTTGCAGTACAGTTTAGTTTAGATTATGATCTTGTGGACACTGATAGGAATTTTGCACCAAAAGATGCTTTTTTTTATCAAATCCACTTTCCTGAAAAATACATATACAACCAGTACATTTCTTTGTAGCTTAATTAAAGTAGACGTCTTCTTTTTGTCCTCCTCTGTAATTACTTTCCTCACTTTTATTGTGTTTTGCCACATTCTTTCCAGTATATGACAGTGATATATGAGCAGCCAGTGGATGGGCTAATGCTTCGTGCAACCTGAGTCACCTAGCAGGGAATTTCTTCAGGCAGTGAACACCTGACCTACATTTTCAAGGAACCAGATGGGTCAACTATTATCCTATGATTCTCTGTGTATTTGGATAGTAGCTAAGCAGCTACTGTAAGGAATCAAATTCTAGACGCCTGACCAATGTCTTCCTTATTTTAAAGTGATCGCAGTTTCTTGAAATTGTCTTTTGACTTTCATTAATGTTGGCACTTGGTGGATTTATTTTTATGAGATTATAAATACATTATGTGATTCTACTTTCCACGGGTTGAAGTTACTGACTGGTAGTTTTCCTACTGAAGGTTTTAACAATGGGGCTAAGGAACTATGAAATAGGATTAGTATTTCCTTTCCAGAAAGCATTTAAAGAAAATGAATCTCTTGTTTGCTATACAATCCCTTTTGACCAGCAATATTTTTAGAGTTATCACTGACATGTTTTACAAAGAGTATCTGGTTGCCTGAGACCTACCAGTAATGCGGTTCTGAGAGGCAGGGTCTTTGTTCTAAACCTGAACCCACAAGAGATTTGCCATGCATCTTCCAGGTTCTTCTAAGTATTATAAATTATAAGAATTACTCCTATTGTGAGTGTGAATATTATTGAAATACTCTGTAAATACAATCCTGTATAAACTAAAACTTTTCTGGACAGAAATCTAATGAATGCTATGGGTCTCCAAACATCTTCATTTCCTGACTCAACGGTAATGACAGCAAAAAAATAGAAATGACTTATCTCTTTAGGACTTTCAAGACTGAAGATGGAAATTATTTCTTTGCTTCTACTGTGTATTTAAATTTTGCTCTAAGATTTGTCTTTACAGCATCTTCTTTATTAATCAGAATGTGAAAATGTTTAAGACATATTTCATAGTGGGAAATATTCTGTGTATTTAGAAATGAATAATTCTGCCACTGAAGCAGTAGGGCTCATACAAACCTATAGCAAAGTAAGTGAAGTCATGGCCTAATTATTTTTTGTTTATCTTACAATCTAATGAAGATCTTTTACTATGTCTAAACTCTACTTATTTGTAAAAAAGAATGTGTCAAAATTTAGCAAGACTGTGTGCTGTGTATACATATGAGAAATCCATGTTACCATCATAAGGAGGCCCTTCTCCAGATAATACATTTTATTGCTTGTGTCCTCTCCTCTGATGCAGATTTTCTGAGGATTTGATTTCAAAGGGCATTACTTCTACTGATGTGATGTAAGGGTTGTATCGTTGAAAAAAAAAAAAAGAAAAAATTATTAGTCCCACAGTCTCAACTCTCTGCATTTTTACCCATGTATGTATTCATGTAGGTAAAAATTAATTTACATATTTTTCTTGAAACCACCTCCTCCTTGGCAAGTGATAAAATTATTATCTAGGCGGTGTCAGCTGGAGGTGCAAGTGACCTTTCAAGGAAGCATTGATTCAAAGCCCCTCAGAATATAACATTTTCATGAAACAGAACTAAAATTTACTAAAAATATTCAAATCCATTGAACTATGTGCATGCCTGCAACTTACTGAATGCCTTCTTGGACAGAGTCTTGACAACCAGCGACAGAAGATACTGATAAATGATTTAATGCCATACGATACAGCATTTTTTTTGTTGTTGAAAAAGTCCTCACAGCCAAAAATATATTAATCGAAGTACCCAATCGACCTATAGTTACTATCATTGGTATCTGAGCTAACACCAAACTAAATCAATACAACTATTTACAACATTCAGTCTTTCTTTTTCTGAATTAATATAAGCACTATATTTATTTATTTTACAGGAATATGTTTTATTCAATAAGTACTGTCTGAACTGGTGTTGAAGCATTTTTCATTCAGCAGCCATATCCATCTCAAAAGCATTTTGAAGCCTGTTCTAAGCAGAGAGATATATGTATTTTAAGTCTCTGAAGTAGTAACCCTATTTCTACCAGCCAATCATTCAAAATGCTAGTTTTGTCAAAGCTTGTTGTGAAAATATTGTTTAGAAATGTCAAATAGGAGTAAGAAAATATGGGAGCAGTTGTCAAGATCTAGGAAATTACACAAAACATATGTATCTGTACTGCTGTATATCAAGACATTATTTTAACCTAGCAATTAAGGGCAAACAACCTATTGCACTAGAAGCTGAGAATAACGTATGTGTTCAGCCAATACTGAGGAAGTAACTAGTTTAAAATAGCTTTCCAAGAGGATACAGTAACTGTGAGTCACTAGAAAATGGTTACAAAAATATTCAACTGATGAACATGGTTTTCCCTAAGAAAAGTCATGTTTCTCTTTGTCCACTGATTCACTGCAGATATTGTTGTTGGCTTTTCACCAAAAATAGTGAGGAAAATGCAAGGTAAAAGTGAAGAAAGACAGATAGTTTTGGTGGCATTTTTATTTTAATTTTTTTTTGATGAAAAATATTGCCTACCCCTCTCAAGTGTCTTTAAGTACTTGAAGTAATCATGAGATCTCACTAGCTTTTACATTTCCATTAATAGACTTGGATCCACTGTCTTCCTGCTATGTTTATAAATGAGGTAAGTCAGGAAAAAATCACGTGCCAAAGGCGTACCCAAACACCATCCTCATCACTTTGTAATCAGCTCACTCTTCTGTTTCAAGTTTCCCAACTGTTCATAGAACCAGGATGCTTAATATCTGTCTTCTATACACCATAATGATATAACAAAAAAACCCCTTTGCTTGAGTAAACGAATTGCAAAAGCAATTAAATCACTGCAGATGGCTGTTACTAGAAAACTAGTAAATCATAAAATAGCTACAGTTACCTCTTCTGTCACAAGGGATATTAGAATTTTACCTTGGGCTTTCCACTAAGTGTAAAGGCATAGCTCATGTGTATAAATATGAAATTTCATAGAAAATAATTGCTTGGGGGAGGGTCTCTGCACAGTAATTGATAGATAAGTATAAAATATTTAAATGGAGTGTTAAAATGAAGCATTAAAATGCCCTTTCAATAAAAAAAGCTAGTATGGGATTTTCTCTGTATGATGTGATTAACGGAGACACATGGCAACAAACTTTCCAAGTAGTGCTGTGTGACTCTTATTAATACCAGTGACAGCTAAGCAGCTAGATCACTGTGTACCACTTTGAAATGTAATTTTACTTCAGTAATGGTTTACATGCTGTATGAAATTGCTTTAAGAACTAAATACTTGAAAGAAAACATTTTATGCAAATTCAATGCTTCAAAACAGTAGTTGCAATTTTCAAGCTTGCATATTAATAATTATTTTTCTAAGTTCATGTTCCAGTTCTAAGAAACAAAATGTTAAGATTGTTGAACAACAACTTCATATGAAGACAGTAGAAACTATATTCTCAGCAGAGATAATACAATAATAGTATTTTCGTTCCACCAAACTCTGGGTTTTACATGAAAACATTTGACCTAAATGAGGATGTGGAAAATGTAAAATACGCAGAATTAAGACTGTCATGAGGTCCCCTCCCTTGTCCCCCCATTTGCCACCCCCTCTCTTACTGCTTTTCAATGTTATGCTTTCAGACATATCAATTTTGGAACATTTCAATTTTGAATGGACCATTTAATGAGCATGGAGGTGGAAAGGGACAGTTGAATGGAGTCGAATGGTGAGAAGCTCCCTTAGTTTCATGCGATATGAATGGATGTAGTGACACTGACAGGGTGCCAGCTGTTCATGGAGGAGATAGTGCGCCACATAACTGGTAACCTGAGCAGGCACTGGAGTGTGCTGTGCTGCTCATGTCCCTCACTGCAGAACACAATTGACTATCTCCTTGGTACAGAGGAGCCTGCAGGCAGGTTCTGCTTGGTATTGGAGATTAAGCCACCTTGTGTCTTTGCCTTTATCTAACAGTGCAGGAACGAGTTCTCAAGTGAACTTCCTTTCTATTGGGCAGCAAAAATGATGAGTAGACTTGACGCGTTGAAGAAATCTTGTAACAGCTCAAAAGACCAAAATGTCAACTAATCTTATCACAAGTGTGCTGCACCTTGACTGACAGTCCTTCAATGCTGCTGATTTTGGGGTTCCCAGAATCTGAAGGGATGTATTATTGTCAACGCTATCCTCTTTCTTTACAAAGTTAGCTCTAATAAGTGACCTTTTGTAGAATCATAGAATGCTTTGGGTTCAAAGGGACTATTAAGAATATTTCAGTCCAGCCTTCCCTTCTGTGGGCAGGGAAATCTTCAACTACACCCAGATGAAGATCCAAACTGACTTTGAATGTTTCCAGGGATGGGGCACATACCACTTGTCCAGGTAACCTGTTCCAGTGTATCTCCATCCTCATTATAAAAATTTTCTTCCTTGTATCTACCCTCTGAATCTACCCTCCTTTAGTTTAAAATCATTTTCCTGTGTCCTGTTGCAACAAGCCCGACTAAAAAATATGTTCCTCTCTTTCTTTTAGTTCCTCTTTAATTATTATAAGGCCATAATGAGGTGTCTCCAGAGTCTTCTGATCATCAGGCCAAACAGCCCCAGCTCTTTCAGCCTGTTCTCATAGGAGAGGTGTTCCATCTCTCTGATCATTTTTGTGTTCCTCCTCTGGACCGACTTGAGAAGGTCCATGTCTTGTACTGAGATACAGACTCCCAATACTTTTCTTATAAGGATCATAACAAGTCAGAACCTCCAAAAAATCATGAACAGATGTGTGTGTTCGACAAATGCTTTTCTTAAAGGAGAAACAAAAAATCAGCTGGTTGATAGAGCTGTTTTGGAAATAGTCTGGCACTCTGGATAGATATCTTGCTACTAGAACTTCTCAAATAATGTTCATACATGTTTAGTTCATACACGTTGCACAAAAAGAGGTGCACTAGTTCTTTTATTCTACAAATCTTAAATCCTTTCTGAGGATGGAAATGACAAGATAGTACAAAACTGGATACATCTCCAATCAGGCCACAGCATGCTCTAGACATAACCATGCCTTGGGTCACCTGTATTGCCACATTTCAAAAGTGGTCTTTTTCTTAAAAGTATTATTGCATACAAGGAATTCATATTAATTTCCTTCAAGATAAAGGCAAGGACATGTTGGTATCACTGGTAATGCCAGCTGGGTGATACCTCCAAGATCTCTTGTTATGATTATCTGGCTAAGCTCATCCCAGTGTGGCACAGTCCTGAAAACCAAATGAAATGTGCAGGGTACAGGACATGCTGGCACTTATGTCAACTTGTTATTGGAGTACTAACTCCTCAATGTGCAATAGTCTTCTAACTGGGACCACTACAATATAGAGATCATATATCCTGTCAGTATTTATATAAGAAAAATTCTCAAAGATAAATAATTTGGAAGCTACGTTAAGCACTTTTATTAATTTGAAGTATTTTAAATGTTTCTTCTTTTTCTGTTTAGTTTGCATCTACTCAATTAATTGCTCAATCCATGTTGGAAGGTATTTTCAGATTATTTTATAAAAAAAAAATCTATAAAACTACAGAACAGTACAAGTTTCCTTACTGTTCAGGATGCATATCAAAATTATTTTCAGACTGTGATGGACAGCACATGGTCAAAAGGGACACACTTCATTTTGACACTTTAATGCAAGTATGCTCAATCTGGCTGCTTTTAACATAATTATTCATATTTCCGTGATACAAGGAATAGCTTATTCATGCTTAACTTTGCTCTTCAGCCTTTCAATTATATGAAAAAACAAAGGCATTTGTAATCTTAGTCTTTTGTTTCTCTTAATTCCATGCTTTAATAAATTTTATATTCTTCTATAATCATGTTGGCTTTTTTCAAGCAATTTCATGGACAGATAGGAACTCAAAGAAAAATAAAATCCTCTTCATTTCTGTTCAGTAGAAAAGAGAAAAGCTGTATAAATGCTACATATATGAGAAAGCTTTTCTCAGAGCTTATACTTCCTAAATACACCAAAAAGGAAAGAAACCTTGACTTTTATGGGTAGCATTTGGGATTTATGGGGGAGGTTTAGATTGAAAAACCAGAGAATGTGGAAGTTGTGATCTTCCTGCATCCTCAGCTGGATGATGCATCTGCACCCAACTCCCTGAAGCTGTCAGTCTCCCACGTAGCCACAGCCTGCTTTCAGAGCTGGTCAGTGGCGCTACTATTGTCTTTTCGAGACAATTCTGTCCTTGGCTGCTCAGTGTTTAGGGTGCAGTTGCAATCATTCATCTCATTCCTGTCTTGACACATGCTTGTTCATCCCTGATTCTGATTCCTGCTCTGAATTCACTTTCCTAAATTCATTTATCCTTGTTTGCTCCACCTTTAGAAGCCTAATTTGCAGTAAATACAGCCTGCCTGTTTCTGCTATGTTAATGAATTCCTGATCCTGCATGTCCCTTGAAATTCAAAGTTTATCTAATGATCCTGACCACACATATCATCATATTGCAGTCCGAAGAGAACCAAATAAATTGAAGTTAAAATGCCTAGCTGCCACTTATTTTACCATACTTACATATGAAGATGGTATTTATGATTAGTTAGAAAGGTATTACAAATATTCACAGAGTGCATATATGCATATATATTTTTTCTTGAACATCTTACTATTATTTATCTAGTTATGCCTAAGTATATATTTCTATCTACCTACTCTTGTAACACTGCAAGGTAAATTGAATATCAAAAGAGCCTGAGAAGTGTTGGAAGCCTATTTTATACATAACTAAATATATATTGGAACTATTTTGAATCACATTTAGAAGAGAACCTGCAGAAGATGATGTTTTGAAAGGATGTTATATGCATCTGCAGACAAATATATCCTGATTTGTGGCATACATATGACTTTGGAACAACCACGAAAAGGTATTCTCCATGAGATATAAGCAAGCTATCTAGAAAAAATTGCATTTAAGAGTAGCATGAATAGCAAATTAAAGAGTAAAGATACTTTCTGTGGGAAACCAAATTAAGCTTGCACAGGAATCACACAATTAATTATGTGATGAATCATCAAGGTTGACCATAACTCATAGCACGGGTGAAGCCATAGCTAGGTGTTTTCTGGACTGCAGCAAGTTTCATTGAACATATTCATTGTGCGTATGTTTCTTCTCTGAAGAACCAGATACAGAAAACTGAGCAATATAAAAGAGAATTGTGTTTTAATACCTACCTCGGTACATTTTTGGCTTTTATTTCCTGTTTATTTGACTTGAAATCTTGGTGTGACTAAGCCTGAATGAAACAATACGCAGAAATGCCTGACAGAAGGTCACATATAGCAGATTTGGGACTGAACAAATATTCCCTCAAAATTTAGAACAAGTCTGCCTGATGTCAGCTTCTGATTACAGAAGCATAGGGCTTTATTCTTATTTTTCATTCCCTTAAATCCATAAGCAAAGTTTTATGTTCTTATATCTTATCTTCCTTTTGGAAGTATGGACTTATTTTCATGCTGGGGTACCAGGTCCTAGGGTGATTTTGAGAATTACTTGTAATGCATCATGGTTTAACCCCAACTAGCAACCCATCCCCCACACAGCTGCTCTCTCACACCTTGCCACAACCTATTGGTGAGATGGGGGGAAGAATTGCAGGAGTAGAAGTGAGAAAACTCATGGGTTGAGATAAAGACCATTTAGAGGTGAAGCAAAAGCCACACACAGAAGCAAAGAAAAACAGGGAATTAATTCAAGGCTTCCTATGGGCAGGCAGGTGTTTGTACAGCCATCTCCTGGAGAGCAGGGACCTATGATGAATAATGGTAACTTGGGAAGACAAATGCCATGACTCCAAACGTTCCCCCCTCTTCCTCCTTCTTCCCCCAGCTTTATATGCCAAGCATAAGGCCATATGGTGTGGGATATCCCTTTCTTCAGTTGGGATCAGCTGTCCTGCCTGTGTGTGCCCAACACATGAGGACAAAATCAGTATTCCTGAACATTCATGGAAATACCTGGTTTCAGGAAGATCAGACAAGTTATTAGGAAACATAGTATCTTTTCCAAGGCAGTGTGATTAACATAGTGCTGTTATTGCAAACATGAACTCTATTTTTCGTGAGTAAGGAATTCGACACTTCATTGGGAAAAAATAAAATATTTTTTGAAGATTCAAGTGTGTTTCAAAATAATAGAAACATTTCTTGTATGCATTTAGTATAAAAGCAAACTCAATTATCAAATTCGTGTACCAGTTAAGACAGTGCTATCTTATTGAAAGAATTTTCAATCTGATGCAAGCAAACACACCTTTGCATTTTATTGTTCAGTATCTATGTGAGAGAAAATACAGAGGCTTTTGTAAACATGTAAGAAAGATTTGTGTGTTGTGTTCAGTGATGTGAAAGAGTAGATCAAATATTTACACTGTTGTCATGTAGTTGGTTCTTAACTATTCACGCTTTTTTTTCCAACTTGTTTTCTAAGTGGGTTATGCATTAGATGTAGTAATACTAGTATTTAAGCCAAATAAGTAGGTAAAAAACTTTTTTTTGCGTTATTTCAGAAACTTTAGCATGCAACCAACTACACACATAATATTTGAATAGTGTAATTTACCAAAACTTATCTTGGATGTACACTGGTACCTCTTTGGACCAACACTATCTCCTTTGTTAAGCCTGGGGGAGATGTTACCTAAAGCACCCAGGGCTCATGTTAGGACAGAAGTAGATTCCAATTTATTTGAACATTTAATCTGATCTTTCATAGCATTCCATGGCCTCGCTTCTACCCTTGTCTAAACCAACAATAATTCTACCGAACCTTGAAGAGAGGGGGGAGAAACCCTTCAGTTAACCATTTAGAAATATCTCGCAAATAAAAATGATTTTACATAATAGAAAATATAACAGATCAGTCGTATGATGAATCATACAATGAGAAAATATGACAGTGCTTGATTTTCCTTCATTTTCTGAAAATTGCTTTGTAATTGTTTATGTGGATGAAAGATATCAACTTGACATGAAACCATCAAGGAAAGAAATACAGCTCAAAGAAGATGAATTGGAGTACACCGTATTTCTTCACATGAATTTGTATTTCCAATATTGTATGTGTTCAGTTCCCGTTAGAGGTAAGAAAAAAACTAATGAGCATTCCTGTTTTGACTGTGCTTATGAACCACTGAAGATGAGAAAAAAATTACATGAATGTCATATCAAAAGTGAATTGGTGATAGGTTGTGTGGTAAGGGATTAGTTTAATTTGCAGATCCCCTGAAGATATTCTAAATATTAAGGAGCTTGAAATAAGTGACAGTTTATTTAGCTATTGTTTAAAGATCATTGTTTAATATACCATGTTTTGAATTATAGGAAAATTACCAAGTAATAATGGGGGCCCTAGCATCTTTAATGGATTACTTATTTTTTCTGAAACTGATGCAAACTATTATATTAAGGATGTTAATATGAATATTATTAAGAGATGCCATAAAAACCAAGTCTTGTTGTTGTTACACAAAAGGAAAATACAAATTGAGAATGTATGACAATGTCAAGATATAGACCCACAATTTTTTATTTTTGTGAAATAGAAATCTTGAATGCATTTTAATGATTGAAAAAGTGTTGTGGAAGACTGAAATGATANTGAAACTGATGCAAACTATTATATTAAGGATGTTAATATGAATATTATTAAGAGATGCCATAAAAACCAAGTCTTGTTGTTGTTACACAAAAGGAAAATACAAATTGAGAATGTATGACAATGTCAAGATATAGACCCACAATTTTTTATTTTTGTGAAATAGAAATCTTGAATGCATTTTAATGATTGAAAAAGTGTGGAAGACTGAAATGATAACCTTGAATCATAACTAAAATATCAGCAATAGCAGTTTTCATACACTTTTTAAATCAAAAGTTAATATTCTTTGTGTTAGAGTATCCACACCACTACAACAGACTGTAGTTGCCACTACCTTTGATATAAGAGAAATATAAGAAAAATATATAAGAGAAAATCTGTAGTTTAGTTTCTTAGGTTTCACAGTGAGAATGAAATAAATAAATCAATACTCTTTATTGGCTCTTATTGCTAAAAAGTATTGAAACTAAACTTAAATGCAATAGATTCAAATTGTAGATAAAAACATTTCTTTTTAAGAGGAGAGAGGAGCTGCGCAGGTAGTCAGTTTATACATGCTTTTTAAAGATAATGTCCTCTAGAACATCATTCCTTGTAAAGTTTGTGCAATGACAGCTGTAGTGCATTCCAGTTTGTGGGAATCTCCATAGAAAGGCAGAGAACAATTTCTTCTTGCTTTACATACTTTTTGTTTCAGTGATTTGTGTCATTGCATTTTATACTGGCATGCATGTTGTTGTGCCTAACACATGAGGAAACTCAGAAAGGTTTTGTTGATGTCAAAAATGTCTGGTGTGGATGAAACTCCCTTCTGTGGGATCAGTATCAGGGGTCAGGTCGATACCAGCAAGATGCTGCCAAGAGTGGGCATCCCTGTAACATGGCTCAGCAAGACACAATGTCCATGCCTGAGCTTAAGGGTACCTCCCAACCAAAATCATGAGGGCCCTCAGTAAGGATCCTTTTAGAGCTCTCTCTCACAGTTGTTTGTTTGTTTTTTTTCCCCACAGCTTTCTGGTTCAAAGCTAGACATTTACAAACACCAGAGCTGTCCTCAAACTCAGACAGCGAAACCCCTAGTGTTGGGGGATCTAGGGAGGTGCCCTCAGTGTCCTGATGGCAATCACTTTGGATGATAGAGATGTGAATTAAAAATAGGTCAAGTTTATCATGCAGTTAGAAAATCTAAGGTTTTACCTGACAAATGTATTCTATTTAGTAAATTCAAGAGAGAGACTAAAACTTAACATTCTCTATAGCTGATCGGTTTGCTCTGCTTTCCATTAGACATGTAGGCAATGACAAGGAATTAGGTGGGTGCAGCTGGGCTCAGCTGTATTTGCTAACAAACCACAACACAAAAGCCCTGCTTATTTCTATATTTTGTTGGTCTTCCATGTCTCCAACTATATGGGCATGCCAAAGTAAATCCCAGAATCTCCACAAGAACAATCATTTAGAACAGTTTTGTTTTCTTTCCTTTTTAAGTTAGTGTTATAAAGGTAAATGAAAGTACTTTAAAGAAAGCAAACGATGACATCTACCCAACGAAATGACAAAAAGTGCCCCATATAGATTCTTGAAAATGCATTGTTCTCTCCGCTGTTTCTGTTATGGGAAAAAAAAGGATTTAAAAAAAATATTTGTATGAAAGTTACTTTATTGCAATGAACAACCAATGTGTGTATTGGTTTATCACAGCAGCAAGTATCTTAGTTTCCTGATTCACTACTAGTTCCTCAATAATCATGATGCTTATACCCAGAGCTATTCTGCAATGGGAAATCTGGCACATTCAAAGGCATCTTTGGAATATATGCTTCAAAAGTTCCCTCCTGGTCTGAACCAGAGCACTAGTACAGACACATTTAATTTACTTTTGCTATGCCTTCTGGAGTAGATCAACCATCTGTGAGACAACTGCAAGGAAGGTTTGAAGATAATTTTCTATAGTCATTTCCTAATAGGAGTAAGCATGAGACCACAACAGACCCTGATTTTTGCCTGTCCTGCCAAACCCTGGAATGTTATCCTATGAGACTTACAACCCTCAGAACTTTCTTATTTTCTTGTGCAGCGTCCCAGCACAGGAAATGCATAATCTTTAATACCATGCTAAAAAAACCACCAACAACCGACAAAAACAAAAAACAAACCAAAAAAACCTCAAAACAAATAAACAAAAAAAACCTCAATAAAAACTTATTTGATGAGGTAACACATGATAAAAACTGTATTTTGGGATATTAGCACCAATACCCCTTTCTTAGAAAGTAAATTGGATTTTTACAGATCACCTGTAGTGTGAGACCGTAGGAACACTTAAATTCTAACTGAAGGGCAGTAATATCCAATGGAGGGGATATATTTATCGGCTCCAGCAATGTCACAAGTATGTATCTGATTCTAAAAATGCACAATTTTTGAATTTTTCTGTATTTCCCTCATAACAGACAAGTAGGTATCACATCTACGATATCACTACTTGGTTTCATTTAATCTTCTAACACCAACAGTAGCATGTAGAAACTATCACACTGAAAAGACTTACCAAAACAAGACAAAAAAATCAGTGTATTTTTCATGCACATCAAAGACATTTATCTACTTGGTTATATGTGCAATTTGTTTGTTTGTTCTGAAAACCTGTGAGCAATTAAAAATCAAAGTAAAATGCACTGGCACAAAACATGCTGGATTAGACAGTGTGATATGTTGCTGTGGAAGCCAAGGTTGTACTGAGTTTCTAAAAGAAACTGGATGTTTATGTGGATATAAGAATATCCACATTTATGGTGTTATAGTCGGTGCATATTTGACCAATCCGCAGTCATTAGACAAAACCTAATCACATATATTGAACACTGCTTATTGATATTTGTGGAAAGGTTATTGTTTCCTCCACCCATTCTATTTAATTACCATTGGAGATGGGTTGCAAGACCAAGAGTAAATTCCAAGTCTAACTCTTGCTGAGTAATTAAAAACAAGAAAAAACACAACACAAAAATGTCATTACACCACTGCTATCGCTGCTATGCACATGGTGTACTGTTATGAAGAAGACTCAGTGGGAAGGAGCACCCCTATGTAATGCAGATGTACTCTAGGCTGGAATAGAAGTTGTTGTAGGAATAAATACTACTCCTCTGGTATTTTCATCTGTGCTATAATTGGTCAAGGTTAAAGTGATGGCCATGTTGAGAAAAATGCAGAAATTTAAAGACTGCTTCTTCGCTGGATTCTTCTCATAGATACATTTTGTCCTGCTCTTTTGAACTGTGGCCTGATCCAGCAAAGTTGCCTAAAGTGCCTTCAAGGCTCTGCAGAGAGATCTCAGTGTTCGGTTTGGTTTCATCATCAGTAAAATCCTTTTCCACAAACAATGAACACTGCAGTATTCATTGCTAGTGGTACAAAACAAAGTCTATTTTTGTTATAGCCTGAGGTGCCCTTCCACAGCAGATCAACGTTCATCATTTTCTTTTCTGCATTTTTTTTCTGTCTTGTCGTTTCATTCAATTATGTGACAAACCCGTCTCTTGACATGACTGATGGAACTGTGTGTGATGTCTCACATCA
Source organism: Ifrita kowaldi (assembly GCA_013398055.1). Classification (NCBI taxonomy): domain Eukaryota; kingdom Metazoa; phylum Chordata; class Aves; order Passeriformes; family Cinclosomatidae; genus Ifrita; species Ifrita kowaldi. Next base: position 274,818 of record VZRS01009635.1, on the reverse strand, counting down.
CCCACTGCAATACCTGACCAAAAGATAGTTTGCACTGATATAGAAAAATCAGGCTTCCAGGCATTGATTTAAGAAGAAAAACATCTCCCATTTACAAGCCTTGTAAAGTACTTTCTACTCAGTGCCTGTTAGCAACAATATTTTAAATAACAAGAACATTCGGAGGTAGGCAGGAAATTTCTCATATTTACTTCAAGTCATTGATTAACGTAACAAAACAGAGTGTTAGGCAAGGTGCATTTATATGGATGTTACTGTCATGGTTTGACACTGGCCCAGCGCCAGGCACCCATGAGAGCTGCTCGCTCACCCTCCCCTGCCNTCTCTCTTTCCACAGGGTGCAGTCCTCCAAGGACAGGCTGCTCCAGCCTGGGAGCAGGGGCCCTCTCTCTCCACTGGATCTTCCACTGGATCACAGCCTCCCCCAGGCATCCATCCACCTGCTCCAGCACGGGCACCTTCCCCACAGGCTCTGGGTGGATCTCTGCATCCCCCGTGGATCCCCATGGGCTGCAGGGGCACAGCTGCTTCACCATGGTCTGCACCATGGCCTGCAGAGGATCCTCGGCTCCAGTGCCCGGAGCACCTCCTCCCCCTCCTTCTTCACTGACCTTGGTGTCGCCACGTTGTTTTCCCTCACATGTTCTCACCTCCTGCTCTTCTCTGACTAGAAGCCAAAACCTTGTGACTTTGTTTTGATTTTCTCCTTAAATATGTCATCACAGAGGCGGTACCAACATCTCTCATTGGCCCAGTTTTGGCCAGCAGCATGTCCATCTTCAGAGCCATCAGTCATTGGCTCTGCTGGACATGGTGGAAGCTTCCAGCAGCTTCCTCACAGGAGCCATCTCTGTGGCCCCTCTGCTACCTAAAGCTAGGCTGTGTCAAAACAATGCAGTTACATTCAAAAGACAAGGTTTAGGGAAGACCCTACCGTTTGTAGAAATTAGATAAATTAATACAGGGCAGTTCCTTTTATTGAAGGTCAGTTCTCAGGGTGATTTTGAAAAAAAAAACAACCCAGAAGTTACAAACAATTTTCTTTGTTATCTCATTTCCTTGCACAGCATTGGTATAACTATGAGCATAATGAAAATCTTAGGTTAAAGACAGAAAATATAGATACGTATTTCCCGAATAGAGTAATAATCATAGCTCTTTTTTATTTACTAGTGCTAGTTACGCAAAACCATCTTATTTAGCAGAAATAGGATAAAACTGATATTAAAGATTTTTTTTCCTGTTGTAAACTACAGTTTTAAACATATCCAACTGTTTCTTTCCAGTTTTCCAGGAATATGGTAATGGGTTAGATGTTTATATTTTGTGATTTAATTTTCTTATAATTGTCTTTAATCCCTGTAAACTGGAACACACCCAAATGACCTATAATGCTATGGATATTCTGTAGAGAATGTGAGAAGACAGTTTATTAATAGCTTTATTTGTAGAAAGTAATGGAACTTGAGTCTTACTGTCCCATAATATGAAAATCCAAAAACAAAAGCTGGAAAAACAACATCTTGTGCACGCAACATAAACAACCCCTCAGCTGTACTTATCACATTTACTGCTGTGCCTATGCAGACTACTATGCATATCTTAGCCAGCCATGTCTGGCTAAGAGACAGCATGAACTAGCTGAACAGAGGGTTATACCTGTTGTATAGAATATGGAAATGCCTTTCTAGCAGAGGAACAGAGTATTCTGGTGATCACAATCTGTGTAAAGCTCCTAAAAATCCATAAAATGCAAATTGTTTTCAGCCAGTGTTCCCTGTAACAGATTTGGATATGAAATTATACCCTTTGTGACACTGCAGCCTTGACCAGTTCAGGTGAAGGAGCATGCCTACACACTGCATACTGAAAGTAGAATAATTCATTCAAATTACCTGCATTGCAGCTGAGCAACTGTTTAACTCCTCTGAAATCCTACAGCCTTTAATGCTACCTCCAGCCACGCAGAAAGCCAGTTGTCACAAGATCATATAATTCATTTCTCATTCATTTTCTCATGCAGTACACTAGAGAGAAATTACTGTCAGTGATCAGTACTGCAGTTTTTGTTGTCTTCTAGAACAAAAGATACAGGTTTGGGGTCGGTCTTTTCCTTTTTTTCCCCCTGTTTCTTTTCCTCTCTCTAGGGAAGGAAAACAGTCACAGCTTTGTCAGCATTTTTGGCCATGAACCTTAAAGAACTCTCTCACTTTAGCAGCCTTAATATCTTTGCAGCACTATAAATAAAAATCTGTTTTCCCAAGGTAGGTGGCATTTCAGGAGCAGATACAGAAGAGGGAAGAAAAAAGAGAGAGAAAACAAACAATAATGGTTCAAATTGGGCAATCACCAACCAAATCCCTTTGACATTGAGGCTGGCAGCTTGCTATAAAATTATCATTTCACTGAAAAGGAGAATTGTATTTGATATGCACTGAGGTAGCTTAGAGAGAGAAATTGCATGGCATCTTTCCTGGCAATATCAGTGACCTTATTTTGCCAGGTTATTTTAAATTAAAGAATCCAGACTTATAGCAGCTACTGCTGGCAGTTGTTCCTCTGCATTAACTGATGCTTCAGAAGGAAATTCACAGCAAAATTGTCTAGCTAAGATTTTTTTATTTTATTTTGTTTCCCATCACAAAAGGCTACCTGCATTTTCTGTAAGATGAAATCCCTTACATTTTCTTTAAAAGAGGAACAAATGTCGCTCACTATTGCTTCCATTCCTGTACTGCTTTATATCTCTGTGCAACACAAGTATTGATGTGTTATGCTTGCTCATTTTCATGTCCATGTTTCAACCCTGTTCCCATGGGGTTCGCTGCTTGCTTTGCAGTAGAGTTGCCCCTTAGAGCAGCAGGGCTTCAGTATAGCTGCAGGCTTCTAACATTACAGCCCTGCAAATGTCAAATGGTGTTCCGGTGAAGCCTGCTGGCTCATTTGCTTGGATCTTCCCCTCCAGGCTCTTTCTAGCTTTCTCTTCTTCTTCCCTCCTCCCTCAAGAGCCTGATGCCTGGCATATTTCCCAACTGTATTAGTCATGCCAGAAGCAGGACCATGTATCCTCAGCTGAGCCGGTTCCACAAGCTGCCCAAGAGCCCTTATGAGACCAACAGACCATACAGCTTTGATAATTTTGCTAGAAATGCACAGTTTATGGATGGGAAAGCAGTAATTGTGTATTTCAAGTGCTGTTTCTGAGCTTTTAATAGTGATAACTTCAAATTTGTTTGGTGTGAGGAAGAAAATTAAGCTTCTTGTTTAAATATTTTAAATTCTGTCTTCAAACAGGCTTTGATAATCCAGAACCTTATATTTTAAAATGCAAACCTAGCTGTATTCAGCTGTCAGCATACATGTTATCCCTCAGGAGAGACCCTCTAGCTTTTATGTTATTACTATCTATATTAAAGCTAGTGAGAAATCTGGAAAATAAAACAAAAACAGATTTTTTACTTATCACCTCTTTATCAGGAAAAGAAATCATAAGGAGTTTGGAGTTCAGAAATAAAATGCATAAATCATTTGTAATATTTCTCCCCATATTACTCTCTCCAAATGTGCCTGCTTGTAAACCTCATGGTAACGACAGAGGAATGGACAACAATATGAAGATATGTGACTTAGAATCTTGCACTAACCTCTACTGAGCTTCCATGACTTTTATAAATGAAGTTGAAATAATTCCACAAGCTTAAAGTCCATTTTAACAAAACTGGTGATTAGGATGGGAAAGAGGAATGGAGAAAGAGAAGTGGGCAAAGAAAATATGTGTTTGTCCATTCAGAGGCCTGCTGAAAACAGTACAAAATGTATTAACACCATTTCTAACTCCTACATTTACAAAAAAGAAAAAAAAATTGTGTGGTTGTCTTAGGTTACAATATAAGATGTAACCAAGAGTATGTATTCTATCACCATCTGTTAAAACCAGGTGGGGCAGTATTCTTTATCTCTTCCATGACACAGTCCTGATAAGTCCCTCCGGAGAGATATCTTCTGTTAATGGGCTATCAAACCTCACTGCATCGCTCATAAAATTACATCATCCCATTGTGAGATGCTCCGCCCAGGGGGAGGAACCAAGCATTCCTACCTGGATATAATCTGAGGTTTGCAACACCACCCTCAGCCCATCTACTGGATTTCCAGAGGACAAGTGCTACCACTTGAACCTTCTGGTGACTACCAGACCCTTCTACAGGATCACAGCTTCAACAGAACCACTTCATCTGGACTGCTACCACCACCCTGACCAACAGGGTGTCAGGTTGTATCCTGGCTCTGTCAGTGTTCTTGTACTATTGCAGTTATTTTAATTTTCATATTAAATTATAATTCTGACTTGCAATCTCCCACTGATTTGTTTTCAAACTCGTACAGTGGTTTAACTCTCACATAATGGAAGATAAAGAAGATGCTGTGGAGAGGACAAAAGGGATGTAGGAAGTTGTCAGAATCCATCAAAGATGCTATCAGAGCACCACAGCAATGAACAAATTTGTGTGAATTAGCCACACTAGAGGCTGTCTTCAAGCACATGCTATATAGAAAACCCAGAAATGTCAGGGCTGTTGCTAAATTTTATTCTAAAAATATCTGCCAGCTGTTTTCCTAGTGGGAAAAAAATAATGTTTGGAAACATGAACCAGTGTAAAGCAATTGCTAAGATTTTATTTTGGCTTGTTCAGGAACCTGCATCTGATCTATGCAGAATCCTTTGCCCTGTGTCCCCATCATATCAGTGCGTGTCACACTAAGTGATGCAACTAGCACTTGTCATCTTATATTTCTTCTTTAAGCATCTCCCAAGAGAGAAACTTTCACAAAAATTAAGAAAGCTGAGGAAATATGTTGGTTACCTTGGTTGGAAGTGAGTGCTACAGATTTCAACAAGTTCTGAAAAAGCTCTGACTCCTCCAGAAACAAACAAAAATAGCTATGAAATCAGGGGTATCTGAGTCTCTGGCTGGAATGAGACACAGTTCTGTGTTGTGAGTTGGAACAAAATTTCTATTAGTACAAAAAGCATAAGGCTGAGCTAATAACAATTAGCATTGCCCATCCCACATAGACTATGGAAAAATAATACTTCATCTGTTTAGAAGTTTTGGTTATTGCAAGATTTTTGTGGCAGATATTTTTTAGTGTTCTTATCATCTTTAAGCCATAAACAGCAATGAAAAAGGAGTCCCACAACTAACTCCCAACCTCGACTTTGAGTAAAGTAGTTCTTTGAGCACCAGTAACAACTCTCCAGTGGTAGTGGAAGCTTTCTGAGATTGTGTGAGCAGTAAAACAAGGATATTCATATTACAATTGGATTACACATTTTCATCAAAATATACATTTCATGAAAGCCTAAAACATTGCAAAGATGTACTGATTTTTGCTGACCTTTTCAGTAGAAAATGCTTCTGATACAGGAATTTCTAGCACTTCCAGAGAAACAGAAAGGAGACATAGGCAGACACACAGAAAAGATGCTGCCCTTTTCAGCCTGAAAATAGGCTTCTTAGGACAGGTCTATTTTGGAGGGAAAAAAAAATTTCAACTTGCAAGATCAGATTTCCAATAGAGTCTAAAACAACAATGCTATGACCCACCCCAGAAAGGAAAAGTAACTCAGATTCTTGTTTGAAGTTCCTTTAGGGCAGATTAGAGGGAAGCAACACTGAGTCATTGGTGTTTGCAAATACTTATATGTAGGTTTTATTTTGGAGCAATTTGGTTGCGATGGAAAGCAGGTATGTATCTATCTATAGTAATATGGAAATATAAAATCGTAAAAATATCGTTTAAGAAAACAGAGAAGGAAAAGAGTAGAAAGATCCCACCACCCGAGGACTACATGACAAGACTTTGTTGTTGCAATTTCAGTGTTGGTTGGTCAAAGTGACAGTCACCGTCTTGATCCCGTGAGGGAAACCACCAAAATACACCATCCACGGGGTTTATATTCACTCGGGTTAAGGTGGGGACACACAGATACTTTCCGTAGGGCACGGAGTTTTGCAGTGGATGATGTAATACTTCACATCAAGGGACACTTCTGGAGTCTTTGATGACCTAAGATGTTACAGCTGCCTCTTATGTCAGCGGTTGAATAATTTATGGCCCATTATAGCCCATGAGCCTTCAGGCTACCTGTGAATGTCCCAGTATTTCTCAACAAAGGAGTTTTCACAGCTGAGCCATTTGAGCAAGGACTTTGGCCATGTTAAAGAGCATAATCCGCCTCTTATCAGCTCCTTCCCTTATCTTGTTCAACACCCAGCTTGTAGCCTGAGGTGCCAGGTGTTCATGCCCTCTGCAGCTGAGCAGTTACTTTGCACATCATCAGCTGGCACCCAGATTATTTGAGCCATTAGCATTCTAGTCTCTCAAAAGCATTGAGAATTACAAAAATACAAAACCAATTACAACAAGAATAATAACAACAATAAAAAAAAGAAGAGGAAGAAGAAAGACAATAATGATAGTAATAATAAATATCTAAAGCTAATTATTCAGCCCTCTTTGTGACTTTTCTTTTGTTTCGTGCTTTTGACCAGCATCTTTACCATCTCTCTCAACTATTGACCAGCTGTGATCAGCTTTACACCCCTATGAAAAACAGTCATAACTGTATTCCTGCTCAGCTGTTCTACCAGTTCCAATGGCACTGGGATGTCTGTCTTACGGCCCTGAAGACAGAATACCAGAAAACCTACTAAAAGACAATATTCAGAGAGTTTGGGGATTTTTTTTTTAATCTGCTACATAAAACCAGCAAAGGGATAATGTTAATATCTTATATGTATCTTTGACTGTATTCCTCACAGACATATGCATGCTTTGACTTTTATTTTAGTAACTCCCAATAAATATTACAATGTATTAAATATTTTTAAAGTTCAACTGATTTCAGAAGTTTACATCATTCCAAAGGTAAATACAGGGGAAACATCAAATACTTAGACTTGGTGCTTTGCCTTAACTAGAGGTTAAGAGAATCCAGCTACCCATTTTGAAACCAGACATTTACAGAGGAAGCTACCAAACAATAAAATCTTGCGGCTGACCTGCCGGACCTGACTGCAGCACTAAGAACCAGCTTTCACCTACGTTTTCTCTGAGGATTCTATTCTTAGATGGTTTGAGTTCTCATATGTCCCAAGGTATCCAAATCCTGTTCTTTTGATAACTTTTGTGCACTCTTTAATAATGACACAAAGAGATTTTCCTTCCATGGTTATAGCTAGCAGCATGGTAAAAGGGAGGAGTGTTCTGAATCTAAAAGTTTTGTTGTTGTATAAGGAGCTGGTGATCAAACGATTTAAAATGTGGTACCTGGCTTCTGGACTGGAGCTCCACATGAGGCAGTTTATACGGATGACAGCCTTTGTTAGCAAAGATAAAAAGTGTTAAATATCTTACAGTGATATGTGAATTAATTTCTTAGCTTGTTCCAAATAACAAAAAGCAAGAACTTGAGTTTGTATCTTCTACTTGCTCATGAGGAAGAGAATGATCAGGAAAGAGCTTTTAAAAAAAATTATTTGGGAATAGGAACCTTTCCTTCTCAAACTTACAGAATGACTTTTGTAAACAGGAAGAATTAGAGGTCTATGTGAAAGAAGATCATGCAACTCTGGTGACATAGTTCACATAACTGGCATGCTGCCATGAATGGATACAGTCTCTTTGGGAAGGATGGGCTGGAATGGCAAGGAGGGGATTTTGCCCCTTTTGTGAGAGAACAGTGAGAATGTGTGGAGCTCTGCCTTAGGATGGGTGATGAGCAAGCTAAGAGCTTTTTGATCAGGATTAATGGGCAGAACAACATGGGCGACGTTGTGTTGAGTGTTTGCTACAGACCTACCAGTCAGGAGGTAGAAGTTGGTGAGGCCTTCTTCAATAATTGGAAGAAGCCTTGTGCCTGCAGGCCCTGGTCCCATACCTGCTGGAAGAACAACACGGCATGACAAAAATAAGCCAGAAAATTTCTAGAGTTCATTGATGTCAACATCCTGGCACAGGTGACTGCAGAGCTGAGGACGGAATTGCTCTATTGGACCCAATAGCTGATACTTACACACCAGAATGAACTGGCTGGGGATGGGAAGGCTGGATGCAGCTTTGCTGTGGTGACCATGAAATTATGGAGTTTGGGATCCTGAGAGGAGGCAAAAAAAGGAAAAAAAACCCCAAGAATAGGAGGGCAGACTTTGGCCAGTTCTGTGATCTTCTTGGATAACTCTAAAGAGACAGCACTGGAGAGAAATTTTTCCCAGTAGTGCCATTGTCTCTTCTCATCAAGAAAAATGAATGTTCAACAATCAGGGATGTCTATGAACCAGAATAAAAACCTACAGTATGAAAAAATATTACAAACTCTCTCATGGCAGGTAGTTCCTCCTAATCTATAACAAAAGATAGAACATCTTAGCTTTTGAGGTTTTGAAAGATGGATTTTTTAGTAGGTATGTTATTTTTGAGGGTTTTTTTCATTTCGCTTTTGCAGGGAGGAAGAAGACCAGCGTTTTAACTTGTTTCAGTTTCCTTCTGGTTATTTTTTTGTTTCATTTTGTTTTGCTGTTTTGGTTTATTTTGTTTGCTTTCTTATTTGGGATTTCTATTTATTTGTGGTTTGATTTGTTTGGGATCTCTTCATATTTGACTGTAACTTCCTCTATGAGAGAGAATTTCTGGAATAAAGAAAAGATGAGTGGGTATAATTTCCTTTTATTTCTTGAAATATTTCACATCCTGTGATTAGTTGATGGTGGTAAGAACCACAGTTAAGCTCTTTTCCCCTCGCCTATTCACCCCTCATTTCCTGCACTGTCACTCTCATTTATAGCAAGAATTAAAACTAATGGTAAACACAGAAGATGAATAATTAATAAATTAAATAACTAGTATTAAAGATGGGACGGAGATATTTTATGAACTGTGAAGAAGACTCATCATTTTTAGTGACTGAAAATTCGTGTTCATTTTTTTTTTCTAATGAGAATGTTTCTAAGTCACTGAAGCTACATTTCAGTTAAAAAAATCAAGAGAAAGTTATTAAGCAGTTTCTTGTTGTCAGTTTCATAGCATTAACAATCTGTTAAATTTATCACACTGTTAAAGTAGCAGTGAAAAGCCACAAGAAGTAGTTAACTGAGACAATTCTACTGCAAACAATTAGCCTTTCAGAGAAAAAGCTTCTGTGGAATGGTTGGTTTTAAACAATCAGCTGAATAGCTATTCCCTGTAAAATCTTGATGAACTGCACCTTGAAGACTATTTTTGCTAAGGACTACTCCCCAGCAAACTCTGTATTTCATTTTTTCCTTCTGACTTGATTTTTCGTGTGAAATAGGAAGAAGCTCTATTTAAGAAAAGATATTTTGGGACATTTTGAACAGAAAATGGTGTTTTTAATGCATTTTTTTTCCAGGAAATATGCTTCTGATGAATTATGCTGTTCTCTTAGTAAAGAATGATTACATTCTAATGACTGGGTTTTTTTTGAGTTTTAGGTTTGTCAAATAAATTTGAGAATCTGAATCCAAACAAAAAAGAAAGGCTAAAAATTCATTTTTTATAAGCTAATATTTTTGTTATGATCAAAAAAAGTTTCAAAATTTAGACAAAAATGGAAAGCATCCATTTCTAAACAAGTGTTTGTGTTTCCTGTCCCTATCTCAGCATTTATTAATATTTATGTTATAAGAAGTAGAAAATTGTAACGTTTTCACAGGAAAAAAACCCCACATTTTTTTTGTCCAATAGATCGCCCAAGGAATCAGATCACTCTGAGTAGACATCTCAGCAATGTCTATCAAACATACTTATACTTGCTTTTATGCATTACATTACCATTTCTTCTATATTCTACCAGAGCAAAACTTCTGAGGCAAGGTGCAGGGCCTCATCCATGGTTGTATGCAGGCTTTTCTAGTCTCAGATTAGAATATGAGTGTCAAAAAGCCACACACTTAGGTTTGCCACTCATTCTGCCGTCCAGAAAAAAAGTATTGTAGTTTCCAAGGCCAAGCCAGGCATTCTTATGCAGTAAGTTTATGTCTGTATAGCTTTCCACATTTTTCTCCCAGTGAGTCTTACGCACACACACTTTCCATAGGTTAAACAACTTAATGGATTGCATCTTCTTTTGTTTTACAAAATGTAGAACATAAAGGATGAAAGATGATATGGTGGACAAATTTTGTTAGTTTTTGTTTAGATGGTCACATGTGCATGTTCATTCACCAATTGCAAGCACTGGTCACTCAATTTTAAAAGGTACTACATTTATGTGACCTGATGAGAGATAAAAAAATTAATAAAAGAATAAGGAGAGATTGAGATAGAAACAAATCTAATCAATAGCATTCAGAAAGTGAAAATCTGGTTCTTGCCAATATTTTACTTTGACAACTGTAAATTTACCTGTATTAATTGATATACACAGACCTTTTAAATATGACTGAAAATAAAAAATGGTAAGGAAAACTGTAGTATACAATATTTAGCTGTTGATTTCTAAGGAAAAAATTTCACATTTTTCCTTAAATATTTAAGCTTTAGAAAAATATTCGTTTTATAACAAAAAATTAATTTCATTGGATGCTAGTTATTTTGGGAACATAAGTTTTTCCTGTGTTGTTACTCAGACCTGCACAACAGAAATATCTCCATGTCCCCCTGTGAGGTGTTGATTTCAATCAGTGACACAGACTTCCAGGATGAACTGAGCATGGCCATAGAACCTGTCATAATGGTGGTGTTGTGATAACCACGCACGAGTGTATCTGCATGATTGGTTGTGTTCCTGCCAGACTTGAGAGACTTGCGTGGTGTGCCTTTCTTAGTCTGATACGTGTTCTATCACCAAGGAAGGTCTGAGTGTCAAAGCAAAAGTAAGTTTGAAGTTAAGGGAAGCCATCTCATGATCTTATACTCACAGAAAGGTAGCTTTGCAAGGTTTCTTATTTCTTGGAGTAATATTCTGCTGAGAAAAGTGTAAACTCCAGAATCTCTCTTCATCTTATTTTGAAATAAAAGCCTATTGTTTGAACTTCAGGGGAAGACTGAGACCAATGTATTTGAGCTTCAAACTATGAATTTAAGTCTCAGGTTTACAAATATTTAGAGACAGATTTATGATTGCTGAGCGGTTAGTATTTCTCTCCATTCTTGTTTCTTTCCTCTCAGCAAGCATCAAAGAGTTTACTTAGTATCTACCATCTCACCCTCATTAAATTCCAGCAGAAAGATTGCTGAACATTCATTTGGTATTACATTTTTCAGTTATTAGTAATAAATGCTGGCATTGGTGGCCCTATATTTAAATCCTGAATACAGTAAAATTTTATGGAACAGCAAGGTCATTAATTTAGGAATTATTACAATAGTAAGCCATCAAGATATATTGTCTCTTTATAAAATTATCCATCTGACCGTGTTGGTAAAACCCATACTGATTTACTCAGCTTATTTTGCCAAAGTATCTAGATATAGCCCACATTTTATTTTTATGTATTTATCTATATTTGAACTTCTAGTTACATGGTAAACCTTTGTATCCTTCAAGAAATGGAAACTATAGGGTAAAAATTGCCTTTACAAGATGCAGCTGGGATATTTGGAAAATCCATTTTTCAGTTCTGACAACCCAAGAGTGAAGACAATTAAAGTACTATATTTAAGATTTAAAAAAGACTGCTGGCTACAGACTACCAAATTGTTACAGATTCTATAGTAACACACCATTAACACATTCTGTGCAAATAGTTTACATTATGTCAATGGCTAAAATCAGTAAAGAACTTCAGAAGAATATTGCTGATTGAGATACAACTATTTTGGGGATATTGACCTGTATGCCAAGAATGGATAGAAGAAAAATAAGCCAATAAAACTGAGTATCACTGTTTTCTGGTATAAGAGTAAGATGTTACTACTCATAGACTCTTCTCTATGAAGAGATTTCAAAGGAAAAAAAACAAAACAAAACAGAAAACCCTAAACCAACCAACCAAACAAAAATCCCATAAAACAAAACCCACAACAGTTAAAATAAAGAGCCTGTCAGACTCAATATTGCAACTGCTGTAGGGAGGTAGAACTCTTTTCCCCAAACATATCTTCCATTAACATTAGATGGTGAGTGATAACTCTTCCTTTCAAAAGTTATTCTTTGACTATCACTACTGAAGAGAGGGAAAAGTGAAAAGTTTAATTTTGTGCTGATGCCAGACAGAGTTTAGATGGGATTATAGCATTAAAATAAAAGATTAACAGGATTTTAGAGAGAAATAGTGTGCATTTTATTACAATTAAAAGCTTAATTTACACAGAAAAAAATAATGAAGCCAGCAAATTGACCTTTCATTGTTTGAAACATCATTCCAAGTGAGAAGAAATGTCTTATGCCTTGACACACACACAAAAAAAATAACCCAGCCAACCAAAAGAGAAATTCCTTCAATTTCAAATAGTACAAAGGGGAACTGCAAAACCACCTACAATTTTTAATAGCTTAATGGCAATGATTTATATAGTGCTGCTTATTTTGCTCTCAAAAGGTCAGGACATTTATCCGTGTTCCAAAGCATTAAGTAGGTAAGGTAATTATGGTATTGTAAATCTTTTTGTTCCATTTCATTCTCCTAATTTTCTGCTCTTTTAATGAGTTTTTTGCATGTGGTGCCTCATACCATTACATATAGTGGATGTTACCTTGAAGATAGCAGGGCCCACCCCTGTCATACCTTCAAAAAACTCACTAAAATCTTACTTTTTTTCTATATATGCCTTATTAATGATACATGGTATTGTTAGTGACAGCAGCATTACACCATTGATGTTTAAGAGAAAAATATAATAAATATAAATATAAATATATTAAATATAAATATAAATATAAATATATGAATACCAGTATGTTTTATTCCCTGAATACTAAGGAGGAAAGAATATTTAGTTAATGTGTCTCAGAAAATGGGATGGGAAGAAGAAATCTTGCAAAGGAACTTTCTCCAACATGCCTCATTTCAGTTTGAGCCAAGGTAGTCATGCTAGTCCCTATCAGTTTAGAGACAATCAGCAAAATCCCCAAATCTTTACATTATTATCTTGGTAAGGAATCATCTAGACTGGTTTTGTTTTGTGTAGTAGTCTTTGAAAACTCCGTTGCCTTACATGCACACACGCGTGCACCCCTGCAAAAACATACGCTCTCATATACCAGTCTGTGAGAAACATTTATACTGAGACTCCCCAACAGCTAAATATATCAAAGCTACCCGTGTGCCACATCAATCTTCACATAAGATTTGTACAGCTTGAGTGCAGTCTAGCAAGCATGTCTAGAGAGTAGTCTGACATATTATGTTGTTTCTTTCCTTTTATAGATTATAATAATGCCTTCTCATGTAAATTTTTCATATTCCTTAGTTTTCATATAGAGTTGCTCACTGCATCCTTTTATCAATTCTTTAGAGCTCTTCTGTACTTCCAGCTCTGTCTGTACCAAGTCATACCTCTGTCATGGAATACTACAGTATTGATTGACTTCCTTGGTATATTACCTTGTTATTTTTCCTTCTCATATCTATTGCAGATTAAGCTGTCATTTCTGTGGCTTTATATTTTCTGCATTTTGACATGTAGCAAATTTACCTTGTCTTAACTTCATTGAGTTATTAAATTTCTTTAATCTTTTCCACCAGAAATGAAATTAATTGGTTATTTTTCCTTTGCCATTTGAATGGCATGACACAAAAGCAGATTCACAGATTTTTGCATCTGTTTTTTTTCCACCATGCATATATTAAGATAATATACAGATTTCTACTTTCAATAAAGAGGTGTATACATATACAATATTCTCATGTTCCAATTTCATTACATTGTAAAGCCAGAATTAGAAATAAATAACAAAGTGTAACAATGGTAGCAGAGATGCACTAATTTCTTTACAATCCCATGGAAGAATTGCAAACAGAGAAGAAAAATATAGTTTGATATAATTTGCAATGAAATACGTCATAAATTCATTAACAGAACTTTTAATTTATTAAGGGCATTCACAGTAAATAGGAACAGAAATAGAAAGAAGAGGTCTAGTTTTAGAGCTTCTGCTCAGAATCCAATCCTGATGTGAACCAAAACTAAACAGGAGTTACTGAAGTTTCAAAATCATTTATATCATGCTTTGTATGAGAGGGGAAGTTTAACAGAGAGCAAAAATCTGGCACATATAAATGATCCATGAGAAATACATGAACCCAAGAAGCTGTGAACCTCACGACTCTAAAAATAATATAGAGAACAGAAAAAGTCTCAAACATTGAAAAAAACAGGTGTGCCTTCCAGGGCTGACAACTGCTCAAATGCCTCTCCAGTACTGAGCTACTGTCACGTTGAGCAACAAATTCAAACTACTCAGAGACTGCTTTATTTACACTGGAGTTACTGTGGAGCTGGCAGTAGCTACCAGTGCAGCTGTGCAGTCTGGCAAGGCAGCACTCCACTGTGCCCTTGCCTGCCTGGAAGTCAAGGCACATCAGCACTCTCTGAATGTGAAAGGTTCACCCAAAATGAAGGATTCATAATGTAGCATAAGTAAGAAATGCCTGTGTCCAAACAATACATTAGCAAGTGCAGTGAAGGCTTATAAGCCAATAAACAAAGTAATAGAAGAAACCAGATTCTTTATAAACAGCTGATCTTCCTGTGCAAACAGCTACTGCATACACAGAAAAGCTAATCTCTTGACCAATAGCACCTGCTATAATTTTAAAACTAATGATTAAACAACACCCTCCCTCTCACCAGCAAAGCTACACAGAAAAGAAACCCCAAACAAACCAAACCTAGAAGTCAAAGGCAGTTTGGCATATGCTATGGCTTAATTCATATCACTGACTTCAGCTTTCAAATAAATTCTGTATCAGAATGCTTGCTAAAACATAGTACAGTCCTTATTTTAGGTTCAACATTGATCATGGAGATTAACAGCCATGGCCACCATCTGCAGAAATTGTTACCACTGCTAATACCATGCTAAAATGGTTATTTACAAATGATACCAGGTTTGGATGCAAATTTGAGACCCAGAATGCTATATGGCAGAAACAATCCTTAGTCACTGGATTTAGCAGTTCAAAGGTTTTGGGTCTCAAGTGATGAAGAACAACAGAGCTGTCAATATTGACACAACCAGAAATAGTGTTATACATTGGTATTACACATCCTGAGCCTTATTTGGCTTTCTTAAATCATCTTCCCATTACATGCTCAGTATTTCACACGAAGGGGATTCTGCATAAACAGGGGTTATTTTCCCAGAATTCCATAAAGCCAGCAAGTCAGTTGATCTTCACTCAAAAGAGTAAGATGGACTACCACTGAAACACCTACTCTATGTCTGAAATACATAGAGCTGGCAGCATAGAGGGAGCCTCGGCAAATTCAGAGGCACCCTGTCACATTCTGAGAAAGAAGTTAGTCTGTTTCCTGATTTTATCACCTTTTGAATTGCCTCACTGTCTGCAGCTTTCTAGCCTATTCTTTGTAATGAAATAAATGTGTTTTGCTCTTTTATTTCATGAGTTTCCTAGAGCTTTCGTTGCATGGACTTCAGAGAAAAGACAAAGTGAAGAAAAAGCTAAACCCAAAACCAAACCAAATAAAATCTAAAACAACAATCAATATATTATTTTAGTTCTTAGCTAAAGTGGAAGAAAATCCCAAGAACTTTGATGCACAGTATTTGATTGCAGATAATCAAACTCTAGGCTGTCACATGGAAGTTGTCAAATACCAGACCTTCAGTCACACAGCTGTTCAAAAAATGGAGAGTCAATACCAGAAGATTATGAATTTGGTTAAGGGAAGACCATGGCAAAATGTTATTTTTATATTTAGTAATGCATCCTTCTTTGCAGAATGCCTTGGGGGAAGAGCTGTGTGGAGGGAGATTGGCCATTATGTGGAGAAAGCACCTCATGATACGCTACATCTGACTGGTCAGAGTTGGCCTGCAGTTAGAAACTCCTTTCTGATCAGTAACTTGTGTGGCACTGCCCAGCATGTATGCATCCATTGATATACACCTCCATCAAGCACATCCAGGGACCATCAAGATTTAAAAGAACTCTAAGTATACAGTGATATAAATTACCTATCAATTTTTAATCTACATAATTCTAATATTTCTCAGTGTATAAATATTTTTTGTTAGGCTTGAAGAGCCTTGCCAATTCTCAGCTTCTGTAAGAATCTCAAAATTTTGATCTTAAAACTGTGCATTCTTTAACAGTGTCTCTGTATGGGACCCTTACAAAAAATAATGTCCTAAGGAACGAAATATATCCTGTTGTTTTCTTCTTTGTGCTTTCCTTTTTTGTATTACTATCTATGCTAGACATTTTTTTCCCTGAGTAATTTGTAGTAGAATATAACACTATACTTTGTCTCTCTGTGGGTACATCCCTATTACTGTAGTACCTTCAAAGACATCTAACCACAACAGTGTAGAAAATTATGCTTGATATTTGAGAACTGTTTTCATTCAGATTAATTTATCCCTTCAATTCACTTGTGAAAACAATCACAGTGAAGACAAACCACTGAGTGATTTAGTTTAAACCACAGGTGCGCCAAATCTTTTTACTCTGCCTGCAGAGAGATCTTTGAATATCCCAATATCCATTTCAGTAGCATTAATTGGTTTATAATAGCAGTCTCGGACAAAATATGCACAAAGTTTTGAAAGCAATAAAAAAATCCGCTATTTATTTTATGGTGTTGTTTAAAAAGAAATCAGTGTATTATAAGCTTACATGATTTGGTATATAAGACATTCATTCAATTTTGCTATAACATTAAAATAGCCTCTGTAGATAATTCTGGAAAGGCAGTATACTGTCACTTTTCTTTTTGTCTTGCATTGTCCATCTTGAAAAGGCTTCAGCTCCTGCAACATTTTAAAGAATATTTTGGATTTGATTTTACTTGAATCTACTACAGAGAAGACATGCATAGTTAATCTATCCCTCTCTTGTTTCTATAATGATATTGAAATTCATAACTGCTTCAAGTTATTGTTCCAGTTTGTTTGCACTCTGAAAATACCCTGAGAAAGCAAAGGAGGAAAAATAAACTCTATAAAGTTAAGAAACAATTAAAGAACTTTTATTTCTTACTGTTACTGTTAAATGTATAAAATATTGCTTGAATTATAATGTACCAGATATAAGTTTATCTGGTATTTGTTTCTAATTCACATGAAAAAAAGGTTATGTACAAATATTTTGTCTTTTCTGCTACCCCAGCTCCTTGCACCCCATCTTCCCAAGCTTGAAATCTTCAAACAAAAACATATATTCATCTTTTGATCCTTCTTGAGCTCTAAAATAAATTGTCAGCCATTGCATTCAGGTCTGTAAGGTTCATGATTCCTTTTTAAACAGCCTACAACTGTTATGAGGTATTACTCTGATACTGTAAGCAACATCAACAACCAGCTATCACAGTCCAAATAGTTATGGTTATATTTTCAGTGAATAACTGTCATTTGTACAGATGAAACAAACTACATGAGTCAAGAATGGCCATGTAAAACTGAAAATGTTTCTGAAACTTGACTGTAAATTTATTAGTTAGGTATTTCTTACTGAGTATTTAAGCCCTCTGATGATTAATAGAGTTTTAAAGAAAATCTGTTTAGAAAAGTCCATGTCTGTAGCATATCTGATGGGTGGGAGTTGTATAAGTGAAAAAAATTTATATAGAGGTTTGTTTTCTCTGATACTATGTTAAAAAAAAATTAGATACACATTACTGTTGTCATATAGTAAGGATTACATAACTGGCATTGTACCAACACTAATTTTGAAGCTAACAAAATAATAGGAAAAATGGTTTAAAAAAATAGAATAAAAACCGACTGACAGTAGGGAAGTGGCAGATGGATCCTATCGTCTATATTTAGGGAATCCTGTACTATGTGTTTAGGTAAGCAGTGTGGCATTCTGCAATACTTCCTTTCCTTACTTCCTAGGCATGCTTCTCTAGCTTTCAGGTTGATGGGCAAGCACATTTAATGTTTTAGATTAAACTGAAGTGTTCAGATATTACAGCAGGAAACAGAGCCCTGAAAGTAATCCAAATCCCTATCAAAATTGAAACTGTATATCTGTGCCTTGTGGTTTACAATATAAGTGCTGTAATTAATTCTGGAATAGTAAACACCATGAGCACAGAGCTGAACATTCTCCTTAATTCCTGAAGGAGTGAAAAATACAGTTACTAATGGAAACTCCTGTTTTCTTATCATATTTAACTATCGTAAATGAAAGCTACATATATGTTTTTTTATAAAGACATATATATGTAAGAGTAACATATATTAGAATTAACTATAAATATCTCCAAATGACCTTTAAAAATCAGTTCAATCCAAAGTAAGATGAATCTGGGACTACAGAAACTGAAGGCATGCTTGGTTTGGCTTGATTGAAGACATCTTAATTGTTAACATGAGTCACTTCCAGCTCCTACTGTTGTGAATGTAGGGAAGCAGGAATTTTCATGTTTTAATTTTCCTCGACCTACTATAAACATCTAATTAGGTTAGTTATGACATGCCACACAAGTGTCTAGTTTTCTACGTTGAGGACAGTGCTCAAATACAAGCTACACATATGCAGTTAATTAAGGCCAATGTTTCCCACAGTCCTTTAATCATATCTCTTAGCATGCAGGACAAGGCTAAACTTGTTTGAGGTTAATTACATGTTTACAGTCCACAGATTACCACTGGACCTAGTGGCTGCTCAGTAAAGGTGCTAATAGCAAACAAAATTCCAGCTGCCCATAAGCATTGCTTCTTTCCTTTATATTTCGTATTTATTCTTCTGAGTATCACAAATTGTAGAAATTATGTACCAATACTGTCATCACAATATTGTCTTAAATATATATCCAGAATAAAAGTCTGTGCTAAAATTACTAGATGTATAAGCAGTTAAATTGGTGGAAATGTTGACCTACCTGTGGGACTTCGCATAAATTTTTGGTCATCTTTGCCAACCGAGCACATGCCCAGGCAGAAATGAAGGAAGAATCTATATACACAACAGACAGATTACAGTTTATTTCTCTCACAAGATTTAGTCCTCCAGTCTCAGGTTTCCATTGGGATTGACCACATGTCAGGGCAACATGGGCTGGTGCTTTATCTGTTAATTGTCTTTGGCTCTTAGCACAGTGAAAATCTTTCCTCATTGAGGAATGACAAATAAGATGAAAACGGAATGGCAGAAAATTCCTGTTGTCCTCATCTGTAACCTGGACTTCTCTGCCTTCCTACGTTCACAAACATGGAAAAGCTCTTCCAATGAAGATCTCTTCCCTGTCTCCACTTTGAAGCATTTCTTCCCCATCATCAGCCTAATCTTTTTCTCACAGGCCAAGAATTTTCTCCATTGCACCTACAGGTACGGCTGACCAAATCTTTGCAAAATCTGATTCCTAAATGTGCAGCTGTAAAAGAAATCCATGTTTTATAAGAGAGCTTGTCTGCATGAAAAAATTCTTATAGTAAATAAGTAGAATGTAGTTCTTGGACAAAGAATTAGTTCGAGCAACCTCATGTCTAAGAAGGACAACTGGAAGCTGAAATTGCTTCAGTCTTTATGAAAAATTAATTTCAAACTGTTTTCTTATCTATATTAAAATCATTATGAAGACTAAAAAAAACTCTTGCAACAATTCTTACAAAGCCTTCTCGTGTATTACTAGAAACTTTGCAGTAACCTCAAATCCTAAATAATAACACCTTAACTGACTGTTTTTGTACTAATATCAAAGTTGGCACAATAGTCCATACTCTGTCAATAACAGTGCTGAAGAGGTGAAAAGTGCATGAAGTCTCTGGCTATGAGAGAAAATCCTTATGTTGAAAAACATATCATAAAACATATTGTTTCATGTCCTCAATATTTTGTTCTCTGGTACATCCCCCATTTCGGGAAAAAGAAAGAATGCTTTTATAATCTTATTTTAGTAGTATGCTAGAAGGCACTTAAGTGTTACCTAACCCAGCTGTTTATTTTTTGTTCTACCCATACACTTGAAGTCTATGGCTGATTTACAAAACTTAGAAAATGTCTGTCAGTGCCTAGTGTCAGCTAGTTGATGTTTTATATTAAATGACATATAAATGTGGCACTTAAGATTAATATCATGTTCCTACTAGGTCATGATACAATTACTTCACATTGATAAGAAAATATTTAAGAAGTTAGGTTTTATGGACAAACAATTTGGATCCATTTGTGGAAATGTTCAGGTCTAATTGTGCAATTAGCTACATTTTCAGGAAATCCCTGCACAGTAACCAAAGTTTAATTCATAAATTCCACTGCCTAATGCCTCTTTTAACAATATGGAGTACTCATGGTAGTGCTTTCTCAAGGTAAAGAATAACATCTATTTTCTCTTCTGTCTTATAGTTTTCATAATAAGTCCTGTTCAGAGAAAGAGTTACTTAAAATTTAATGAAAATATTTTCCAAGTTTAAAGTTCTTCCTTTTTATCAGCAAATATTTGCCTTTAGATTTTAACAGGTGCAATAGCATTCCCCAGTGACATTTGGAAAAATCCTATGATGCCGCCTCTGAATGGAATCCTACCTCTGTTTAAAGCACAATTCTACCTGAACTTATTTAAAAGTGTCATTAAACACTGACACAATAACAAGTCTGAGTGACAGGACCTTATGTCTATCTTCCCATTTGCACTTGCAATTAAGTCTAATCATGCTGTTTAACTGTGTTCTTAGGAAATGTCTGTCTATTAGCTCTTAGTACACTACCTTTAATGCTGTGGAATGTCATATCCCACTGGCAAGTGACAAGAGTGTTCTAGCTAAAAATAAGTGTTCCATCATAAGCATTCTTTCTCTGGCAACTGTAATGCCTCATAATGTTTCAGGTGAAATACCTTGTAAGTATGAGCCAATTTTTATAGCTAACTGGGTTACTAAGCAATTTCAGGCTCAGTTCAAAGTTGAGAAAAATACTTTGTTGTGTTATGATAGCATACCAATGCCCCATATCATACCTCATAGTGTTTAATCCTATGTCTGTTTCCTGTGGTTTTTGTTTTCCTTAGAGGCACACAAGTGGTGGAAGTCTGATGAAGAGTAGGTTTTTGCTACAAGAAAACTTCATTGATATCAGCTCTGATTGCAGAATTTCTCTTTTAACTAATCACATTTTGATGTAAATTTTAATATGCAATTTACATTCTGACTGATAAGTCTCTCCTTAGGAATAAAGGAAAATTTAATTTTTCAGACTTTCTTTTCCTTTTCTATTCTTATTATAATCCAAATGGTAACGAAGGGTTTGAAAAAAAATTGAATTAGGCAGATTTAGTAACAAAATTAATTTTCATGTCAAACACAGTGATGATGAAATTGTAAAAAATTAGTTTTGAGTGATAAAGTCAGAATATTTTTTCTAATTACTGCTTGTATTTAGAACAATTATTTTGAAGTTCAAGAATCTCTGGATAAGTTCACTCATTTGTTTTATGTTCATGTTTTTCTCACTGTCATAGAACATATCAACAGTATATGAATAGTATATTGAAGATTACTTTTTGCACTATTCTTAAAATTCAAACCTAATAATGATATAGCACATAATTCCTTTAAGTCTTGATAAGAACCTTGTATTTTCTTTGCAATAAAGTGTACAAAAACAGCAAGAAAAAATATCTCTGTTTTTATATTATATTTAGCTGTGACATTCTTCAGGCAACTTTTATTAAAGTTTCATAGAATGCTCTGTCTCACATGAAAGAAAGAATTTATATTTGATGTATTTCTTTTCCAGTAGATACAGAGAAAAAAAATCTAATAAACACTTTTAGTAGTCATAAAATTCACGTAGATTTTTTTTTTATAATGCTCAGAGATTGTTTTAGAGGTTGAATCTGCAGTCCAACAATAAAAGACAATGAAAATTTCGGTTAAAAAGTAAAGTAACTCAGACTAATGAAGCTGTAATGCAAACGTGTCATAACAATTTTTAGGTATGAAGCTTAATAACAGAGGATATAAGCCTCTGGAATTACATATTCTCTTATCTTATGAAATGTTTAGTTCCATTGATTGAATCAGATTTACTGTATAGGTCAGGATTAATATTCTCAGCAAGTTCTATGTTATATAAAATCAATTTTACTTCCTATATTCAGAAAATTTTCAATATATTACACAAGCACATTCTTTCAAGTCTTTCTCACTACTTCCATGAACATACTACTTATGTTCATTACACTCATCTCAAGTAATTAAAGTAATTATAGCTCAGCTGTGCATGTAGAAGACAAAACTTAGCAAATAATTGTAGATTAAAAATAATACCTTTTTTCCAGTTGTATTTCCAGTGCTAGCTTAAGAAAACACACATACACATACACACATACACACACACACACAGACACATACATATATATACATATACATACATATATATATATATATATATATATATATGAAGGAAATAAGATGCAGCTTTGATTGAATAACTCAATCTTCTTCTCTAAATTCCCAATGCTGCTTTTGAGATTTTATTATTTTGGAGGCCTTCCTGTAAAAAAGAGAGGACCACTGAATTGATATAAAAAATATATTTATGTTCTTAAATGTTCATGGACTCTGAACATTATTTATAATTAATATGTATGGGAAAAACTTAAAATTAATGATTTGTTATTTGAAACTGAGTTTTGTAAAGAAGTAATAAAGAAAGGGCATAAATGAAAAATTACTCAAATAGTATAGAAAATAAAGAAAATGTGTACTCTGTTTATCTCCATCACTTTTAAACAGAACTAAGACAAGAACTGCAAAAGGTCAGTGATCAAATTTAGCTTAACTTTTATTCTGTACTTAGTCACAAAGACACAAAAAAAGAAGTCCTTAATAAACAAATGCTCTAAGTGATCTTGAAAAATGCCACATGAACCTGCCATTGAAAAGGCAATGTGTGA
Organism: Ifrita kowaldi; assembly: GCA_013398055.1. Lineage (NCBI taxonomy): Eukaryota > Metazoa > Chordata > Aves > Passeriformes > Cinclosomatidae > Ifrita > Ifrita kowaldi. Next base: position 251,763 of record VZRS01009635.1, on the reverse strand, counting down.
ATTCTCAAGTGCAAATCTTTACTGTAGATCAAATCCAGTTTTATTTCACTCTGTCATAAACACAACTGTTAAACCTGAAATGTGACAAATTCTTTTCTCTGCCCTTACTTAAAAACTTATCTCTGATCATAATTTAAAAATGTGTAATGCAGTATTTCACAGTAAATAAATCTTCCCTGTACAGTAGATAAGAACCAAACATAACACTTGTGTCTTGAAACTTGCTGTACTATCTGACGGTGTCAACTGAAATGAGAACACAACTGTTATTGCCAACACAGTGGCAGGTTCTGTTTTGTTATTTTACTTTCTAATTCCATTTTGATTGTTATGAAATTGCTTCAGAATGGCACCAATTTATATCACACCAGAGGAAAATATGTTTAATATTCAGTTCAAGAAATTCTTATCCCTTAAGCACTTTTTTTTCTTTTTTAAAATATTGGTTTTGTTTTTACTCTTCTTACAGCTTTTTAGATACTTGATTACTAAAAGATTACACCTTCTTTGGATAGATATTGTCATATTATTTCTTGCAATCATTTCTGCAAGCTCCTCCTTGTTTGTTTATGATTCATTGTATAAAAAAGAACCATCTGTCAAGATCTGTTTTAATCTTCCCAGTTTCTGTCTTTTGTACAGCTAGCCCTTCTCAGCTCAAATCTTGCATACTCTGGTTTTCATAGCTGTTCCAATTACCACTTCAGGAATATACTGTTTTAAGCTGCATGTCTGGGCTAGTTTGAAACCTTGCATTTTGATGGGAAAATGTTCCAAGTGGTTTCACACAGATTCTAGCAGATTTATCTTTTAAAATAGTTACAAATCCAGCACTTAACAAGATGACACAGGCTTCTTGGGGTTTCAACAATTTAATACTTTGGCTTTTAATGCCCAACATCAGGTGCTCATGCAGTCTTGCAATCTCTATTGCTTGATTGTGTCAGAGCTTTTAGATAGGAATTTTCTCTGCTGCTCGTTCTTGAAAATCATCCAAGACTTATTTTTTTAAGTTCTGCTTTCAAATAACTGCATCTGTAAAAAATTTCTTTGTAAGCAATTTCTATTTATGTATCTTAAAAGCTTTCTGTGTATATTTAACTATTAAAAGGAATGAAGCTTTTGGTGTTCTTTTACTTGGCTCACAAAAGTTCCATTTGAGCATAACACAAGCTCTAGGTTCAAGTACAAGCAAGTAGTTAAATATAGGCATGAGCAGAATAACTCTACCTGAAATTCCAGTAGCAGAGCATGGCCAGTCAGGTAAGCAACTGGATCAAGAGAATAATCCCTGTTTTTTATCTGTAGTTAAGAGCATATATCTGTGATTAAAAGATTACCAAGAAGCCTGTTCTTCAGAAGTCATCCACATATTTGCCTCTTGATCTGAATGAAATTTCAACTAATCAGCTACTTGTTTGTTTACAGCATATCATATGAGTTAATGTAAAAATCATATAGTTATTTAAATTAGCTATTCATGGTTCAACATAGAACATATAAAAGAAGCAAGAGAGCAAGCATTAGCCGTTTTGACAAAGCCTGGACTTGAGGAATTAATAGGCTGGTGTGTCACAGTAAAGTTTGTAAATTTTGATTCTTAAGGAGAAAAAAAAAAATTAAATTCCTTGAATACTACCCAGAAGATAGTTAATATGGCTCCTATTAATTTTAGTTCATTTTAAATGCTATATTGTCGGCTGAACTGGTCTGAAGACAAATATGAAACTCACAGATTTCTTGTATTTGAAAAGTCTTGAAGAAGAAATAGTCTTTATCTACCTGGGACTACAAACATTCATGGTGGAACTACCGTTTCTGGCTTCTTTGTTTTATACTACACTATGTATGTGCAAACATCTGTTGAAGAGCTAGCTAACTCCAGGAAAAAACCTTTGAAGATTGATAATTCAAAGGGAATAGCCAGAACTGAAATCATCAAATCTGTAAAGATGCATGAATTAGGATGAAATGAACAGAGACAGCCTTTTTTATTTGAGCATTTTCACATGCATAAGTTTTAGAGATGAAAGTCTTCAGTGTCCTTTGATAACCAGCGGGATGGTCAGTTCTACCTCAAAGTAGTCTGAACTCTAAGCAGACTCTTCCAATATTTAAAAAAAATCTTCTCTTTCCTGACTATAACCTCCTTAATGAAAATACAGGTAACTTCTCATCCAGTTTCTCTCCCATCAAATCCTCTTTTACTCCAGTACAGTACAGACTTTTTTGGTACCCTTTACCTATTTTCAGGCCTGGCAGAAAATGTGCTATTTCCTTATAATCCACCAATTTATTTTCAGTGTCTCTAGTGGAGAATTTCATGGTTTCTAGTTCATTCAGATATGTCAATATGGTGATTATGGAAAATTCAGTCACATTCTATGTTATGAGGGAAGGAAAAAGAATTGGTACTTCCGCTTGTCCTCCTCCTCAACAGACACACCTAACGACAACAGCAATTAGGACAGAAATTGTCATTTCTCAATTAAATAATATTTTGGATTATGCCATTTCTATCTCCCTCACAGAATGCTGATACCCTGAAAAAAAAATCATCTTAGTTCTACTGGTGGCCTTTCAATAGCCTGAGCTTCTTAGTGAGTTATTGAATGCTCTCTCTCAAAACCATCTTGTTCAACAGTAATCTCCAGGCACAGATTTCTTCTGTTGATCTACATACTCCAACCTTCCAAATGCAGGCATATCTTTCTTGCATCTGCTAATAATTTGGACTCCCTTTGAAGATTTTTACACAAGAAGCCTTTAATCTTACCACACATCTTCTTGGATTTGCTTTTTAATCTGCTGTATCTTTACGCTTCGCATTCTTAACTACTTCCCTGTTCTATATATATTATTTTGATAGCAGGTCCAAGTCAAAATATAAGAAATTAAGAGAACTTCTCATAAGGTGATTTTTCTTTCCTTTGTTTATCTGTAGCTATCTTTCTCACTTTTTCCTCATGGTTTCCTTTCTTGTTAAGATATAATTTTAACTATCTTTGATAAATGTTATAAAACAAAGATTTTGTCATTGTAATACCATATGATTATATTTACACACATCAAATTATATAACCCAATAAAAACTGCTCTACATTCTTCTGAGTCACTACAAAAACAAATACCTCTCTGAAGGGGTGCTGGACTTGACAGAAAACAATAGGTTGGACTAATTCTTTCATTTTTTATGCTTCTCTAAACATGGTCTTTTAAGATTATTTTTGTTCAATGTACAAAATGCTTTTTCTCTCTTTCCCTTTAGTGTTAGGATTTTTTTTTTTTTAATCACATGCTCTGTGAAGTTCCTCACAAATTATTTTTTTGGTTACGGTTTTTAAGGTTAGATTGTTGCAGTAATAACTAAAAATTTTCTGGAGCCATTCATTGGCACTGCAGCCTTTTGTCAGACTGGCCCACAGCCATGCCATTAAGCTCTCAGACCCCTGAAAAGTGTGGCTTCAGTAAACTGCCTACTGAGAGCAGCTCCTGGCCTATCTCCCAAACTGTGCACAAGGGTTATTGCGGAGAGCAGTTCTAATGGAATAAAAGTGTACTAAGATCTGCAGTTTAAATATATTTTGCCAGTGCCAAGTTCTATGACACTGTTTAATTTATTACTTATGGCATAAATGTAGTGTTTAAAAAGTGGCAGAAGCATTCAACAGCCACAAACCACTTAGGGAAGATGCATTCTTTTTGTTTGTTTGTTTCTTACAGAATTTAATGTTTCTTTTAGAATTAATGTAACACTGTCTTCATAGGCCAAATCAACATCCCTGCTGAAAATTCTTCTGATAGTATTGATGCATACTAAACCAATTGATATAGTTTTTCATGTCAGTAGCTGTGTTTTATTAATTCTGCAAGTTCTTTTGCTCTCTGGAAAGTCTCATATACTTCATAGTAGCTTCCAGCAGAGATTTATTGGTAGAAGCAATACATGGCTCTTAGAAAAATAATGCAAAGAAGAAAAGGATGAAGATGGAGTTTTGCCAGAGGAGACCCACTTGATTCAAGATACCAAAAAGAAAAGGAGTAAGTAAAGGCAATGTTGCTAATTCTTTGTCCTGCCTTGTTGGTCAGAGGCATTTTGTTTAAAAACAGTATATTTAGAAATGGAAGTAAATAATGTTTATTCATCAGTCTATGAAAAATAAGTCATTTGATAGAACAAAACTAGAATATTCAAGTAATACCTTTTCTTCTGCCACTCAGTAAGGCTCGCAATCACCCGGTTTTAGCTGTCATTACGTGTTAGTGATCTAGATGAAGCTGGGTGTCTGGTGTTCCTCAACAGTGCATGGAAAAAGAAGGAAGAGGTCAGGGTATAAGGAATCTTTCATCTTTTAAATATTCATATAAAAAGTCCAATGTTTTCTTCACATCTGTAGAGGAAACTTCAAAATTAAGTTTAGATTATACAGTGATAATCCCTCTACAGATATATTGTTAAGTACAACATGTGTACTTTAATCTCATTTACCTTAATGGAATTTAAGTGTGACAATCATCAAGATGTTTCCTAATGATTAACTCTGAAAATGTATATACATATATACTAAGTTTTGGAACCTGGCTCTGTCCAGATTTCAAATATCCTGAGATATTCATAGTCTGTTCAAGGGACAGGATGAGTTTTCATTTTTTCAAAATTATTTTTGGATGATGATTTTAAGGAAATTACTTAGAAACCAGTAGGAATTAATGTTGCTGAAAGCAAAACTTTCCAATTTGGTCATACTTGGATTTTTTAAGTGAAGCATTATTTCAAAGTGAGAAAGTAATTATATATGTTTATCTTGACCTTAACAAGATTATAGTTTAGTGAATATGTGAAGAATTTTTCTTATGACAAATGTAGTTTTGGATTAATATAGTGCAATTACGCACTTTTTATCCAGTTTTGAACTTTTTGTTTAAGCTATCATTTCCTTATGAATTGATTTCTTTCTATGCTTGTCAGACTAGCCTTAGGGAATTTCAGGTTTGGAACAAATACTGTCCAAGGACTGCTTAGTTTAACTGAACTGAAATGTAGCAGAGGAACATGACCCTAAATCATGTATGTTATAATTGCTTTTGTTTTCACTTGTACTGCTGTTTCATTTTGACATTACACTGAGGTCTCTTCCCAGTGGCAATAAAGCTACTAAATCATCTGTTGTGACCTTCAATTCCATTAAAAAAGCTTCCACTCACCTCAATCTCTAAATATAGGGTTTTTCATGACCTTGCAAGCAAATAAGATATTAAATGCAAAAATATTGTGCTCTTTCATAAGTGCATATCCTTTTCTGCTTTCAAGGAAATGACAGATTTAAAAGAACATTCTTCTTTTATTTATTTTTATTTTTTCAGGTTTTTACGAGTTGCGGCTAATTAGCTGTTTAATTTAAGATAGGGTATTCTGTTTCTCTGTATGTGTTTAGTAACCATCTCACAAAGCTTCTGTATGAAGCCTATTAATCAAATATATTTTTATATTAAATAAAACTGGGTTTAGCGATAGTTATTGATTGATTTTTGTCAAAGTATCTACGTTAGATTAGGCAAATGACTAAACTGAGTGCCAGCTGCAGAAAGCTGGTTGAGTATAACTACTATTAGTAGTTATACTCAATAATAATACACAATAATATGCTCAATAATAGCTACTATTATACTAGTAGTCTTATGAAACAATTCAATTATTAAATAAATGCAGCTTTTTCCTAGGCTTTTTACAACTCCCCACATAAATAATTTTACAGGTTGAAGAATAAAGAATGTGTAAAAGTCCTAAAAGCCCGCCCACCCTGTATTTCTGAGAAGCAAACTGTCTCACACATCAAAATCTTACTGTACAAAGAAAAGGAGTATAATCCTGTCTTGATGGGAGTCAATAACAGAACACATACTTATTATGATGCAAGTAATTCACTCTAGAAGTCTGAATCAACTGCTACATTTTGATATATGTGCATTTTTTTTTGGCACAGTTTCTCTTAGATCACATTCTTTTCAGTTCCTGGAAAAGAAATTAACCCATTTTGTAGAAAAAAAGCAGCAAAACAAACCTAACCAACTAACCAAACAAAAACCTCGGCAAACAACCCTCTAGGTTTTACTATACGGTCTACCATGATTGCATGTGACATCTTGCCTCACTACATTTTTACTGGTGAGATAATTATCGTTTCAGAGTTTCAAAAGAACCAGGTGAATTGGTTTTCAATAAGTCATAAGGCATTAGAAATGTTCTAGAGTTGGAAGACAGCTAATGTGGCAGTGTTTGAAAATGTTTACAGATGCATCTTACTTAGCTATTGAGTCATCAGAATATTGATCTTGGACAAAATAAGGAACACCTTACAAAGAAAAAGATGAACAAATAAGTGAAGGACAGCAATGAAAATTATTTCAGTAAGCATAGTTTATGGAAAAAAAATAACCAACATCCTTTAGAATTATTTTGGTAACATTTTTGATAAACCTACTTTTTTTCTTTTTTGGTGCTAGTAATAGTTTTGATGTGCTTCACTTTCATTATCACAAGGTACTTGATCTGTTACAAATCACACACGTCTCAGCAAATGTAGAATGGAATTCAAAATGACACTGCTTATGGGGATTAAAAATGACTAAATTACCCGCATCTTAATGTACAATTTAAACGAATACATGACATTTTAGAAGATCTTGATTCTTGGTTCTTAAACATTTACTAATTATTCTTGACAATGACATGAAAGAAAATAATCCACACATTTTATTTGGAGATGACTCAAGGTGTTCAGCAATAAGGAAAAAATTATTGTACAGTGCTCTGAGTTATTTAGTAAGTCCCCTTGCAGTAGAGCAAGGTTTCTCCCAATACGATTGCAAGAAAAATTAATTAATTACAAGCTATATTTTCTGTACAGCAACCTTATCTCTGTAAACAGTGGCTTACAGAAGACCTGTGGTTACTAGGAAAAGCAAAAAAACACAAACTACCTGTGACATTATTATCCAATTGTTGGTCCAATAGGACTAAAAATGTAACTTCACAGAAGGAAAAAATCAGTACTTCCATATATGACCGACATGAGATCACCCCTTTTTGTTCTAAAATCTCCAATTCTAAATAGCTATCAAAAATTAAAGATGCAAAGAAACAGTCTTAGGGATTATTGACAAGGTTGTTGATTTTTGGTTGTTTTTTTTCCCCTGAGATCTAAACCCAGAGATTCTGATCTGGTTGCTTGTTAATAAAAGTTTGCAGGTGGTTCAATGACAGTTTTCAAGCACTTAAAGAATGTTAGTTGGAAAACATTATTTTATCAGGCATAGAAAATGTAATTAGATTTGTTGGCAGGAAGCTGAAGCTAAACAAATTCAGGCTTTAAATAAGGTAACAGTGGTACAAGAACTGTCTTGAAAGTTGCAAAGTGAATAAATGCACTGTACATGTTCTTTTAAGTTTATGACTGGAATATCAATTATTATTGCTCTGTTGATGGCTTCTGGGTTACCAGAATACTTCATATTTGGCCAAGAAAGCATATTTATTTCTTCTTTAGCTTTCACATAAATTGATTTCTTATGAATAATTTTCCTGTAGTTAGCTCTTTGTTAGCTTTCCTGTATAACTGGACTCTCAAAATGAGATTATGTATACTTCACCATCTCAGCTTTCCCAAGTTTCTTAGCATAGCTGATGATGGATACCTGTCCATTCAGAAAAACTCTGAAGCACCACTGAAACTACCCCCTCCAAGACATTAACAGATATTATTAATCTGTTATGTTTTAATTTAGTGGACCTGAATGACCTGTTTCAGAGTTTATTCATCATTTGGTACACCTTGCCTTCAGTTTTGTCCCTGTAGCAGAGGTCTGAATTAAGACTTTCTAAGCTTGTGCAGAAACAGAATGTCATATTGGACACAATGTAGGACAAGGCCTATTGCAGGCAGAACTAAATGGTGACTACCAGTGTGAACTAAAGAACCTCAGACAGATTGTCAGAATAGTGTATTTATGCTCTTAGCATGAGAAAAATGGAAGTGATTATGAAGGAACAGGAAACACACTGGAAAAGTGGAGGAGAAAAGTCCTCTCTCCTCACAGCTCTAGGACAGATTGAGAAACCAGATTAAAGGGTGTAGCATGACAAGCCTGCTTTTAATCTAGAATTGTACATGTACTGGATTTGTATAACTAGGTTTTGGGGAGGCTACAAGGGTGGCTTCTGTGAGCAGCCACCAGATGCTTCCTCCATGTCCAGCAGAGCCAATGCCAGCTGGCTCCAAAACAGGTGTGCCCCTGGCCAAGGCAGGGCCAGTCACAAATGGTGGTAACACACATCCCGCACAAGTTCAGGGTCAACTGGGTGTTGGTCATTCTCACGGGACACTGAGATCCCCTTGGTCCATCATCTGTATTAAAGACAGAGGCAAAGAATGCGTAACATACCTCTGCCTTGTCCATGCCCCTGTTCATGAGATGACCATCCTCATCCTGTAATGAGACAATGTTATTTTCGCACTGCCTTTTGCCATTAAACTATTCGAAAAAAATCTTTTCACTGTCCCCAGCATTTCTGTCCAGCTTCATCTCCAGTTGAGCTTTGGCCACATGAATTTTCTCCTCACAGTGGCAAGCAGAATCTTTGTGTTCTTCCCACATAACTTGACCTTGCTTCCACTGAACATGCATTTTCCTTTTCCATCTTATTTCCAAAAGAAGAATTTTGTTTAGTCAAGCCAGCCTTCTGCCTCCTCTGCTTGATTTGCAACATGTAGGAATTGCCTGCTCCTGTGCTGTGAGGATGTGATGTTTAAAAAGTGACCAGCACTAATGTATGCCAGAACCTGCAAAAACATTTTACCCAGGGGACTTACTAGTTCCCTGAGCAGCCTGAAGTCTGCTCTCCTCCTGTCCAGAGTTGACATTACATATTGAAGTTAAAGAAAATTAATATTGAACTCTTTTTTTCTCCATACTTTATGTTATGCAGTGGGTTATGGAGAGAGCCCTTGTTTTCACAATACAGATATATATATATAAGGCTTCACAGACAACTTCCTCTTCTTGAGGAGGAAGTTATTTGCTACCATGTTGAAGAGTAATGCAAAAATGTTAGTCATGCCTTAGCTCTTGAAAGCTTGAAGTACACAAAGTAATGTAACCCACTGTAAAATAAAACTGGTGTTTAACTTGTCAAGAAGCAATTTTCAGAAATGTATAAATGCCATCCAGGTAGCATGTAATTGTAACTATTAACTTTTTAGAGTAACGTTAAAATACATCAAATTTGTTGATGCTGTTCATGTTTTATTTCATGTGGCTGAGTTGATAGCAAGTAAGACAAGAACAGTTTGACATAAATATATGTCTCATGTAAATCCACTTAACAAAATTTTTCTTATCACAGTAAATTATTTTTTGGCCTCTTGATTATATTATTCAATATTTTTTTCAAACAGTGAAATGTATCAGTAGCACATGAAGCAAAAACTCATTGAAAAAAGCAAATAATTTTCAATGAATTCAGTTTCAACATGAAACATCAGTTTGATAGAACAAGACATACAACACATACAAGTGATATTATATGAGATTTAATATGTGCTTCATCCAGGTGCCTGGTACCCACAGATTAGGTTTTAAAATAGAAATCTGTGAGGAGCTGGTTGGATTGTTATAGGTATTCTACATTCTATTCTTGGAACATAATTATATATACTGCATTTATCTACTTTATCAACAATGTCCAGACCAAGTACATGCAGCTATGTTGTTAACTTTAACTTCCAAAAGCTGCTGAAAGTTTGTCTGTGAATTTTTCTCTTCACGTAGATGTACAACCGTCAAAGTTCTTTGACAGCTCCAAACCGTTTGGTGCAATGTTCTAAAATCAAGCCACCCAACATAGCTAATTAAAAATTATTGTATGGGTTGTTTTAGAAGCTGTGATATCATTAATTGTATATTTGGGTCTAATACCAAAATTTTCACTATTTTCACCAGAGCTCCATTTATTTGAAGAGAAGCAGACCTGTAGCCACTCATTATCCAACCATCTTCCTCTATTCTTTTTTTTTCCCTTTTTTTTTTTAATGAGAAAGCAAGAAAAACACAATTTCTGTATTTTACTCACAGCAAAAACTGTTGTGCCTTCCAGTAGTTCCTGTGTGTTACAGCAATATGACTCTGTCAGAAAACTTCTGTTTACCTTTGAGTTGACAATACACCCAGGTAAAATTTGAAACCAATTTCTGTTTTACTGAAAATAAGAAAATACTAGTTTGGTTCTGCAACATATAGTTCATGTTTCTTTGCATTATCCAAGTATTGCATATGATTTTTATTATAATGATTATCAATAAGTAGAATTGAAATACAATAATAAGGTGGTATATAATTTTAAAAGCTATTTTAACTGCTTAGGAGGAATTGAAGAAAGAAGGCACCTAATGACAAACAAAGCAGATAGCAAGAAAACATGAAAATATTATGATTGAATTGTAATTGCTTGTTACTACTTCCCTGTGTTTGGAAATAAGATTTTTCCCCCCAAATTTGTTTGCAGAACTTCACACAGATTGGAGAATTCTGATTTTCGATGTTAAGCAGTTTTTAATAATGCAAACATCCACAGCAAGGTGAAACACCAAAACCAGAATGAGTTTAAAGTCCTACATTTCAGGAAGTTAGACAGAAATTCTCCAGAGATGCAGTATTTTAAAAATATGGCATCTAGTTTTCTATTGCACATTTGCCTCAGACCTGTTGCTTGCCAGTTTGAGGAGTAATAAAAGAGATTCTTTGGTTTTGTAAATGAGGCAATGGTAGTATGAGATGCTTCAACTAACATATATTGTAAGGGGTTGTGGATTGGTTGTTTATTCCTTTTGCTTTTTTTCTTCCAGAGTATTATTGTGTAGGTACTTCCAGTTTTGTAGATTTTCAAATGTTCAGCTAATGCAAAAGACTCCACTGCGCTGGTACACAGGTGGTCAGAGACCTGGAACACCTCTCCTGTGAAGAAAGTCTGAGAGTTGAGGTTGCTCAGTCTGGAGATGAGAAGGCTCTGGGGAGACCTTATTGTAGCCTTTCAGTACTGAAAGGGGGCTTGTAAAAAAAATGGGCGCAAGCTTTTTAGCATGGACTGTTATTATAAGGCAAGGGATAATGGTTTTATTTTAACTAAAAGAGAGTAAATTTAAGTTAGATATAAGGAATAAATATTATATTATATGGTTGGTGAAGCATTGGAACTGTTTGACCAGGGAAGATGTGGATGCTTCAACCCCCAAAATATTCAAGGTCAGATGGGTCTTTGGGAAACTTGGCCTTGTAGAAGCTGTTCCTACCCATGGGAAGGAGGTTGGACTGGAGGACCTCTAAAGGTCACTTTCAACCCAAATTATTATATTTTTCTACAATACTCTTATTCCACAGTAAAGTTTGAAGGTATAAGTGAAAATCTCTGAATAGGCAATTTTCTTGAAAATCACAAAAAAACCTTCCTATGGAAACAAACATCCATACATCCACATACTTGTTCACTAGCAAGAACCTAACTACAGGTATATGCTAAAAAAAA